>OU343217.1:266112694-266196110 GCA_910596185.1 Chrysanthemum makinoi
AAATATCATGAATCAACTAAAGCTTCCGCTACCGATAAGAAGAAATCATGATCCGCACGCGCAGCATGTCGGCCCAAATGTCACAACATCACATAATACCAACACCACAATGGATGAGTCGAGATTAATGCGGCCGATGATCTCAAAATGACTAAAACTCAAGATCACGCCGATCAGCTTAAAGACCTCCACTGTATTATCCAAACATGCAAAAATGAAGAATCAAAGACTACGAAGGCTGCAATCAGAATATGAACAAGAATCCAAGAACAATCTCAATGTAATATCTGTTTGTATTCTATGTAATTTTAATGTGTGTTTGAGGTAACCTCCCTTAGGGGGAGATTGTTAGATTTGAAAATCCAAGAAGTTAAAATGCTCACACCTCAAGTATATGTAACCGTTAGAAAGCTCGTAGTCGTAGTTATTTAATGTTATGTAGTATTTAGTTTAGTAACACCGGAGGACTGACGGTCTTACCCATCGTATGCCCCGATCCACGTACCGTCCGTGCATGCTTATGTAATGACTATAACTACTCTCTACCTTCCAAGGTAGAGAGTTGGAGCTCATAATAAGATTTTTCTTTCTCTCACTAAAGTTCCCAAACCTCTAACTTTCTCTCTCTAAAACCATTGTGTACGCCTACTTTGTTTATGGTTTGATGTGTATGTGAAATCCAATATGTTACATGAACAGTTCAAAACCAACCAGGGAGAAACAAGTTATTCAAATGATTCAACAGCCTTTTACACAAATGTTGGAATTACCACCAAAGCTTCTCAAGTTATACCCATGGGTAATGGTAATCACAAACTCATTCCCGATCCAATGTTCAAACAAGCTGATGTTGATGCAAAATGGGACACTTCATCAACCAACTGGCTCTTATGGTTAAACAAAACTTGACTCTCAATCCACATACCAACAGTCTTCACACTAACAATGAGATCGGAATCCCATCCAACCTTCACAATCATGCTGTTGTCGAGATGGAAAATTTATGGTGCAACCGTTCAAGGAAGGCAATATGAATAGGGAAGAGGTGAGTAGGTGGAGGTTATATTGGAAATCTAATCGGGAAGGAATGGAAATCAGGGACAAGCAAAGCCAATCAAGTGCTACAACTGTGGTGGTGAGGGACATATTGCTAGAACTCACATCTCCAAAATCGCCCACGAATGCAGTACTTCAGAGACAAGAAGCTGCTTGTGCAAGCTCAGGATAATGGAGCAGCTTTGGATGAAGAGGAGTTGTTGTTTGCTGAGGGAAATGCCAAACCTATGATGTCGATGTTGATGAACACCAATTCAGAGATAGGTCATAATTATCAAAATGCATTTCAAGTAGCTGACTGTGATGCATTTGACTCTGATGTCGATGATGAACCTAATGCCCAAACAATCTTCATGGCTAGCATCTCACCTATGGTCTCTCCAAAGGTCTCTTCACCACAACAGGCTGGTCCATCCAAAGATTCAATCATTTCAGAGGTATTAAAACTATATGATGATGTTGATGAGCAAAAGATGCATAATAAAGTACAAAGCCTCTTGAAACTTTGAATCAGATATTGATGATGAAGGTAATAGTAATATTGTCCCATATGATCAATATGTGAAGCAAAGTGAAAGTGAGATTGTACCAAGTAATGCATCTTCTCATCAATGATGATTATGTATTTGATGAATACACTGCATGTGCCCCTGATGATTCTGTTATCTCTGAACTGAATGCCTATAAAGAACAAGTTGCTATTTATGAACAACGTGCTAAGTTTGAGTTAACCACCCGGGAGCAGGAAATGGATGACCAAATGCATATTAATTATTAGAAAAAAGTAACTTTAGAGAAGAAGTATTAAAACAAGAGTTAAACTCCTTACAAGAAAAGCTTTCTAAAACTGCTAAGCAAAAACAAGAACTTCAAGAAAATGTTAAAATGCTTAAGCAAGAATTCAATGCTAAGGAATCAAAACTTTTGAATGATTTTTCTAATCTAAAAACTTTGAAAACAAGCTTGAAAATAAGTTGTACGTACAAGGGAATACCATTCAGACTGCTCACTTGATCACTAAGCATAGAGTCTTAAGCGATAAGCATAGCATTCCCATTGTTGAGGAACCAAATCCAGAGGTCATTAAAAAGGCTAGAGCTGCTAATAAGGTACTTTATGATGGTAATGAAATCCTTAAGCCTAGGCAGAAACCTAGTCTGCTGAGTGCAATGAGGAAGATAAGAAATCAGATGAAGTCACTAGGGAGAAAATGAATAAGAAGCTAGAAGATCCTGAGTGTAAAATGAATAACATAACGATAAAACCCCATGATTACACTAAGGAAAATTGGATATCCTTAAACAAGTTTAAGCCTCGCACTTATTAACCCCCGAACAAGTGTTCTGGTAAAAGGATATGGATATGCAAAAAGCTGAAAACCTTGTTGAAAAGAATCCCCTTGTAGGAAATTGCCTCAAGCAACTGTGTATCCTCCTAATACACCAATGCATTTAGTTCCTAGATCTATTGCCACTAATAGCAAGACCTTAATCAGCCAATATGTTATTTGTTTATCACTATTTGTTGATTTTGAGAAAACATGTAAGAAGAGAATCACACCTACAGGGATAACTGAGGGGGAAAGGGGTTTTGAGCAAACTAAAGAATGTTATTTAACTGAGGTCATGCCTTTCTTTAAACAATTAAAAAGTCAATTTGAGAGTCTTAAAAAAGGGATAAATTCAGATATTAAAGAAATGGAAAAGGAATTTGATGCAATGATAGTTGAGGTCAATGATTATGAACAGAAACTCAAATATAATGAAGTTGAAAGGAAGAACTTGCATATCTTAAATGAGAATTTGATTTCGAGTTGTGTTGCTCAAGATGTGTTTTATACGCTACTAAGCACTCTATTACTTCTTCTCAATTTCATGAATTATCTATTGCATTGAAAGTTTCCCATGATCGTGTCATTGAGCTTGAAAACAAAAACTCATAACTAAATGAGAAAATTGATCAGGATGATCACGATAATTTGGTAAAACATCTTTCTAAACTAGAAGTTGAACATTTTGATTTACAACTAAAATATCAACATCTTAAAGAAAATGTCAAAACCTCAAATATCAAGACATCCTCAGATGTTCCAGAGTTTGATGCAGTTTTTCAAATAAACAAACGTGACGAACAGATTCAAGCTCATTGTAACACGATCAGAAAGTTGAAAGCCCAAATCTCTCAATTAAAGGGTGAAAAGAACAATGTGACTGGCTCCCAAATGCCTCCTCCTTTAGATTCTCAGTATTCTCAAACTTTTCATCTTCAAAACTTAGTTAATGCTTTACAAAAGGAAAACGAGAGTTTTCTAGAAGAAAATAAAAAAGTTAAACGACACTTTAAAGAGTTATATGATTCAATGAAATTCACTCGTGACAAAAACAACGAAAAAATAATGTCTTTACAAAAAGAAATTGAGAATCTGAGGAGTCAGGAAAAAGGGAAACTGCCACTTGTTTTTAATGAGAATGTTGCATCAAAGTCATCCTCGACCTGCAAATATACTGTGACAGTTAAATACATTCCTCCTCATCTTAGGAATAATGAACCTGTGTTTCATAACTATTGTGCTCACCTTAAGGATAGTCTAGAATGTCTCCGTGAGATTGTGGAAGAGGATTTCATAAATAAGCCTCTTGATAGAGAAATTAGGTTTGCTTGCATTCAGGCCAAACGATCTCAAGAGTTGCTAGAATGTTTAATTGCAACATGTCCTAAATCCTTAGGTGCGAAAGGTAAAGCTGTGATGCCTTGTTCTATGCCTAGTGCCAAGCATACAAACCATTCTATGCCCAGTTTTAAGAAAGTGAACACTAATGTGCCTTCAAGTAGTTCGGATCCCTGCACATCTAGTTCAGGAATGCAAAAAGTAGATCAACCAACTAATGTTCCCATAATTCCCTCTACAGAGTAATCAGTGACATTAAAGCAAGCGGGTCAAAGCCTCCGCACAATACCAAGCAAGATAGGACCTCGCAAGCTAAGAATGTGCATTGAAGAGAGTAGAAGATCACCCTAGGAATATTAAGTTTGAGTTGAATAAAACGAATCGTGTTGATTCTAGTATTAGCTATGCGTATCATGTAATTAATTATTCGATACTATTCACAAACCATGTAATGATGACTGCTTGATTTCTGTTACTAATCATGAATGTGGTGTGAATGTTTTGTCTAATGCTGTCAAATGCCCTGTTAAAACTGTTAATGCTAAAAATCAAGCTAAGAAGGCTAAAAGGCAAAGGCGAAAGAAAGTTAGAAAACAGTGGAAACCCAGAGGAAGGAAATTTATTAATATAGGTTATCAATGGATACCTACTGGCCGTAAGGTTAATGAGTTTTGCCCTAAATTTGCTAAGTCAATGCCCACTAGAAAATGGATGCCTACTGGTAGAACTATTCCCTTAAGAAGTGAACATACTTTGAATAGGTCAAATATGGACACTAGCACTGCATCTATTTCTGATGATTCCATTGTTTCTACTTTTGATGTGGGTGTTCCAATCACTGTTACTAACCAAGTGGAACCCATTATTGCATGGGGTTCCCAATTATCCAGTTATCCATTCTTGTCTGTGTTCAACTGCAGATCGTTCAAATCGTTCTGTGGTACCTGGACTCAGGCTGTTCCAAGCATATGACGTGGATCGCCATGCCTCATGAACTTCGTGAGTAAATTCATCGGGACTGTTAGATTCGGGAACCACCATTTTGGAGCAATTATGGGTTATGGTGATTATGTTGTTGGCAAAAGTGTAATCTCCAAGGTATATTATGTTGAAGGTCTTGGTCATAACTTGTTTTCTGTTGGTCAATTCTGTGATTCCGATCTAGAAGTGGCCTTTAGAAAACATACTTGTTTCGTTAGAGAACTTGATGGTGTGAAACTATTAAGAGGAACTCGTGGTTCAAATCTACACACCATCTCTATCGAAGACATGATGAAGTCCTCTCCAATCTGCTTGTTGTCAAAGGCTTCAAAACAAAGTCATGGTTATGGCATCGTCGTCTCAATCACTTGAACTTCGGCACCATTAATAACCTTCCGAAAGGACTTTTCGAGGCTTACCCAGATTAAAATATGAAAAGATCATCTTTGCTCACTTGCCAATTGGGAAAAAGCACGAAATATGCCCACAAACCAAAACCCACAAACTCAGGAATGGAAGTTCTTCATACCCTTCATATGGATCTGTATGCGACCAATGAGAGTGCGAACGATAAATGGGAAGAAATACATTCTATTCATTGTTGATGACTACTCTCGATTTACTTGGGTAAAGTTTTTGAGGACAAAGGATGAAACTCCAGATGTCATCATCAAACTTATCAAACAGCTTCAGTTCGACTCAACAATACTATTAGAATTGTTCGAACGACAATGGCACGAGAGTTTGTTAACAAATATTTAATTCAGTTTTATGAAAGTGTTGGAATCAGTCATCAAAGAAGTGTTCCACGAACTCCTCAACGGAACGGTGTAGTTGAAAGACGAAATCGAACTCTTGTGGAAGCCGCAAGAACAATGCTAATTTATTCAAAGGTTCCAATGTTTCTATGGGTGAAGCCATTGCCACTGCTTGCTACACCCAAAATCGTTCCCTTATACACACCTCTCATGGAAAACTCCATATGAACTTGTCCATAAACGAAAACCTGATCTCTCCTACCTTCGTTTGTGCTTTGTGCTATCCAACAAATGACGGTCAAGATTTAGGTAAATTAAGAGCTAAGGCGGACATTGGAGTTTTTGTAGGTTATGCACCAAACAAGAAGGGTTACCGAATCTACAACAAAAGAACCCGAGATATCATGGAAACTATTCACGTCACGTTCGATGAGCTGACCGTCAAATGGCTCCAGACAATCCAGTTTGGACCAAGATCTCAACCTTCATCAAGTAGTCCTATCGGTTCTACTCTTGTCTCTAATCCCTCTCCAGCAACTCCTTATGTACCTCCATCAGAAGATGATTTAAAGAAATTGTTTGATCCAATGTTTGATGAACACTATGAGCCAAATGCTAATGAAATGTCAATTCCATCAACAGAGGCTGCTCCTATCCCTGTCAATGAAGTCAACCCTTCAGTCTCAATGTCATTAAGTCAAGAAGCGCCTGCTGCTGATCACTGTCTCATCAACAAATCATCAATCATCGAATGTACATCATGGAATTGTTTCCGGCACCCATGATGAAGTTAATCCCTTTGCTACTCCTGAAGATGCTCCATTTGAAAACATATTTGCTCCTGAATCATCATCGAACCATCTTCATCGAGATATCGACTCGCTACTTCAGTTCCACAAAAACAACCACATGAACACCTTAGAAAATGGACACATGATCATCCATTGAACAACATCATTGGAAACCCTTCTCGTCCAGTATCCACACGGAAACAACTTGCAACCGATGCCTTATGGTGCTTCTTCAACTCCGTACTCTAAGATCGAACCAAAAGATGTTAAAACTGCCATGAATGAAGACTACTGGTTCAATGCCATGCAAGAAGAAATTCATGAGTTTGATCGACTTGATGTATGGGAATTAGTACCGCTCCGAGTATTGCTATGATCATTGCTATAAAGTGGATCTTCAAAGTGAAACTTGATGAGCATGGTGATGTTTTAAAGAACAAGGCTCGATTGGTTGCAAAGGATACCGTCAAGAGGAGGGTATTGACTTTGAAGAATCATTTGCTCCCGTTGCTCGACGAGGAAATCGAATCTTCTTGGCTATTGCTGCAAGTAAGAACATGGTAGTCTATCAGATGGATGTAAAGACGGCTTTTCTTAACGGAGATCTTAAAGAAGTCGTGATACGTCACCAACCTGAAGGCTTTGTGAATCCAGAGCATCCTACTCACGTCTATCGTTTGAAGAAGGCTTTTACGGTTTGAAGCAAGCTCCAAGGGCATGGTATGATACGCTATCAAAGTTTCTTCTATCTACTGGATTCAGAAAGGAGCAGTTGATCCAACATTGTTCACCAGAAAGTCAGCAAACATTTAATTCACGTTCAAATATATGTTGATGATATTATTTTTGCCTCGACTGACCCCAATGAATGTGATCGTTTTTCAAATGAAATGGGTTCCAAATTTCAAATGTCAATGATGGGACAAATGTCATTTTTCTTGGGATTACAAATTTCACAAAGTCCCGAGGCATTTTTATAAATCAATCTAAATATGCAAATGAGATTTTAAAGAAATTTGGATTTGATTCTAGTGACCTGTTGACACTCCCATGATAGAGCGTATTAAACTGGATGAGGACCACTCAGGGATCATGGTAGACCAAACGAAATATCGTAGTATGATGGGATCCCTGATGTACCTCACAGCCGTACCAGAGACCGCATATCTGTTCGCTCACGTTGCATGTGTGCTAGATATCAGGCTAAGCCTACCAAAAAGCACCTTGAAGCGGTTAAACGGGTCTTTCGGTATCTCCAAGGAACCATCAATATGGGACTTTGGTACCGGGACACCGTATGTCACTAACAGCCTATGCGATGCTGATCATGCAGGATGTCAAGATACACGTCGGTACGTCTGAGGTGCTCAGCTGGGGTGATAAGCTTGTAAGTGGGTCTTCAAAGAAGCAAATGAGTACTTCTATTTCCTCTACAGAGGCTGAATACATAGCCATGTCATCTTGTTGTGCTCAAATCCTATGGATGAGATCCCCATTATCTGACTATGGCTTTGAATTCAACAAAATCCCTCTCTGATGTGATAATAAAAGTGCTATTGCTCTCTCATGCTACAACGTTCAACACTCAAGAGCAAAACACATCGACATTCGACATCATTTCATCAGGGAGCAAGTAGAAAACTGTGTGGTGGAACTTTATTTTGTGAGGACTGAATACCGTTAGCGACATCTTCACCAAAGCTCTTCCTAGAGAACGTTTTGAGTTTATCCTCCCACGACTTGGTCTAAAGAGTCTTCAACCGAAAACACTCAAACGTCTTCAAGAGGAAGAAGAGGAGTAAAAGGTCTTTCTTCATCCATCTCTTGTAAATATTTATTCAAAAAGCAAAATACAAAATTACAAAACCTTCAAAAGGCAAATAGAAAAATATAAAACTTTTAAAAATCCATAAAAATTTGAAAATCTTGAAAAAAAAAAAATATATATATATATATATTATATATTGTCATTTAGTCATGTTTTTTTTTCTCTCGATTCGAAAATATCTACGGTCTTTGTGTTGTCATTCAAAGAATGACACGGACTTTAGATATTGTACTAATGTTTTAAAATATATATATATATATATATATATATATATATATATATATATATATATTTTTTTTTTGGGAGAAAGTGAAACTATGGTTTATTGTCATTTCAGCAAGAACCCGTTTTTCAAAGACAGAACAGAGCCATGCTTTATCTTGTTTTTCAAATCTCATGCTCTGATTCTTTAAAACAATTACTTACCATCTAATGAAAACTAATTGCTTTGTTAAATAACTCGAACTCTATTTTTGAAAATCATCTGGACTTAACTTTTGTCAAAATATCTATCTCTCAATCAACAACTTATGTCATTGATTGAGGGGGAGAATGATTTCAATTAAATCAAAAGGTTGTTCGTCATACAATTGTTTTCAAAAGATAATCATGCATGTTTAATCAATGGAGTGTAAAGTCTCAAAATCCGATCCTTATCAAAATCCGATCCTTATCAGTTAAAATGTTCTCATAATCAAGTCACAATTCTCCTCAAAAGCTTTCAAAATCAATTTAAATCTACAGAGATCACAAATCTCAAATGATTTGAAAATTGTGATCGGGGGATAATTTGTGATTTAAATTGGATTTAAACTGATAATTTGATAAATGGTTTCATAAGTGTTTAGCAAGCTTTCTCTCCCTCACATGTGCCAAATGATTTCAAATTTTCCATGCACATGTTGAGGGGGAGCATCTATTTTAAACCACAAAGAATTAAAACGTGATTGATTTGTATCTAAGTGCAGATTCCCTCTAATATGTGCAAAACTCTTTCAAACCTCGAGGCACATATTGAGGGGGAGCAACTTTATGAAAACCTCATCCTTCCCCAATATGCTTTATCTACTTGATTTGATCAGGGAAGTGATGTTGATATCTTTAGAAAATGGTAATCAAAGAAGTTAATTCTTCCTCTTGCCTCCGTGTACCAAAACGATTTCAAATACATGATGCACATGTTGAGGGGAGCTCTCTTTCTAAAAATATCAAAAACAATTCAGGTACAAAATGCTTTGATAATATATCACAAGTATCTGGATTGATTTTCAAATGGTTTTCAATTGGTTCCAATGGCGGATGAACAATACCAAATAGACCGACCAAATTTACTTTATGTATGGTGATATAAGGATGATAAGGTTAGGTATTTGTTCCCATGATCCGCCGGAACCGGAGGGATCTACCCAGGGACAATCCACTAGATAGTGTAGAAGTCCTCGATAGGTATGATGAAAAAAAAAAGAGAAAAGTGAGATATGGGAAGAGTGCGGACTGAGACTGAGCTAGTAATGGAATAAACCCAACAAGGTTCTAGTTATGAAGTCTCGGTAAGCACTGAAGGGGTTGAAGAATGAAAAAGAATTGAATGTGAAAAGGGTGAAAAGAAATAGCCCTCCAATAATTCAACCTTAGGGCGGGTTCAATTCATATGCTACTGGTGGTTACCAAGGTAACATCGGTATTGAAGACAAGACGTCATGGACCCAGGACGCCTGCACTACAACTTCTTAAGCTACTCAAGTTCCTCTTAAAAGGACTTGTTTCATTCTCACGGGAACCGACATTATCTATCGACTTTCTCTTAGAGTTTGTTGATATTGAAGAAGGAGACCCTCTCCCTAGTCTCCGGCATAGGAACCAAATGTGCACAATTGAGTCTAGAGCCACGAGATCATCAAATAACTCTCCTTAGGACACTCAATGAAGACTCTCTGTTTCACACAATGTGGAAAGAGAGATTATATCTTATGAGTCCTACGCATTATCCTTGCGGTATTGCCAGAACATCTGAGTGATATGCAAACATATTCACAATGAAGATGGAAAGCCTTCTGGAGCCAACATCAAACAAGCTCCCTGGTGGGTGGCATGTGAGATCTATCCAATAGATCAACCATGTGACAACTGAACGAAAACAATGGGGCGATTCAATCTTTTGAATCAATCCTGGTTCAAGTTATGGATTGACGGATACCTTTGAAAACCGGTCGTTGTGCTTAAAAACTCTTTTCTTTAGCACATCGACTGTGTACTAATACTTCAAAATAAAAGGTGTTTATGATTGATAATTGATTTTCATTAAAACCTTTGTTGTATTGCAAAAACAATTTCTATTGAGCTGTACACGATTGTTTTTCAAATCTGTTTTCATCAATCAGTGAATCTCAATTCGCTGGTTCACTCACTCCGTGTTGTCTTCTTTGAGACGTTTCGGTTTGAGAACAGCTAGAGCAGCTGCGAAACCCTGTCAAGGAAATTCTTCGAATTATACTGATCACAGTGCGTACTTGTACTGATCAACGGGGAACCGTGGGCCGTGTACTCAATTCAACGAAAGTGATCAAAGACACTTTCGTGCGCTTTATTGCTAATGTTGTATGCGTAACGCCCGACGTTTGCAGCTGATCGAATGAAGCGTCAATCCATAGCCGCATGCTCACACTACACATTCATCTCTAAAGAAATCATGAAAGTGCATCAATGACTCGATATTTTCACTCCATGCTTCGCCATACACGCTGCCAATATCATGAATCAACGAAAGCTTCCGAGCACTCGATGAGAATATATCATGAACCAGAATGTGAGCATGTCGGTCCAAATGTCACAACGTCACATAATACCAACACCACAATGGAAGAGTCGAGATTTATGATAGCCGATGATCTCAAAGCGGTACAAAACTCATTATCACGCGATCGCTAAAGACGCTCCACTTGATTAACCAAACATGTAAAATGAAGAATCAATGACTACGAAGCCGCAGAGCAAAGAACTTTAACAAGAATCCAAGAACAATCTTATTGTAATATCTGTTTTTATTCAATGTATTTTGAGGTGACCTCCTTAGGGGATATTGTTAGGATTTAGTAAATCCGGTCATTAAAGAGTCGGTTACCTCAAGTATATGTAATCGTTAGAAAGCTCATAGTCGTAGATTATTTAATGTTAAGTAGTATTTAGTTAAGTAACACCGCGGAGGACGGACGGGTCTTTACCCATCGATGCCTGATCCACACCTGTGTAGGTGGCATTTGTGTAAGACTATAAATACTCTTTACCTCCCAAGGTAGAGAGTTGGAGCTCATAATAATACTTTTACTTTCTCTCACTAAGTTCTCAAACCTCTAACTCTTTCTCTCTCTAAAACCTCATCTTATACGCCTCTTTTGATTGTGGTTTGATGTGTTTGTGAAATCCAATATGTTACAGATCCGTAGCTGCAGAAAGCCTCAATCAGCTTCCATATTCAATTTTAAGTCACCTTTGGTTCTCTAACCACTTTTAGCATTCATTTATTATTCTCCTAGAGCTGATCAAAATCCTAAGAGCATGCTTAATCCTCTAAGTGGCCAAAAATTTAATTTCCTAATTCAAATTATCCTTTATAAACCAAACAATCTTAGGATTAAGGCACCATCCTCACTTATCTTTCAAAAATCAGCAATTAGAAGCTTACACTAGCATCATCATCACCATGACTAAGGCTCTTAGCAACAACTCCTCAACCTTAGGATCATCCAAAAGGAAGGGTCAAATTATCCATGAAATCTCATCCACCAAAACATCTCCCATTAGAGATAATGATACTAGAACCCCATCTCATCAAACTCATCCAACAAAGGCTAAGAAAAACGCAAGGATTAGCATCAAACCCTTCGGACTAGAAAAAGGATCCTCTAGTTCAAAACCAAACTTGACTAGTTCTAGCAAGCTATCAAAACCCTCATTCATTGATCATGGACTACACTCCTTGAATGAGCCTCTCCCTCACCCAAACATCTACTCATTGGATCATTCACCACCAAGGAACTCCCATTCACCAACCTTTTCATTGAATAGGGAACCACCAACAACACCAAATAGCCCATCATGGGAAACAAGGAACAACCTTGATCATATGGAAGAAGTTCCATTACCACCCTCATTTTAGAACCTCTTCCTACTTCTCAAAATGAAGACCCACAATCACACATAGAACCTCCTCAAAATATCCATTTCCCTTCGGGTCCGAACCAAGACAATAATTGTCCAAATTTTCTAATCACTCAAGGACTTGTTCAAGAAGCACGAAATGAGATACATTTCATGTTTAATCATCTTCTTGCAAAGTTGGATCAAATCAACAAGTCCACTCATCCCTAGACTCAAGCACATTGTAGCGTTTTAAGTCTAGTAACTAGTTAGTATTAAGTGGTACTTGTATGTCCTAGTTCATTCTCTTAGTTTTAGAGATTTGTTTGGTTATCTCTTGTTTTATTGAATGAATATTTATATGCTATGATTATTTTGTACGTTGTGCTTGTTATTGCACACATATATCATCTCTTCATTAGCATTGTTGACACATCTTCATCACAAGAAACTGTCACCAGATAGTTTTATCCCTCCAATGCCTAGACGGATCCCTCCAAGAAAGGAACCGGGGATCCGTGGTACGAAGGACAAATTTCTACTAACTTGAGTTTTATTTGCATGAAATTATGCACTATACTCTTGTTTTCTAACCTTTACTTTGTAGATTTTCAAAATATACATGAAGATTTTGACACCATAAAGCTAGGGGGAGCTTTGTGTCAAAAGATATTGCAAAAACATTTGCAACTTAATCCCATTTTGATTATACTTCATGTAACCCCATTGCAACTTTGCAATCTTCAAGGGGGAGCACGTTTTCGCCACTTAGACGAACCATTTGCAAACATATTTGCAAACACAATTAGTTTATTTTACGTCCATGTCCTTTGACGCCTCTCAAAGGGATGGACTCGCAAGGGAAAGTTAAGACGAAAGTACCATTCCCGCCACTTGCTCTCTTTATATTTTCTTTTACATATTTTTCTTATAAAAAATTGTGTTAGTTTCTTTTAACACTTTTTGTTTCGACAAAAAGGGAGAGAAAGTAAAACTACTAATTCAAATTTGTTACTGAATTTGTTTTTCTTAAAATATTTTATGTTTTGTCATCAACAAAAGTGGGGAGATTGTTAATACAAATAAGCCGTAAAAACGTTTATTTATATTTTACGATCTTCTAATGTTTTGTCGATAACAAACGTAAAATCATTTTAATGAAAGAAATAGAATACGTAAATAGTTTGAGTCAATAGTTTCCTAACACACTTACGCTTTCACATAAAACACTAAAACAAGTATAAGTGATTTTATGATTTAGATACATATGTACAACAACTAGTGTTTACATATTGGGTTAGCATATACTTAAACTAAGTATACTAAAATGGGTAAAAACAAGTATATACTAAATGGGTAAAAACTAGCAAATGGTATTGACCCATAACTCATGGTTTTATATATACCACTTAACCATGTTCATTGTATCCTTAAGATACATTGTATCTAGAAAGAAAACCATGGATCAACCCATAACCCATGACCCATAACCAAAAATACCTATGGGCAAAGAGGAGCGTCCCACGGATCTCTAGTTTTGTGCTAGCCTGGATCCCTTGGGAGGGATTCATGGATCCGGGAACAAGAGAAAATTTCCTCTATAAATAGAGAGCCATTTCTTCCTTTCTACTCATCACTTAACACACATACTTCCCCAAGTATTATATCCCTCTAACCTCATATCCAAATGATCTATGTAGTTTGTCTTTTGTGTTTTGTGTGATTCTCTAGGTTCCTCTTAAAGGCTAGATCACTTCTTGAAGACTAGCAAGCTCAAGTCCATGAGTTGCCATGCCATCATCAAGACAACTAAGGTTCTCTTTGTTGATAGTTCTTTCTTTCTCCATAGATGTTGGGTTGAAGGCATGAGTGAAGGATGCCGAAAGTGTCAAGATGAAAGCATTAGTGAAAGGTGCTTATCGTCCGCGGTCAAAAGCATTAGTGAAGAATGCTAAAGGTGTCAAGACGAAGGCATTAGTGAAGGGTGCTGCTGTGTCAAAGGCATTAGTGAAGGATGCCTATGAATCAAATCAAGTGGCATTTGGAAAGAATGCCTAGGTCGTATAATCGATGAGGTGCATCGTTATACATATAAGTATTTGTTTATTTCCAAGGATGGTGATATCCTTGATGGTGTTGTAACAAGGAGTGGATCTCCTTGATATTAGGTGTTGTGTTATGAAGGGTAGTAGTTCCTCCATAGTAATGGAACTAGGTGCTTAGCCTAGTACCTAATAAGGGTAGGCGACGTTGTGATAGGATTAGTTCTCCTTGGTGTGAAAGAACTCGGTGGTTAGCCTAGCACCGTATAAAGGGTAGGCGACGTTGTGTTAGGTGTGGTTCGCCTTGGTGTGAAAGAACTCGGCATTTAGCTTTGTACCGAAAAGGTGTGTTTAACGCCAGAAGGCTTCTCCGCCATAAGGATTTGGTGTAGTGTTTACTAACTCGAGTAGGTGACTCCTGGGAGTGGAGTAGGGCAAGGAATGTGTCCTGTAGCCGAACCACTATAAATACTGTCGTGGTGATGTGCTTCTACTTTTATCTTCATTACACGCTATATATCTATTTATCAACGTCCAACATAAACAACCAAATAGATTGACATAAGTCGATCTAAATATTTAAAAGGGAAGTTTTAAATTAGTAAAACTATTCAACCCCCTTTCTAGTTTTCCACATCCCCAATTTTCTCAACAATAGGGGTAGGACCAACCGCGTTAGCTTCCATTGAATCACTCACAAGTGGATCTTGTGATACATTACCTGTCTCGAGAGACCCAACCTCCTTTGCTTCAATTGTATTACCAGCAACCTCTATATCAGTAGGATTGCCATAGTCATGTAATCGATCGTATTTAGTGGAGCAAAAGAATTAGATGTAGCAATCTTCGTCCCCATCTCAACTAGCCACATCGCTGGCTTTCTTCAAGACTATCCACCTTCTTGGTTTCAGAAGGAGGCGCTTTAGGTTGATACCTAAATTTAGGACCCACTTTAGTAAAACCTCCCTTAGCTGGAATACTTGGACCACCATTCCTACCCTTATTCTTGTTAGTGACAATTTGAAAACTATCATTAACAAATCTGCTTAGGCCGATTAGGAATTTGAATGCATTTAGGACAATCAATCAGATGACCAAACAATTTACACGATCACAATCGGTATGTTTCAGCTCATATTCCACCCGAATCTTTTCAATAGTAGATCATGTCCCATCAAGTAATGGTATCTCAACAAAGGATGATGCTCTCCCTAAGGACCTGACCGCCTTTAACTTCAACAAGCACCTAGCAAAACTACTTCGACCCCATGATTCCAAGCACATTTGACTAGTATAAGAATCTAACATTTTTGGTGTACCAATCAATGTAGCAAGGAGGCTGAGACCATCATCAGAAAACATAGCAAAGGACACATCATGGAATTTAACCCATATCGGAATTTTAAACAAATGTTTGAAGGGTATATCAGTAATTTAAAGTTTTAATAGCTCCAAGATGTTTAAAAATCTTCATGAATCAGCTTTTCATTTATAAGCTATTTGTTTGAAATAAAAGCTTGAATTTAATGTATCCAAACATAGCTACTTATTTTAAAAAAGATTATTTTTGTAAAAAAAAAAGCTAACAGCTCCTCAAAAAACTCCTGCCAAACAGGCCCATAATGTCCAATATTCTTAAAGCATATATGGATAAAATATGAAAATTTTAAATTTAAAGGAAAAAAAGATATGAAATTGCTCTATTTTATTATACCTTAACATGTAACAGTTTAATCTGAATTAAAATGATTTCTAGCATTTTCTATGAAAAAAATAATAAAAAAATTATTGTGTTATACAAACCAAGACCCTCAGTGTATTATACAAACCTCTCAGTGTAACAGTTTAATCTGAATTAAAATGATTTCTAGCATTTTCTAAGGGGAAAAAAAATAAAAATAAATAAATAAAAAAAAAAGACCCTTAAAGATCCATGCATATACATCGTACGCTATTTTTCTTTACATTGATGTCATATTAAGTACCCAAGAAACTCTTAAAATGTTTTACAAACTGATCCGCCACCTCACTTCGTTCATGCCTATTTCCCATTTCATAACAGATATAGCATCAATCCTACTTTTATTTTGTCTGCCCTTTATTACTTTGTGAAAATAAGCAGTATTTTGATCCCCAGCACATAACCACAGCCTTTTGAAATAGAATTTTTTCCTCGTCACATACAACTTCAAGCTTTACAACCTTTACAACCTCTTGAAAAGCTCACATTGAAGAGCTAAATGCAGGCATTGGTAGATTGATTAGTGGAACCTAACCAAAAAAAAGTGTAACCCATGATGACAAATATAAAAACCAAATACAAACAGATAAATGATGATGGGTTATTTAAACATGAAGTTTTAATTATTTTAGGTGGCAAAACGAGCGGGCAAGTGGCATGGGCTGCGCCAAACAGTAAGCTATGGGCCAAACGGCCATGCGCTAAACCCTAAGACACGCTAAACGCACGGCCAAACGGGCTCATTTTATACAAATCGCTTTTAAAAAGACCCAAAACGACGAAATAAATTTCTCGAACGTAACATCTCATTTATATTTAAAAAAATAAATATAAGTTTTTTTTAAAAAACAATTTAATGTTCGAGAAAAACATGTGCCCATTATGCCCATTTAACTTCTAAATGGGCAATACATGCCCATTTCAAAAAAAGGAGGGACCCAAATGTGCCCAAATCTTTTAAAAGTTTGCCCATTTAACCCATTTTTATGATTTTGGACACAAATTGCCACCTCTTACCTCCCAGATTGTAGAAGAATGAGAGTTAATAGGTCTTTTTCTGTTTTTCATGCCTGACTTTTTCATTACTTCATAAATTTTGGTTGCTTGCATTCTAATTAAACGTTAGTAAAATGCATGTATTTTTTGATCATGTATTACTTCTAAGTTCCGCTTCTGCGCGTACCCATTTGAAGCTGTTATTTTAGACTAATAATGCCCATTTTGTTATATCTTTACTATCTAAAATGGAAAACGGTCAAAGTTTTAAAAGTGAAAACTGAATATTGAATATTGAAAGTCAAACAGAGAGAAATGCATAGTGTAATTAATACTCTTATTAAAACACCCCACTACTTAAAAATACAATAATTTATTCACATCAGTACAAACCAATTAAAAGACATCTACCAAATTAAAACAACCAATTAAAACACCCCTTACTAAAAAGTACAATAAAATTTTTATAATGTACAATATAAAGAAGCTACAACATAATCCAAAAATATAAAATAATTAAACACACTAATTAATGATATTTTTAAAACATCCTAAAATGAAAAGTACATGTTATTATACACATTATACAAATTAATAAAACACACAAAACTTCATACAAGCTAACAAGTTGATGCTACATATAGTTTTGAAAATCGGACCGGACCGAACCAACGTGAATTCAATCGGGAACCGTGTCGCCACGGTTCGGCTAACCACTAATTAAAGCCCCAAAACGAACCAGAGGACCCTATGAAATCGATACAAATGTTGAAGACATATATTTCAAATGGAAACTATTAATACATATCAAAACCGGTTGACCTGACGCTTCAAACCCTGGGCGGTTAACCCGATTTAATTTGACTTGTTTTCACCCAACCTACCGGTTGACTCGCTTAAATCGACTTTTTTTTGATGTGAACGCTCAACCGTTGAACCACCCGTCTAAATCTGTGATTCAAATTTGACAAAATTATACGGAAATGATGAATTAGTTATAACCCGTGAAAGGTTGGCATAAAAACGAAAAGATAAATGTTTGTATTCGCATTTCTTTGTTTATGTACACTAACTATTTATGTACTACAGGTCTTTAGGGATACAAAAAAAAATGTTGTTAATTGCTCCTTGCAACAAAAAATAGCGTTATTATTATTTAATATTACTGTAATTTGTTGGGAATTATGTGAAGTTTGGATTATGCTGATATTATTGCCGATATGATTCTGCTGAAGACATAGTGGATTCTGCTGAAGACATAATCTACTGATGAGTAATAGTTATTAGTCTGTTCTCGGAAGTGTTTATTCCGTGTTTAGTATATTTAGTTTGGATATACATGAGCTTTATTAGGAAGTAATTGTGTATATCTTATTTAGTTTTAAGTTTATACGTTTCTTGGAAAACGGTTTAGAGATATTGTTTAGGGTTCCTTGTCTATAAAAGGAACACATTAGAAAGAGTTATGTATCGATTGAAAAACTCAGTTTTAGTTAATATAAAGATTCATAGAGGATCAAGAAGTTCTTAGTTATTACTTGTGTTTATATTCCACTGCTGAACATAAGTTGTAGAGATTATCTTTTATTGTGCTTGTGATTACATAGGCATACATAACGATCCACGAGCTCAAGATCTATCAAGGTCTGTCTAGTTTCAACAAGTGGTATCGAGCTCGTAGAGTCTCTACGATACTAAGGACAAGTTTTTCTACACACCCATTCAATCATAACAAAATCATCATGCCCGGTTCGATGTTGATACCGAACTCACCAACAACCAAAACTCCACCCATCTGCAACAACTAAGTCTTTCTAATAGCAATGCTAAGTTTCCTTACCTTAAAAGGGAGGAATATGATCTTTGGGCGATGAAGATGCGAACTGATCTCCAACATTGATTGGAATCTATGGCGATAATTCAAGGGGAACAGTTTAAAGAGAACTATCACGGATGCTGCTGGTAATATGATGAATGTTCCTCCCAAAATCTGGCCAAGAGTTGCTGGCATTCAGAGAAACCAAGGTCAAAACTATTCTTCTGCAAGCTATTCCTGAGGATCACTTAAGTGATTTTCACTTCATGCAAGATGCTAAGGATATATGGTTAGCAATTAAGGCAAAGTTCGGTGGGAATGAGGAGTCTAGGAGATCAAGAAGTCCATGCTAAGACAACAGTTTCAGGACTTTCAAATCTCTGAAGAAGAAGGAATTCACAAGGGCTATGATAAGTTTCACAAGATTTTAAGTCAGTTGAATCAGCTACAGGCAAAGCCGGACAATGATGACTCAGAATCTAAGTTTCTAAGGTCATTACCTCCATCCTGGCTACATGTAAGCATAGCTTTAAAAGCTAAAGGTGGTTTGGACATGATGACCTTGATGAGCTGATAACAAACTTAAAGCTCTTGAAAATGATGTAAGAAGTCCTTTTAGGTCATCCTCTACTGCTACTCATATACGCCTTTGTTGGAGCCTCTCCTCCAAAGTCTAGCTATGGTCCAAGTCCATATCCATCATCATCTAATGCTGCTCCTTCATCAAGTTCTCACTCTAAATCAAGCAACATTATGGAAGATGTACTTGATCCTTCTTTGTCGATTATGATCCTCAGCAGGAACTAGCTTATGAGGATTTTGATCAGGTGGACCCGCTTGAGATGGAAGAGATGAAGTTGAGGTGGCAAGTGGCCATGCTTTCCATGGATATCAAGAGTTTTGAAAGAAAAGCTGGAAGAAGGTTTGAATTCAAAGGACGTGATCCAGCAAGGTTTGACAAGAGGAAGGTTAAATGCTTCACATGCCAACAGATGGGGCACTTTTCTAGAGAATGCAAAGACAGAAAGCTGGTGATGAGACAAGATACACTCTTATCGCAGTATCGAAGGCGAGGCAGGAACATCAAAGGGATCATCTGCTTTGGTCACTCTGGATAGCAATGTAGACTGGAAGCAACATGAGGAGTCTGATAATGATGGTCCTGATAATGTTGGGTTGATTGCCAGCTGTACTTCAGAGGATAGGCATGATCAGATTGCCTTGATGGGCATCTCTCAGGTACAAAACTGTGTGTTGGGTGTAGTGAGCGTTATAATGAACTTAAGCAAGCTTATGATATTTTGGAACCTAAATATAATGAATACTTTGTGGAAGTTGAAGCGTATAAACAGGCTTTAAAAACTCTAGAAAGACAAAAGGTTTGGTTTTAAAAATGAGATAGCTTATGATGAGAAAATAGGTGTTTTAGAAAGAGATCTCGAATGTGCTACAAATGAATTAAAATGGTCTGAGAAGTTAAGAGCATATAGTGTCGAAAATCTAGAGCTTAAGGAAAAAGTTAAGGAGGAAATTGCTAGGAATAATGAATGGATGATGAATGGTAATAAGTTGGCTAGTCTCATTTATAGTAGTCAAGCTCCCAATACTACAGTGGCTTTAGGTTTTAAGAAATATGTAGGCTTAGAAGCTAGGGATGACACACGTAAATCTACACCAGCAGGCCTAGCTAATTTTGTGAAAGAAGGTGACCTACATGCAGTTCGTGGACCAATTAGAGGTGAGCACATGCCCATTGACCTTTCCACTCTTAATGACTTTGATGGATCACACCATCTGTATGGCAAAAGTCAATTGACTTGCAGCACCCTAATACTTCTTCTAATGACTTTGTCTCTTGTGTTAACAAAGGACAAGTCCTCCAAGCAAAGGTCTACAGAGTGTGATTCAAGTGACAAGTCTGACCTTCCCAAGTCTGCCCTTCCCAAGTCTTCACCCCTGCCTGCACTCAAGCCTACCAATAAGCATGCCAGAGTTGCTGCCAAGGAATCCACTTCCAAGACAGTTGCCTCTGAAGACTTGCTTTTTAATTCTTTGCATAATAGTCCTGTTAAAAACAATTCTTTTCATAGTTGTGGTTTGAATGCTTCTGCTTGTAAGAATACTTCTTTTGGTTTGAATAAATCTTCTCAGAAGAAATGTTTTGTGTGTGGAAGTAAATCTCATTTAATTAAGGATTGCGATTATCATGAACAAAGAATGAGTAGGTGTGGTGACTCTAGGCATCATAGAAATAATAGACCTATGTGGACCAATGTTAATGATATACCACCTTATGTTCCACAAGCTACTAATTATAATACTTCTTTTCTTTGGAGAAGATCAATTGGAAAACCATATGTTAAACCAACCAGTGAATATTTTAAAAATGGTTTTTGGGCTAGATATGTTAACCCTATGACTGATGGGAAAGGGTACGGATACTGCCAAGACCTCAGCAGGTTGTTCTTGGAATATACAAAGACCTAAGTTTCATTGGAAACCCAAGAACAATAGTGGATCGTATACTTCTAAATGGCACAACTCATATGATCCACAAGGCAGGTTCAAGTCAGCAATGACTTGAGCCTCCAAAGTGTACTAATCTTCTGTAAATTTTGTTGTTGTTGTAGGATCATCCCCTTAAGCATAAAGATGTTGGAATTGTTGATAGTGGTTGTTCTAGAAGTATGTCAGGAAACAGGGACATGATGCATAACTTTGTGCCCATTGAAGGAGGAGGCAATGTAACCTTTGGAGGAAGTGATGGACGATAATCGAAAAGGGACCATCAAAACACCTCACCTGGATTTTGAGAATGTTTATTATGTCAAGGAACTTCAACATTTCAATTTGTTTTCAGTCTCACAAATCTGTGACACTAAAAACAAAGTACTCTTCACAGAGGATGAATGTCTTGTGCTGTCTAAAGACTTCAAACTCCCGAAGAAACCTCACTGCTGAAGGTTCCTCGCATTCACAATCTTTATACATTCAACTTAACCAATGTCCAACCATCAGGTGACTTAACATGTTTGGTGGCTAAAGCATCTGTGGATGAGTCCACCAAATGGCACAGAAGGATGGCCCATGTCAATTTCAAGACCATTAACCAGCTCTCTAAACTGGACTGGTTCAAGGACTTCTTGCCAAAGTATTCACCAATGATCATAACTGTGTTGCATGCAACAAAGGAAAGCAGCAAAGAGCCTCCTACAAAGGTGTTCCTGTTACAGCAGTAGCATTATTTCAACCTCTTCAGCTACTTCATATGGATCTGTTTGGTCCAACTAAAGTGAGAAGCATTGATCATAAGTATTTTTGTCTAGTGATCACTGATGGTTATAGCAAATTTTGTTGGGTATTCTTTCTAAGGACCAAAGATGAAACATCTGAAGTATTGAAAGACTTCATTACCCTTATTGAGAATCAGTTGACTAAAAAGGTGAAAGGCATTAGGTGTGATAATGGTACAGAGTTCAAAAATGCAATTCTGATAGAACTCTGCAGAATCAAGGGAATCAAAAGGGACTATAGCACTCCAAGAACCCCTCAACAAAATGGGGTGGCAGAAAGAAAAATAGAACCTTAATAGAGGCTGCAAGATCAATGCTAGCAGACTCTAAACTTCCTACCATGTTTTGGACTGAGTCGTTGGTACAGCTTGTTATGCACTCAATAGAGTGTCCATTACAAGACCACACCTTAAAACACCATACTAACTTGTTTGGGAAAGTTCCTGTTATTCATTACCTTAAACCGTTTGGCTGCCAAGTGACAATTTTAAATACCAGTGATCCATTGGGCAAGTTTGATGAGAAAGCTGATGATGGTTACATTGTGGGGTATTCTGCTCACAGTAAGGCATACAGAGTTTACAATGTATCTGCTAAGAAGATTGAGGAGACATTGAATCTGCGGTATCTTGAAGACAAGCCTAATGTTCAAGGACAGGGACATATTTGGTCATTTGACCTTGATTACTTGACTGATTACTTGGGCTATGCTAGACATGTGGCTAATCAAAATACAGATTCTGAAGCATCTCCGACGTCTAGTGCGTAAACTTTGGAAGTTCATTCCGAAAGTGGTCCGATGATGATGAACAACCCATTGAAGTGCCTTTCTCCTAACAATTTTGTAGGTGATTCTTCTAAAGATAATACTGATATGGGTGAAGATGAATTCTATTATGCTGAGGACCTTGCCAGACTGAAGAAACAAGAGTATGCAGCCAATTTGGATGCTGAGAGGAATGTTAAAGAAAGTTCAAATGAAGCACCTTAAACTCCAATTCTGCTGAAAGGGAATCTGTTTCTCCTCACCTCTCCAATTCGGCTGAAAGACATGTTGACTCTACTCCTATGTCTACTAAAGTGTCAACAGACCTTGGAGAACCTTATACAAGGTTTCCAAAACCTTCAGATCTTGGTCATCATCAACCTAAAGGTGCATCTTCAACGCACCTTCCTATGATACTGACATTGAACCTACAATGACTAATCTTGATTCTTCCATTGATGTCAACACCACCACCACAACTAGGATCAACAATGTTCATCCACGCCTAATATTATTGGTGATCCTGATGCACCTGTTAGAACAAGAGGTACTGTGGCACGTTCTAAATATGGACAGGTGGCTTTTGTCTCTTATGTCTCAAATCAGCAGAGAGACAATCACACAGACTATCAACATTGTCTGTTTGCTTGTTTTCTCTCTCAAGTAGAACCAACCAGTGTTACTCAAGCTCTTGAAGATTCAAGTTGGCTTGAAGCTATGCAGGATGAGATGCAACAATTTCAAAATCGCCAGGTTTGGATATCGGTACCACTACCCGATGGTAAGTATGCTATTAGGACAAAATGGATTCTGAAGAATAAGAGAGATGCTCGAGGTGTTGTCATTAAAAACAAAGCCCGATTAGTTGCCCAGGGTTATAGACAAGAGGAGGGGATCGATTATGATGAAGTGTTTGCACCAGTGGCAAGAGTTGAGGCTATAAGGATTTTCTTAGCTTATGCATCCTATATGGGTTTTATGGTCTATCAAATGGATGTTAAAGGAGCCTTCTTGTATGGTGAAATTGAAGAGGAGGTGTATGTCACTCAACCTAAAGGATTTGAAGATCCAGATCATCCTAACTATGTGTATAAGGTAGTCAAAGCTCTATGGACTACATCAGCACCGAGCCTGGTATGCTAGGCTATCTACCTTTCTACTGAAGCATGGTTACAGAAGAGGTGCAATTGATAAGACTCTTTTCCTAAAGAAGAATTCCACTGACATAATTCTTGTGCAAGTATATGTGGATGACATTATTTTTGGATCCACAAAGGAAGCTTGGTGTAGGGAGTTTGAGGAGCTTATGAAGGGAGAGTTTCAGATAAGTGCAATGGGAGAGATGACTTTCTTTTTAGGTCTTCAAGTTCAGCAGAAACCTGATGGTATCTTTATCAGTCAGGACAAATATGTAAGGGACATCTTGAAGAAGTTTGGTATGGAGGGTGTAAGGACTGCCACTACACCTTATGAAGCTCCAAAGACAAAGACCAACAATGAAGCTGATCCACCTGTGAATGTTCATTTGTACAGGTCTATGATTGGGTCTTTGATGTATTTAATGCTTCCAGGCCCGATATTACTTTTGCTGTGAGTGTTTGTTCGCGACATCAAGTTACTCCACTGACTTCCCATCTCAATGCTGTTAAGAAGATCTTTAAGTACCTTAAAGGCCAACCTCTTCTAGGTCTTTGGTATCCAAAAGAGTCTCCTTTTAAGTTGGAAGCGTATAGTGATAGTGACTATGCTGGTGCTAATCTGGATAGGAGGTCCACCACTGGAGGTTGCCAATTCCTTGGAAAGAGATTGATTTCTTGGCAATGCAAGAAACAAACTATTGTGGCTACCTCATCTACTGAAGCGAGTATGTGGCTGCGCTAATTGCTGTGGACAGATTCTTTGGATTCAAAATCAGTTGTTGGATTATGGGTATAATTTCATGAACACAACGATTTTTATTGATAATCAAAGTACCATATGCATTGTTAAAAATCCAGTTTTCACAGTCGAACAAAACATATTGAAATCAGGCACCACTTTATAAGAGATGCATATGATAAAAATTTGATTCAAGTGGTCAAAATTCATACTGATGATAATGTGGCAGATTTGTTAACAAAAGCTTTTGATGGACCAAGGTTTCAACACCTTGTGGTCCATATTGGCATGCTTAACCCTTAACTGCAAAGTTTAAAGGGAGGCATAGGCCTCAGGGGAGGATTTGTGTATAACTTTGCTTTTTGCTATGTAATTTTGTATATTTGGTTGATTTTAACTTACTCTAACCTGCTAATGTTATCTTAGTGTGTTTCTTTGTTGGTTTGTGTGTTTCTCTGTGTTTCTGTGTTTTTTTTGCAGAATGGTTGTCCCTGATCAGTTGAGATATGGTCAAGAAAGCTTAAGCTTGTTTCTACTGAATTCATTGTGCTGAAGTGTATGATTTGTTACCTCTGAAGATGATGTACTGAAGTTATTTGATTCATTCAAAAGAAGTACAAAAGCAAATAGATCATTCATTCATTCAAGAAACAGTTTACAGCTTACAGCTTACAGAGTACTAGCAACATCAAATGCATCTACATGATCTACTAATCCTAATCTATTACATATCATCCGCTCCAACATCTAACTGTTGGATATGCATGATCGTTCACATCTTTCACACTAAATGCTGGCTACGCTTTTGTGATGAGCATAACCAACTCTAACAGATGCTAAGGATCAAAATGGAGAGGATGGATTGATGAAAACGAAGAAGTCTGAAGCGATTGTGGTAGAGAGATGAGAAGGAAAGATTTTCATTTATGCATCATCTACTCTTTCCATCATACAACAACTTACATCATTTTCCTTTTTCCGTTCCTCAATACGATATGTGATGATGCACCAAAACATGATGCCAAGAGACCAAGCACCACCTGTCTACCCATAGGAAGTGGTGGATTCCTGGCTCGAGGTCTACATTGAGGTGAGGTGCGGGGGTTGGGAGTAAGATGTTTCCTCCTTATAGGAGTCATCGAATCTTCGGCAGATTCACCTGATTTCTCAACACTTTTATCTTCTGATGAGGAGAGAAAGGGTGATTTCTTTGGTCGCGGGTATGGTTTTGGAAAGTAATGAAACCATGGATTGGTATCTTCACTTGATGATGAGGATGATGCTGTGAGATCAATGATCTCAGGTTTGGTACTCATGGTTATTATGGCTAATATTGGGTTATTGATGAAATTAGGGTTTGGAATGTAATTTGGGGTTTTTGATGAAGTAGTATGTGTGCTTTGGGATTGCTTTATAGACGGGTTCAAGTGGTAAGAGAATTAATGTGTGTGGGTGAAACAATAAAAAGATATTTACTGAAGCTTCTTGAATAAGTAATCTGTTTCTGCTGATTATTCTACTTCAGAGAATGGTTTCGTTTCCACCGGTTAAAAGTGAATATGAATACAAGTAGAAATCCACGTCATCGTTGGTCAACTTTGACCAAAATTGGGAAATTTTCATTTATTCTCTACCGGCATATATTCGCTCCATATTAAGTGATTTGATTTTTAACTCATTCAAAACACTTCCTTTTGTGCATATTGTAACCCTAATCTTCACAATCTCTCATGGCGCTTCAGTTTAAACATGATCATAATAAGGTTGCTTTTCTTGGAACCGCTCGGGAGATGAGTTGTATCGGTCGATGATTTCATTTTTACAAAGATCAAAAATTCAGTATGCATTAACGCATTCTCCAAATGCTATATATGAATCTTTGGTTACTCAATTTTGGGCGACGGCAGAAAGAAGAAGTGATTCTGAGATAGTTGCAAGAGTTGATGGAAAAGAGTATGTGGTTACTGAGGAACTGATTAGAAGACAACTTCACTTAGATGATGAAAATGGAGTTTATCATTCTGATTCTACAATGGTACTTGAAGGGATTCAGGCGATTGGATATCAAAGTACGAGAACAGATATGTGGTTAAAAAATAAGTTTTGTCCTATGTGGAGGTTCATGGTTCATACGTTGCTCCAGTGTTTAAGCAATAAGTCTGGAGGATGGGATCAGTTTTCAACTCAAATGGGATGTGGTATTGTTTGTTTATCTAAGGGTTTGACTTATAATTTCTAAGTATATTTTTGATAATATGGTTGAAAATATAACTAGGCAAAAGGGTAAGTTTTTGATGTATCCTAGGTTCTTACAGATGATATTGAATGTTTCTACTCAAACCCAAGCTTTCTATCCCATAGGAGTTTTGACCTCTAAGTTATTTGCAACGATGAGAACTAAGTTTGAGGGGACACATTTTCCTTTGTTAGCAGCAATGTGGCCTCCAGAAGAGGTTATCTGCGATGAGGGTAATGTTGTTATTGTACCCTCTGTCAATATTACTGATGGTAATCTTTCAGTAGATGTAGATGAAGGTTTTACTGTTGTTGCTGAGGCATCCATATCTTCACCTAGACCTTGTCCTAGCCAAGAACATACACAAGTTTCAAATGATGAAGTTCAGAATCACATTGATGAAGTTGAGGTTGATACTGATAGATTGCCTACACCAAGTCCTGTTAGGAATCCATTTGGTGAAGGATGTTCTAATGTTGATCAAGTTAATGTTGCTCCTGTCCTAATGTAGTTCCATTTCAACTGAGCAATCGATGATACGATGGGATCCTATTACACTTGCATCATTATATGCCCGATGAACAAGCTTACAGTGAGGTGATTGGTCTTAAGAAAGAACTTGTGAAACCAAGACTGTTTTGGTAAAAGATTGTGGCATTGGAGACAAAAGTTGAACACTTGGAGGAATTACTAAGTCAGAAAGGTAATAAGAGAAGTCTGATTTCTTCTGAAGAGGAGGATGAAGAGAATCTTCATGCATCCCTTGGAATATTAGCTGATGTCGCTCTTACATCAGATGTTTCTTCTCCTATTGCTAAATCTTCAAAGAATAAGGAGCCTATTATATATGCTAGCAAAAGAAGAAGACAATGTTTGACTAAGGTGTCTGTACGACACTTCAAAGGAGCCGCATATGGATGGTGCATCTGCTGATGTTATAGTTGAGAAGGTTACATCTATACCAGAACAATCAAATGTTTCACCTTCAGTAGATGATGATGAGGTTTTTTGTTGTGGGAGAATGTTTAAGTTGACTTCTTCTTCTCGAAGTTTTCTCATCTGTTGAGAATTTGTCACAACCTGTTTCCTCTGATGTGTGTTTGTTTGTTTCTTCTGAAGCTCACGTTGGTTGTGTGATCTTGGTTCTATCGAGACATTTTTGATAAAGGATAGGATCATGTGATTGATGATATCCTTAATTTAGGTATTGTGACTGAAGAAGAAAATCAAGCTCAAGCTAGATTGTTTGCTAATTATGAGAATATGCAGAAGAGTCGTATTGTTGCTAAATTTCTTCAAGATCAGTATGATTCTAATTTGACTCTTGAAAGGCAATTAGAGCTTGATGTATTATTTCCTAAGATAACTGATGATCAATGGGATGCATATACTTCTCAAGGTGCATCTGATCCAAATCTTGCAAAACTTATCTTAGGAGCATCTTTTGATGATGATACTTTTGTGGATAAAATGGTGGCACTTGGTAATCTAAGGAAGCAAGAATCACGAAGAGAAGAACTTTAATTGATCAACGAAATAAAGCCAAAAGAGAAAACATATGATCTGTTGCTCCGAGAGGAATTATATGAGAAGTGTAGTGAAGAATTCTGCTATGTATAATTCTGGTATGTCCATGAAGCAAGTCAATGCTTTGTCTGATGATGCTTTGATTAGACAGTATCATATGGTTCTGCAGTTTTCTTCTTACGGTTCTACTTCTTCTACTCAATTGGAAAACATTGCTTCAATGACTGATGTTCCTACAGCCAAGAGACAAAAAACAGTTGAAATTGTGGATAATTTTGATACTATGTTGCCTTTGGTCATTTCTCCAGTTGATACTTCTAATACAACTTCAGTAGCTACTCTTTCTTCGATGTGGTTATTCTTGCTGAATCAACTTTGGTTTCTTCGAAATATTGTCTAGTGTGGATTTGAGTGATTCTCGATTCAGGGAAATGATCTACACTTGATACGATAATATTCTTGGTACGAGACAACAGAGCTTGGTTACACGGAGTTCTGACAGGTTGGCTAAGAAACATTCTTCTGGGAATACTACTTTAGATCTCAAGGCTGATGAATCTACCTTTATTGAAGTTGGATCTGAGGAAGTTTTTCTTGAAGGAACTCATGTGGTCTTGGTTGATTGGAAAGTTGGAAAGCTTAACACTGTTTATAGGCTGGATAATACTGTTCTTGAATTTAATTTCTTGAAGGAAATTCTTCATTTGGTGACCAGACATGATTTGAAGATGTTGTATGATCATGTCATTCAAGATTATAAGTATCATTCAAAGAACAGGTTCTGGTTTATATTTGTTGGGTGATCTTCAGGTTATGTTTGATTCTCATTCTCCAAATGGTCAAGGGTATTCTATTTGGGAGCATTCTAATAAGTGGGAGATTGACAGTTGGAGATTTTATCCGTTGCCTTGTGTACATGTGGTTCAAACTAAATGTGGGATGATTTTGTGTATGCTCTCAGATAAGCTTTATCCGTTATCGGTTACTTTTATGGAAATGTTCTTTGAGACACAAGTTGGAAGTACCTCCGAATCCTGTTGGCAATGATGAACTTCATGCTACTCAATGTGTTGGTTTGATTAAAATCGCTTCTATCACATAAAGGTTCATCTTGATTGTACCATTTTGTAATATTTGTTTTTTTTAGATAAAAAAAAAAAAAATTTGTTTTTGGTTTTCTAACTCTTCTTGCGGATTGTTGTATCTTTCTACGGTTATTGACTCACCAAATATACCTTGTGTATGTCAAAGAGTTAGCTAGTCCAAAGGGTACAGCTTTGGTAAAGACACCTCAAATCTGTTGATAGCTGTAATGATTTGCTAAAAATCATAGGGTATGCAACCACCTCTGCTTTATTGCTGAGTGTTGTATGGTTTTCAATTCACCATGGTTTATTCCTTTTTGGAATCCAAGAATTGACTAGCCCACATGTATATGACTTGTGGTAAAGGCAGTGGCATTTCATATTTGGTTCTCAATTCACCAATTCTAAGAATTGACTAGTCCTGAGCAAACGGCTACAGGTAAAGACATATCAAATCCGTTTATATGGTTGCTGGTTTGCCAATAAATCGATGGTTATCAGCTGTACCATAGTTTACTAACTTAAACATATGGCTACTCCAGTAGTGATGGCTATTGGTAAAGAGACATCAAATCCATTATTTTCAGTGATTCACCTCTCACAGGAGTTCACACACCTGGATGTGATGAGAATAGTATGCAACTAATTGTTTTGATGTACCTATTGTCATTTGTTGCTGCAAAGACATAGAGTTTCAGAGTTTCTTCATCATAGAGATGTTCTTATTTGGATTCTTTGCTTATGTTGTTAGTGCACAATCCTCTGGAGCTGTTTTGTTAAAGATCTATCAAGAAACTGGAACTTAACCTAGTCAAATTCCAGTTTAGGGGAGGATTGTTGGGAATTATGTGAAGTTTGGATTATGCTGATATTATTGCCGATATGATTCTGCTGAAGACATAGTGGATTCTGCTGAAGACATAATCTACTGATGAGTAATAGTTATTAGTCTGTTTCTGCGGAAGTGTTTATTCCGTGTTTAGTATATTTAGTTTGGATATACATGAGCTTTATTAGGAAGTAATTGTGTATATCTTATTTAGTTTTAAGTTTATACGTTTCTTGGAAAACGGTTTAGAGATATTGTTTAGGGTTCCTTGTCTATAAAAGGAACACATTAGAAAGAGTTATGTATCGATTGAAAAACTCAGTTTTAGTTAATATAAAGATTCATAGAGGATCAAGAAGTTCTTAGTTATTACTTGTGTTTATATTCCGCTGCTGAACATAAGTTGTAGAGATTATCTTTTATTGTGCTTGTGATTACATAGGCATACATAACGATCCACGAGCTCAAGATCTATCAAGGTCTGTCTAGTTTCAACATAATTGATTAATGAAACATACAAAAATGCTATCAAAAAAGACAATCTCAAATACAAAACAACGCTATCAGAAAAACAATATAATCATTCAAAATGGATTCATTAACACTTAAAATCCTGATTCATGAAACAAACTTAATCACCGCTAAAATTTTGTCGAAACTAGATACCGCTGCCGCTAGGCGCGGGTACTCGTCTAGTATAAACATATATGTACTTTTCCAAATGTTGTATTATAATACTTTAAAATTGACATATTAATTATTACAAAATAACAAGTTCATGTATCTAACGAGAAAACTATGACAATAATATATGAGTACACGCAATATAGTAGAACATTTTAAAAATTAAATGTTTATATGTGTAATTACTAAAAGCCATATAGTAATGAATGAATAGACATGTAGAACCCAGCAGAATTAAAATATATTGATAATGAGACGCAACACATAACTACTTTAGATTTAATCAGATTAGTTAAGACCGTTACACCACCGTCACCAACACCCGTGCAAAACCAACTCCATATAACTACTCAAGACTTTATTAGAATAATTAAGACTCTTGCACCACCGTCGCCAACACGAGTGCAAAACCAACTCCCAGTATAAAATCCGTTACCAATACTAATACCGATACTAACGCATATCCAATACTTACAAACCTTTAAACCCGAACAACTGCTAACAAGCAAAACTAAACAATCAAACTAAAAACCAATAACTTGTGATAACCCAATGTCGATACAACTACACTACCCATGTCAAACCAACCATAACAGTTGAAAATCCAACCTTTACATGTCAAGCAAAACGAAAAATCTAAACAACCAATCCCGAACAGCTTGAAAATAAAACCCATAAACAATCTAAACAAATGCCAAATATTTAATCAAACGCCCAACCAAAGATCAACCAAAATAAACATGACAATCCGTATTACGTAACATGCATTTTTATTATACTTCAACCATTATACTCATTCTTTAATTAAATGATGAGTAAAGTCCAAAATACATCCTTGTGGTTTGCCCTTTGTCTCGTTTTACATCCCTAAACTTTTTTTTGGCACAAAACCATCCCTCCGTTAGTAAAGTTGGTACAAGTACAGCCCTCTGTTAGTAAATTCAGTTAATAAGGACTAACGGTGCAAAATTTTCTCCGTTATCTCCTAACAGAAGAGAATTACTTTGCAGCGTTAGTCCTTAGGACTAACAAGCAATAAAATAAATTGCATCGTTAGTCCTAAAGACTAACGGTGCACTCCACCGCCACCCAACGTCACCACCCACCGCCACCGCCACCTCCACCCACCACCACCCAACGCCCCTCTAAAATTCCTTCTTATCCTTTGTTTGTTTCCAAAGTAAAAAAAAAAAAAAAAAATGATATATCTGTTTTTCTCTCCTTCACATCAAACACACAAGACAGATGTTATCCATCTTTCCCTCTCTTCCACCGTCACTCTCCTCTCCTCTCTCTCTAGCATACGGCACCACCACCACCATCGAGTACAACAACCATTATCATCATCACCATCACCATTTAGAGGAACCAAGGTTGTGCTTGGTTAAGGGTTTTGATTTGGGCTGCGTAAGGTTGTGATTGGGGTTTGTTTCTGTTCGAGCTCACCACCAAAACCACCATCACCCCTCCTCATCTTAGTTGATGTCGTAATTGTTGTTGTTAATATTGTTTGGTTCGGCCTGGATTTTTATACCCGTTTAGGGTTGAAACTTGTAATGAGTCCCGGATCAATTATAGTTGCTTATTAACCTTGGTTAGATTTGTTTATTTATTTTGTTTGATCTCGGTTTCGTATAGAAACCGAGAGGGTGTTTTTTTGGTCTGAGCCACGACAGCCCAAGATGGTTGTCGTTGTGATTATTGTTGTTTGTTTGTTCTGGTTTTGGCTCGACAAAACCTATTAGAGGGTTTGTTTTGCTATGGTAGATTAACAGCTAGATACGAAGGGTTTGTTTGTTTGGCTCGGATTGAGTCACCACAGCCGCACCCAACTGGGTGTTTGGCGTACTTCCGTTAGCCCACCAACGTGACCAAATTGCGGGTCCGCTTGGTGCTGTTGTCCGCTGCCCACAGCAGCCCCAATAGGGGTGCGATTGGCTTGATTCTCGGCTCAAAAAGACAACCACGAGGGTGGTTTTGGTTTGGTATAATCACACACGAGAGGGTGATGGAATTTTACTGTCACAGCCAACCTGAAAAGGGGTGTTTGCTTGCTGCCGTGAGGTGGGGGGTGGTGTCGTTGGGTGGCGGTGGCGTTGGGTGGTGGTGGGTGGAGGTAGTGGTGGCAGTGGTGGTGGCGGTGGAGGTGGGATGGGTGGCGTTGGGTGGTGGTGGGTGGCGGTGGAGGTGGTAGGTAGCGTTGTGGCGGTGGGTGGTGACGTTGGGTGGCGGTGTAGTGCACCGTTAGTCCTTAGGACTAACGATGCAATTTATTTTATTGCATTGTTAGTCCTAAGGACTAACGCTGCAAAGTAATTCTCTTCCGTTAAGAGATAACGGAGAAAATTTTGCACCATTAGTCCTTATTAACTGAATTTACTAACAGAGGGATGTATTTGTACCAACTTTACTAACGGATGGATGGTTTTGTGCCAAAAAAAAGTTTAGGGATGTAAAGCGAGACAAAGGGCAAACCACAGAGATGTATTTTGGACTTTACTCTTAAATGATCTCATGAAAATCAAGCAATTAAAGACTTCTTTGAGGATTTAAATAGGTTAAAAGACCGATTTTGCCACTAAAAATATACCAAAAGACTTAATTTGTCACTCATATTTTAAACAACCTTTATTTGCCACTAAACATTCACCGTTAGACCATGTTTACCCTCCATCCGTTTAGAGGGCACCTTATTGGGCCTAATATGGCATCTTATTGGGTCTACATGGGATCAAAGTGACGTGAATTAAACAAGTCACGACATTTATCCCGCCAAAACAAATTACTAGGGTTACAAGGTTACGATCTTAGAGTACTAGGCATGCACATGAAGAAGAAGATATAAGTACCAGACTACCAGGTATGATTTCAAAACGAGATTTAGGTGATCACGATGCTTAAAATTCTCTTAAAAAGTAATTTTTTTGTATAAGCTTATGAAATAAATTTTGTTGAACCCTACTATCAGTAGTGAAATAGATCGATGATATGTAGCCCACATGATATATACGTAGGTTGGCTTGTATTTCTCATGCGAATTCCGAACGCTACAAACCAAATTAAACCCTTGTATTAGTAATGAAGTATGTGGAAAGCAATATATCTTTAATGTTTATAATTATATTACTGATTCATGAATTAAAATTGTTAGACACGTGATATGTTCAATTGTTCAAGAGTTTTATTTTTTTATTCTAGCACAAAATGCAATGTGCTATGTAATACTAGAGTTTTATTTTTTTGGCTGCAAGATGGGAGAAAATGAGTTACTATTGTGGAAGTACACATTTCATGTTGGGGGAGAGTTCATGGAATTGCCTTTCAGGTATATATGTTAAGAGTACTTTTCGTCATGGGATCAGTTTGTAGAATTTATAAGAGGTTTCCATTTTGAAAATGTGAATAAAGTGTATCAACAAATAACTTTGGAAAAGGTTAATGACTATGATGCTTTGAGACATATATATGATGAGAAAACGGCGGAGGCAGGTTGCGGTTTATGCTTTGAAAGACAAGGATGTGTTTTCTTTTTAGAACATGGTGATGAGCAAAGCATATTCAACATCAGAAATGGTGAAATGGAGGTGAAGCTCTTAGGTAATAAGCTGATACAAAATGATGGTATTAATAACAAAGACGACGTGGAATTTGTACCTAATAGGGATGGGAGTTCTGAAGAGGAAATGGATAAAGAATATGCACTTGACGACATTGAAGAGGAGGGTGTTGATGGTTATGAAACAGAGTACCTGAATTCAGATGATGGTGGAGAACTTGATTCAGAGATTGATGAGGGTGGTGAAGGTACAGAACCTAATATTCGGTTTAGAAAATCAAAGTATCCTAAATTTGATCCAAAACAAGTCCCTCCAATCTTTGAAGTTGGGTTGAGATTTGATGACATAGAACAACTAAAGGAGGCATGTGCTGAGTATTCTGTTTTCCACCACAGAAACTTATGGTTTAAGAAAAGTGATAGACAAAGACTAGAGGTTAGATGTAGAGATGGTTGTTCGTTTCATATATGGGCATCATATGTTATCCGTTTGGACCAAGTCCAAATCAAAAGTATAAGGAGTAAGCATAAGTGCAATAAAAGTTGGAAGTTAAAGTTAGTAAGTGCAAGATACATTGCATTTAAGTTTCAAGAAACAATAAGAGCTACACATAGACTCAAAGTTAAGGAGTTGAAGGATAAGGTAAAGAATGATTTAAAGGTGAATGTGAATGTTCATATGTGTAAGAAGGCAAAAGAAATTGTGAGAAATGAACTTGATGGAAATATATCTCAAGAGTATGGAATGCTGAGGGACTATGGTATGGAGTTGTTAACTAAGAATCCAGGGAGCACAATCGTTATTGATGTCGAACCTAGTCAAGACTTAACATATAGTATATTTAAAAGAATGTATTTTTGCTTTGATGCATGCAAACGGGGCTTCTTGGAGGGATGTAGACACATATTTGGAGTAGATGGTTGTTTTCTTAAAGGTGAATTGAAGGGAGAGATTCTAACAGCTGTTGGTCGAGATGCCAATGATCAAATGTTTCCTATCGCTTGGGCTGTTGTAGAAGTTGAAAACAAGGATTCATGGTTATGGTTCTTAAATTTACTCAAGCAAGACTTCAGTATAATTGATGGTAATGGTTGGAGTATCTTGTCTGATCAGCAGAAGGTACACACTATTGTTGATACGTATGTTTTTCTTATACATATAAATTTGGTTCATAAAATTTACTTTAAAAAAGCTCATCACTTTGTACATTATAGGGTTTGATTCCTGCGATTGATGCCTTGCTTCCAAATGCTGAACATAGGTTGTGTGCAAGACATGTTCTAACAAACTGGCAACGAAGATTTCCAGGTGATACATTGAAAAGTATGTTTTGGAAAGTTGCTCAAAGTACAACAAAAAGAAAGATGCTTGATGCATTAGATGAGATCGCTACTTTTGGTGGTCAAGATGCCAAAGATGATTTATTAACAATCGATCCATCTTATTGGTGCAAGGCTTTCTTTAACACATAACATCAAGTGTGATGCCAATCAAAATAACCATTGTGAGGCATTCAATGGAGTTGAACATATTATAGAGGCTAGGCATAAGGTTATATTCAGCTTATCAGAAGTAATTAGGAAGTTTGTGATGCAGAGAATCGGTGAGAGAAAAAAAATGGCTTTGAAATGGGACCATGATTTCTGCCCTGCAATCATTAAGAAATTAGAAGAAGAAGGAAAGTTTTTTCACCAATGGGAAATCATATTCAACGGTGATGAAGCATATGAAGTGAAACACGGTTTGGATCAACATGTTGTTAAACTTGTTACAAGAGAGTGTTCGTGTCGTAGTTGGCAAGTTAGTGGAATTCCATGTTGTCATGCCATTTGTTGTATTCTAGATAGAGGTGAAGACCCTGTAATTTACCTAAATGAATGCTACAGCAAGAAAAAATTTCTCATGGCCTATAATTATCCTATCATACCAATTCGCGGACCAAATGAATGGGAAAGATCAACTATGATGCCTATTGTACCACCAAATGTTGTAAAGAGAATGCCTGGAAGACCTAGAACAAAGAGAAAATTAGAAAAGGGTGAAAAGAAGGACACGGGTAAATTACCAAAAAGTGGTACGAGTAATCAATGTTCTAAGTGTAAACAATCTGGGCATAACAAGAGTACCTGTAAAGAACCCAATAAGGTGACTTCGACTATTTAATTCTTATTCTATTTTGATATTGAGCATGTTCTGACAAGTTTATACAATGGGTATTTAGGTTGCAGGAGAAGCTGGTAGTAGAAGAAAACCTGGGAAAGCTTTTATTGGTAACAAGAGACAAATTTTTGGACCTTCGCGACCTCTTGTACCAAATGCGGTTACTGTAAATGAAACTTTTTCTCAACCTCAACCGGTAAGTAATCTTGTAACAGTCACTTAAAACGCTAAAAGGACATCAAATTTGAATATCTTTGCATACTTTATAGCACCAGATTATAATGTTATAGACCAAAAATTTAGATAGCTAAATGTGTACTCTGGTAGTCTTGTTTTCAGAAAGTGAAACAAAGTGTTCGAGGAAAGAAAAGAACAAAGACTCATGAACGATCCGAGCCAAAAAGAAAGACAGATGAGGGCATTGGTGGCCAAAACAGGAGTCAATCACAACCTATCCATGAAGAACCATGTTGGAAATCGTCATATTGGCAAACTGAGCGACAGACAACGGTTCCAGTTAAAATTGCAAGAACGAGTCTATTAACAGCTGGTGCAACTTTTAGGCAGAAACTACCCACCAAAAAACATAAACAGTAGCTAGTGGTTGCTTTCAGCATGCTATTTTTTGGTGTATGAATGCTTTAGTAATCACTTTCTTATAATAAATCATGTAGTCGAGACAAAACGAAGTGCTTACATGTTTTTATTTTGAAAATTGTTTAGCAGCTACTTTGTGCAATTATCCTTATTGTTAAGCTATGTGAGAAACTGAATATTTGCATCTAGTTAAGTATCTTTGTTTTCCTTGTAGATGTACTGAAGTCAATAGCATAAGTTTTTCATATTTGCTCCACTTGTTTTTGTTGTACAGTGCTCACGAGAAGCCATATTGCTTCATGTCATATTTTCATATTCAAAAAGCTATAAATGTATACAGAAAAAAAGAATTGTATTTATAAGATTCATACCAATAAGCTATTTTATATATTCTATTGGCAAATTTACCCTTATACTTTGCATAATATGATGTGCCAATAAGTTAACGGAATACTTTTTAAAACTAACAGAATATTCTTCAAGTTAACTCATTAAGTACCTAAAATACACATTTAGCAATCTCTAATGGCAAATGGACACCCAGTTTTATTTTTTAGTGGCAAATAGGGGTTGTTTAACATATTAGTGGCAAATTTAGTCTTTTGGTATATTTTGAGTGGCAAAATTGGTCTTTTAACCATTTAAATACATAAAAGTTAACATCAAAGGATACAAGCGACCGAAACAAATCCTTTATTGTCTAACAAGTTGCACTAATTCTTCTAACTCTTTCACAATACATTCCATAGAAGGTCGTTGTCCTTCATCTTTCAACAAGCAGTTATAAGCAACTTCTGATAATTTGCTGATGGAATAATGTGAGCTCTCTTCTCCCATCAAACGAGGATCAATGATCTCGTTTAGTTTATTCTTTTCATAGTACTCCATGACCGATGCGCCTGATAACATGAAGCTGTCTTCATACGGAACAGAACACAACCTCCCACAAAGAAGTTCAAATAGTACAATGCCGAAAGAATAAACATCGCATTCTTTTTTCAGAATACCATTGTTCTGGTATTCTGGAGCACAATAACCTCCTGTGCCACAAGCAATGGAAACAAATACGCTTTCTACTGAACTTTGATCAGAAATTAACTTTGACAATCCAAAATCGGAAATTTTAGCAACCCAATCTTTATCAAGCAAAATATTCGCACTCTTAATATCCCTATGGATAATGCGTTTTCCACTAGAATTATTGTTGGATATTATGTTGAGGTTGTATAGTTTTAGTGATATTACTTTACAACTTAGAGTATGGTGGGGGTTAAATAAAATAGTTTGTCACATTTTATTTCATGGTCTCATGGTATGATACGTATGATTTTAATTAGAGTAGTAAAGAAGACTTGTCTCCCATGTCTTACCTTTATTTTCTCCTAATTAATCTCCTCCATGAACCATGAATTATTCCACTAGTTTTCATGCAGCAAAATGTAAAAGTAAATGGTATTTCTATACGTGGGTTACCAACTATTAACCATTTTTGGATATAAATTGATGGACTTCTCTTCTCAGAAGATACATCAAAAAATATAACAAGTAAAACTCTTCCACAAAACCATACTCCCCCTTCGTGAATTCTGCTACCGCCAATTTTTTTTGTTGACTCGGTTGCTGCCGAATAAACACGTGTTGGCTGCATCAAATCCTGGGGCTTGTACGATTGTAGACTCGCAGCAAATATACGAGTTCATATTAAGCTTAAAGGACAGGAGTCATTCCGTGCAGTTTATGTTCTTTTTTGCTATATTGTTGCAGGTTCATTGTTACCATTTGAAGTGGTTTTCGGTTGTTGTTCGGGTTATAGTTCGTGATTATTTGGATTGTTAGCTCGTCATTGTTAGGGTGCCATTATTGTTGCTGCATTTACCTAATAGGTAAACAACAATCTTTAAGCTTAATATTTGCAAAAATAAAGGTACTTGGCCTGGTTGTTGTTCGGGCCTGTTTATCGTAGCCGCAGTCCTCGGTGTCCTTGCTTCTATATGAGTTTATTTCGTATTTGTTGATGAGGTATCATTACTACTTGAATATCAATTCTCGTGTTGTTATCTTGTTGCACGAGTTGGTACAACAATATGATACTTTTATATTCAACAATCTTATAAGGTGTTTACTTACGTTATAATGGTTCATTTGGGATCGCTAATAAGGATTTGACTGGTCATAAACATGTTATAAAACCATTTTCAAGTCATGTTGTTTAGTAAAATATTTAAATTGTATAGTCATGCAATTGTGTTTTGAATTGAGATGTCGTGGGCAGTGGGCACACCTAAAAATGTTGGGTTAAAGTCCTAGTTAGTTTTTAGGTTTTATAAAGTGTGTTGCATATTTGGGATATGCTATTGGTGCTTATAGAAAACCTGAAATGACTAAGAGAGTGATTAAATGCATTATGATGTATTGGGTTTAATAATGATTAAGAAACCATATATGTACATAGTTGTTTACTTATTTGTTGTTTTATCTTTGTTCCTATTGTGTTGAAATGATATGTCTACGAAGAGACATATCATTATACTTGTGAATCAGTTAATGCATGATCTGAAATGGACATGGTCAATATATTCACGATCACTATGCAAACGTCACTGTTATAAATCGTTTCACTAATCGCGGTTTCTAGTATTGGTTTTGAATAAAGACATATATCATGTTTTAATATTAAGACGTAATCATTTAGTTAGTATATTGTTTCTTAAACTAATTTGAGTTTCTACTTTATCATGGTAAATTGTAGCACGATATATTTCCAAATTTTGAGAAATGAAATGAAACATCTACAAGGACTTTTTATGGATGAAGAACTAATGGTTTTCATGTGAATAATTATTTAAAACAAAATGCATATTCTAGAAACGATATACTCAAAATGAGTAGAATGTTGATTCATGTAGGAATGAGATACTTATGGCATTTAAGTAGAGTGCTCATTGAATCGAAAACTTAATTCCAACTCAACTAAAGGAACTCGAGCAATTGGCTCTACCATGTCATAACAATGTAGCGAGTAGGCTAGCTTGTTGTGAACAAATTGAGTAGTGACTCAAGGGAGATATGCCAAATGGTGGGGTAGGTGATGTGTGCTACATGTTTAGCTAAACACAAAATTTATTCATAAGCAACCCGCAGTTGAAGCCAACTGAAGGATAAAAAAAATAAAATATATTGAATTCACAAGTAGGGTGAATTATGTGCTCCAAGGTGAATTGTATTTTAAAGATACGAATAACATGTGTGATAATCACTTCATGAAGGAAGATGATGTCATAGTCTAGTTGTGGCAATATAGTTGTCTAGTTGTGGCAATACAAAAGGTTGAGAGGATTAGAGATCCAATACCTCAAGAGTCAAGATTCCGTTGTGATGGAATTTGTAGATATATTTGAGAATGGCCATTATGAAATGTTTTCAAGTAAACTAGAAACTTGAGTTTAACACTACTAAGTCTCTGACGAGAGATTTGGTGAGTGTGTGTGATGAGATCGATAAGCATTGTAGTAGCTTATCGAAAATTCTCCTATAAGCCTTTGACAAGTGACTTATTGAGAGATGCTAGAGACATGAGTCTGAAACCATATGTGAATCGGTTAGTGATGGAAACCCAACTTGGATGTAGTGCTCCTACCTCTCGAGTTTAATAAGTAATAACGAAGTCACTAATAGATTGAAGGTGCTATCAATCAGTTGAACCATGTATAGCAAAGATAGCACGGCGTTGCCGAATTAGGATGAGATATCCTCTTAACAAAGCCTTAGAGGCATCTTAGCAACGAATATGTTAAAAGCTTTGCCTATATGATCTAGAGGTGGTGCCGCCTTGAATGAATAGTGATGGTTTCTCTTTTAGAGGTTCATGAAACATGATTTAAGCGCATGGCCATATTCGCGCTCAGTGAGAAAACAATGGTCACGATAGGAAATTGTTAGATAATGAATAAACCCGTAGGTATAACTTTATTATTCACCATTATAAATAATGGCAAAACCCTAGATGCCCTAAACCCACAAAGCCAGGGCCTATTTATTATCTAATCTTTCCCGATGGCGGCGAAATCGCTCGAAAGCTCTAACCTGAGTAGAAACTAAAAAACAAAATAAAACAAAATAAAACAATAACCAAAATAAAACGGGATAACCCAAAGTATCCCAAACGGTCGTCTAGGAATAAGAACCCTAGATTCGACACCAACAAAAGTCATCTCGAATTGATACCCGGATTCGACAACAAAAGTCGCTCGGAATTGATACCTGGATTCAACACAAACAAAAGTGCTCTTGGGAATTGATACCCTGGATTTGACATAAAAAATAAATAAATAAATAATTTTTTTTCTTACAACATAAATCATATGTAGACAAATCTTCAAATCTTGAAGTCTTCAAAGCCAAGGTTGAGATCTATAGTCAACAATGACGGCAAAGGTTTTTTTTTTGAGCGGCGAAGAATAGGGAAAAAAAAGTATGGTTGGAGATGATTGAGAGGTTGAAGAGTGTTGGAGATGATTGAGAGGGTTGGGAAGAGAAGGAGAAGCAGAAGGAGGAGATAGGAGGTTTGACGGGTGGCTTAGAGTAGGCGGCTCAACATAGCCATTTAGGTCTGAGGATCAGACCCGCTCTGAAACCATGTTAGATAATGAATAAACCCGTAGGTATAACTTTATTATTCACCATTATAAATAATGGCAAAACCCTAGATGCCCTAAACCCACAAACCGGGTTTGGGCCTATTTATTATCTAATAGAAATGTGTATAAGTATGCCATTGAAATCACAAGGTTCTTGGTTTAATACCTTTGGACACCATTGAATCGACTTCAATTAATTTGCCTATTTATATAATGCAAGGTTTAATCTTCGTGACACTTTGCGACATGACTTATCAGGGTAGTAGAAAAACTATCCAACATGGGGGGGATTGTTGGATATTATGTTGAGGTTGTATAGTTTTAGTGATATTACTTTACAACTTAGAGTATGGTGGGGGTAAATAAAATAGTTTGTCACATTTTATTTCATGGTCTCATGGTATGATACGTATGATTTTAATTAGAGTAGTAAAGAAGACTTGTCTCCCATGTCTTACCTTTATTTTCTCCTAATTAATCTCCTCCATGAACCATGAATTATTCCACTAGTTTTCATGCAGCAAAATGTGAAAGTAAATGGTACGTGGGTTACCAACTATTAACCATTTTTGGATATAAATTGATGGACTTCTCTTCTCAGAAGATACATCAAAAAATATAACAAGTAAAACTCTTCCACAAAACCATACTCCTCCTTCGTGAATTCTGCTACCGCCAATGTTTTGTGTTGACTCGGTTGCTGCCGAATAAACACGTGTTGGCTGCATCAAATCCTGGGGCTTGTACGATTGTAGACTCGCAGCAAATATACGAGTTCGTATTAAGCTTAAAGGACAGGAGTCATTCCGTGCAGTTTATGTTCTTTTTTGCTATATTCACTACAACAAATATATCATTTCTACACACTTTTCTCTTCGCACTTTATGAATTGTGAACTTTTTTTTAAAGATATTCACACTTAAGAGTGTGAATAATTGTTTCAAAATCCTCACACTTAAAAAGTGTGAAGAATTTCAATTTCACACTTAAAAGTGTAAAGAATTATTTACAAATCAAAATCATCACACTTAAAAGGGTGAAAAATTGTTTTAATACCCTCACACTTAAAAGTATGAAAATATTCATAAAGCTTCACACATAAAAGTATGAAAATATTTGCTACACTCAATTGGTTCACACGCATACTAGTGTGAACTTTTTGATTCTTCACACTTTAAAATGCGTTAACATGCTCTAATAAGTGTGAATAAACAACTATTTTGTAGTAGTGATTGTTGCAGGTTCATTGTTACCGTTTGAAGTGGTTTTCGGTTGTTGTTCGGGTTATAGTTCGTGATTATTTGGATTGTTAGCTCGTCATTGTTAGGGTGCCATTATTGTTGCTGCATTTACCTAATAGGTAAACAACAATTACTATGTAAATGGCTCAACCCACGGGCTGCACCAGTACATATACCTAATATTTTCTTCCACGGAAGAATTTTTTTACCATTGTCACGCCTTATATATGTATCTAGACTCCCATGAGCCGCATATTCATAAACGAGAATCTTTTCCTTTGCCTCCTCACAATAACCCAGAAGAGAGATCACGTTCTTATGTTTTTGACCCGCGAGCAACTGAATCTCAGTCAAAAACTCCTTTAACCCTTGCCCACGCGTACAATCTAACCTCTTCACAGCGACCGTAGTTGGGACCTCGGAGATTATGAGTTCTCCTTTGTACACCTTACCGAATCCGCCCGTTCCACTATCTCTTTCAATGTAAACTTTTTGAGATATTGGAACTCTTTCAACTCTTTCAACGCATCTTTCAACAGTGGCATTGTGTTTATTTGAACATCGGTAGAAGGCATTTTAGACAGACGTACTTAAGCTAAGACGACGCTTAAATGAATGTAAAGAAAGAAAGAATGGTTGTAGTTGTGATAATTGGATAAACACACTGAGCTATATAAATAGACTTGGACTTCATGCCATATGAAGCTGACAAAATAATTAATTAAAGGGATAATGTTCAATTATTCATGGAGGCCACCTAAGTTTTCAGCTTTTAACATATAGGCGACTCATTTATTGAAATAAATTTATAGGCCGCCCAATTATATGTTTGTTTTCGTTTACACCAATTCCGGCCAAATTTATTCCCGAAAATTATAAAAAATAAACAAATAACCAACCTCTAACTTATCCAAGTAAGACGAACGAAAAGTTTGATGTGAAATTCGAGTATACCTATAATTTATGTGTGAATTTATATTATTAAAAGTACTTTAGAAGGATAAAAATTGCAATCTCGCTACTGTTTTTTTTTATACTAATATTAGTTTAACATGTTAAGTTATTGTTAGGTTCGTTTTTGCCGTTTGATCATTATCCAGATTAAATTTGAGCAGAATTAGTGTAAACGAAGATAAACACATAATTTTGTGGCCTATAAGTTACTTTCAAAAAATCGGTGGCCTATATGTGAAAAACCTAAAAGTTAGGTGGCCTCCCGATATATTATCCCTTAATTAAATATGTGATAACGCTTCGGGGAAACATACACGAAATAATAACGAAATTAATGGAGTAATTAAATAATTGTATCTGCAAACATCATGTATATGCACATTACGTGTGTTCTTTTCTTTCATGGTAGTAAATAATTAGTATAATGCAAAATGTATACAATTATACATAAACACACTTTAGGAAAAGAACTTCATTTGTACATGTACAAAACGGATAAACGGCTCACTGGCTTAATTCCGGGATCATTTCCGATCATTCTGTGGCCATTTCAAGTGTACACCTAGCGACAAGATCAGGATCATACTTAAAATTATTTTCGTCTTTACAAGATCGTAATCTTAAAATTATATTGAAATTTTAAGATTCTACTATAGTATTATTTTCTTTAAGTGTTTTAAAATTAAGCAAATATACATAACATTAAATTGGGAAGAAATTAAGTGAGAAGAGAAAATAAAATGAGAATAGTGGGAAATATTCTTGGTCACACATTTCAAATAAAATAAAAAAAAATTAAAAGGAGATGCATCTATTTTTGTAGGTGCATCTAAAATGTCTTGGTTGTGGCTTCTTCTCATCCTTCTCATTGTAATTTTACTTCTCATTTGATCCTTACTCACATTACGTTACAATACTTTCCCACCAAACAAACGGCAAAAAAATAAATAAAATAAAAATTACACACCCGCCCCTCAAGTTATGTAACTAATTGCAAAAATTACCCAAAACCTTTTGCTATTTATGACTTTTTTATATAACAAAATTTATTTACCAAGTATCTATAAATATCTAGCGATTTCTTTAGAAAAATATATATGGGCAAAAAGGCTTCTGGATTACGAACAAAACAAGTTCAATATTGATAAGCTTTTAACGGACATGCGATTTTATAAAAAATGTTAAAGTTTAATAAATATTTTTGAAAACAAAAATCTGAAACACACACTTAGGGGCTGTTTGATAAAACATAGCGATTTAGCGCTGAATGACTCGTATGCTCTGAATGATTTGAAGACTCTGAATGAAATTGCATCTGAACGAAAACATGTTGTTTGGCAACCATTCTAAATAAATATATTCAACTTCCAAAAATTACCATTATAATTTGTGTGATCAAATATTTTTTTTCTTATTATATTTTTAATGATATTTTTGTAAATAAAACATATTCATTACAATATTTGTTCTTTAAACTTTCACTTAGTATTATCGATTTATAGACGTATTCGATTCGTGTAAAATAATAACTCAACAAATTTAATGAAATAGCATGCAAGTCATTGGAATAAAAATATATAAGATGGGATTAATCTATAATAAAAAAAACAAATTGCTAGTGATTGGACGAGGTACATGAACGTAAAAAAACAAAGTGCTAGTGATAGTGACAATTAAAATATTAAATTAATCTATAATGGAGCACTAGTGAAGAGAATTTTGTCGCTGAGTGATTTTGCATGTCACTTGTCCTTAGCGATTCAAAGCCTAGAGGGATGGTTCAGAGGTGGAATATTTTTTATCAAACACTCATGATGCTGACCGATTAGGACTTGTTATCTGGATGAGACTCATTCAAAGGCTATCAAACAGCCCCTTAACCTACCTAATAATTTTAAAAACTACCTTAAAGTTTATTTAAGAACATATTTAATAAACAAAGTTACGACAATCACCTTGTACTTTTAGCTATTTCCGGTTTTTTAAATAACAAACTTTATTTATCACATATATATAACGAATATCTATCGGTTCCCTTATCAAGAAATATGTTGTTGAAAAGGCATTCTTGCAATACTTTTGACTTACGTAGGATATTATATAAAATGTGGAACTAAATAAATCCGATAAAAAGACAATCCTGCAAAAAAACATACATCGACAACAAATTGGTCCCTACCAAACGCTGGGTTCCTTTATCTACTATATATATATATATATATATATATATATATATATATATATATATATATATATATATATATATATATATATATATATATATATATATATATATATATATATATATATATATATCATATATCATGAAGTATTTAATACAATTGGTACGCCTTTGATACACTAATTTGTATATGTTTAGATTGTGGTTCAAGAAAAAAAGATCGGATCGATCGAGATCTTGATCCTATGGTCAAAATCGGTATTCTATGGTCAAGATCGGCATCCTATTAAAATCCAATCTTGCAAAGATCCTACGTGCGATCAGGGTCATTTTTTGTTTGTAGTATCGTAAGATCATAATATCAAGATTAGGATCTTAACAGCCATGATTTAGACCCTTGACCTATTATTTGAAAGTCAAAGACCATACTACTAAGCCATTTGATGATGGTTTCATTTGCACTTGTAAGAATTCCATAAATGAAATATTTGTACATGTAAATATAAACAGAATCATCAATATTCATAATTTTTGAGTTTCATGATATAAATGTTACTTCCTCCGTCCCATAATAAATGTCCAATATTGACTTTTGAAGTTTTTTTTTAACTTTGACTTTAAATTTTTTTGTTTGTATTATATAAAATTTGATAAAAATTATACGAATGAAAATACATTTAAAACTCAGTCCTTCATATATTTTGCATCATGTATTATATAACTCAAACAAAAATATTTAAAGTCAAAGTTAAATCTGAAAAACTTGAAAAAGTCAAAATGAACATTTAATATAGGACAAAGAGAATAATATTTATGACATCAAACACTTGATTCAACAATAAAATGAATAAATAAAATATGTCAAAACTATATAATCTTATTTCTCTTATCGATCTCCTACATCTATATGAAAGTTGAGTTTCATCATAATCAATGATCATAATATTTTTATTTACAAACAAATAAAAACTAAATAATTAGGTTGCGTTTGGTTCGTTTATTTGAAATTCTTAAATTTGAAATTCTAGGAAATGTAAATTCTTGAGAATTTAAAATTTCGAAACTTAAAATGCCTTCGCATATTTGGTTGACAGAAATTCATAATATTTTGAATCTGTCATTTATTGCAACTTTTTTAGAGAATGACGGATAGGGATGGACCTCTTTTCTATGAGATTGTGGATTTCCTGAATCAATCATATATCAGGTATGCTTTAACTACTAATCTCACTCTCTATACCTCACACATCAAATAGTTTTTGCATACTGCAACTGCCATAACACTTGATGAGGATGATGAGGAAACATAAACCCCTGCACTTAGTGCAACTGTGGATGGGCAAGACATCTATGTTACCGAGTCATCTCTAAGAAGTCTTCTTCATTTAGATGATTCAAATGGTATCTTAGACTTGCCTAACCTAGAAATTTTTCAAAACTTTTCAAGAATGGAGTATGATACATCCAAACAACTTTTGACTTTTCAAAAAGGATGTTTCTCTCCCCAATGGAGATTTCTAATCCACACTCTTCTTCACTGTCTTAGCCCTAAAAAGACATCATGGGAGAAGTTCAGTAGTAATATTGCTACTGCTCTTGTGTGTCTGGCTACTAACAGAGTTTTTAATTTCTCAAAATTTATTTTTGATAACATCATGAAGAATGTGGATTCTCCTTCTAAGTTTTTGATGTACCCAAGGTTCATCCAAACTGTTTTACAAGCTAAACAAAGTCAGCAACAAAAGGTTTTTACAAATATGAAGAACGAGTTTTTCCTACCCCTTGCCTGCAACAAAAGGTTTTTACAAATATGGCAATGGGGAATAGACAATTTAATGGGGTCATTGTGCCTCTTTTTCCTGAGATGATAGTAAGAATTTCACAGGTACAGGGTGAATGGTTAGTAAACCCAACTGAACCCCAACACACACCCATTGTGGTTCCACCAATAGACTATACACCCCTTGTCATTCACACCTTTAGGAGAAAGAACAGACAGGTCACTGAGGTCTTTCAGCCCAGTGGTCCTACTCACACCCCTGCACCAAATGAGACTGCCATTGGCAGAAGAGAAGAGGCTGGTACTACTGTCTCAGGATTAGTATTTGGGCAGGACAGTACCAACATTGCTAAGACCTCAACCCTGGAAACATCTAATGTGCCAAGTTATTACAACCCGTAAATTTCCGAATTATTATAACACTATTTATTACGTCAGAAAATGCAAATTGGTTATTTTTCGACAGCTGTCGACATTTAAAATTAAAAACGAGAGGTTATCTCGTTATTTCAAAAACATAAGCGCACATACCACAGAAATTAGTAATCGCAAAGGTTATAATCTAATTTCTACGTAATAAAAATGTAGTGTTATTACGCTTACGAAAACGCTTCCAAAGATATAATTTTTATATTTTACGGTTATTGGGAGAATACGTTCACACGAGAACACAGCGGAACACGGGGTACACAAAATACTACACTGGACAATAAAACAAAACCAACTTTAACTACATACCCCTATCACCGCCCCACACCGTCCTCTTTATCTCTTTTCTTCTTTTTCTTTCTCTCGTTCTTCCCCAAACAATCACCAAAGGAGTAGTCTTCCTCCCACTTTGCAGTCAAACACTCAACACATCACCATCAACCTCCCCATTATCAGCCTTCCTCCCTCCTAGGCAGTCACGAGCACACATTGGAAGAAGAAGAAGAAAATTACCACAATCAAGAATATGCCTATACCATTCAAAGACCAAGGAAAGAAGAGCTCAAGAATACTACTTGTTCATCTATAAATAGGAACGATTTTGGTTCAGGTTTCCTCACTTTTTCACACACAAACACAAAAATTAGGGTTCTATAAACTTAGGGTTTCTTCGAATTAAGTTAGGGGTTTTGTTAATTGGGTAGTCAATTGTATAATTCAAGATGAAATAAAGCCTTTGGTCGAAAATTATTTGAGTTCTTTTGAATTCTGGAATCGGGTTCTCCCTCCAATTGATTCCACCATTTCATTGTAAGAAATCTCGTTACTACCTTTATTATACACTGTTAATTTAGTTAAGTTATTATTTGACTTGTGAAATCGATTGAAGGAAACCAAAACAGTAGGATAAACAGATTTGTACTTGTTAGTTGTTGTTGTTGGTTAGTGTGGTAAAGACAAAAGGAACAGGTTAATGAAAACCTGGTATTGGCTAAAACTGTTTTCGGCTTATGTGTAGTTCCTACCTTCTTAGGCTTAATTTCGTGTTGATGTCCCGACTGTAAGTAACTCGAAGAGTGTTGTTGTTTTGACTGGTTCGACTCATAGAGCCCCGTATCCCCGAGGGTGCTGAGTCAAGAAATGATTTCGGGTTGTACCCAACTATTATAATCACAAGTAAAGTAAACCATTGATGTCAATATTGTTCTTGTTATTTTATGTTTCAGCATATACGAAATACCCCAAGAGAATAGTAGAGTTGTGGTTGTTCCGAGTCACCAATAGTGCGTTTGCTTGTTAGGTCACAACAAGACACCTCAAAGGTGATGACATGTTTCCTAACTTTGGACCTCGAGGAAGACCCGCAAGGGTCTCGTTTTATAGTTTCAGTTGATCGTATAGAATCGTGTTTTGATTTTGTCTCTTGTGTGTCAACTGCTCCTCAGAATCTGTTTTGTGTTAAAATTTCCTTGGGCCTCAAGCCCATTTCAAGTGGGTGCGTTTAGTTTGGTTTGAAAACACAAGCCCAACCCAAAATTCAATTAAGTGTATGAGTATAACTAGGCCGAAGCCCAGTTACCAATCTCAAGGGTCCGTTTGTTTTGACAGCCCACCCGGGGCTTTGGATTGCACAGAGTTCACAAATTTCCTAGAGTCACGACACGTCTTGCAATATAGCATTAATATTTTGGAAACAAAAGTCACAAACAAATGGTAGAAATGAAAATGCTAATCAATTATTATAAAATGTACCATTTGAATAAAATGGATATATTTTTACTAATTACAACTAGAGTATAAAAGTTACATACACCTAAGTTTAAACTTGTGAATATACACTTCGATTACTAAAAACGGGTATTAAACTTAGAGAATTGTAACCTACAACTTTTGACATTTGTCACTCCACATAAATTGAATGGGCAAACATATCTATTACAGTACTTTACAAAAAACAAATGTATTTATTTTTCTAAATGTATACAAGTTAAGTTATACATAAATCTCTTTCTAAAAATTACCATTTATTTGAACAATTGGAAGCGACATCAATAAATGAATATATATGTGTGTACAATTAATATATATCTCTCTCCTTCGTCCAAACCGTATACGTTTTATAATGTATATACTATCTTTCGTACTTCGACTTTTGGTCATCATCAAACCGAAGCCTCGGTTATCCTCAATATACTCTCTACATGTGCACTTCCATAAGCCATTACACACCAACGTTCGGGCGAACTGTCTTAAACTTAAATGATGTCACACAAGCAACAACAACATAAACACTGTAAAACTTATAACGTTTAGTTAATCTTTATCGAGTCTTAATCATGAAATAAAGACTAAACTTGCCGTACTAAATTAGGTTGCGTGTCGGAGCCACTCACTACACTAATTGATCTATTCCACTGCATACTGCGAATTGCTGAGGTGAGTTTCATAGCCCTTACTTTTACTTGTTTTCATAACTGTTTTGGGGGAGAATACATGCTCGTTTTTACTTAAACTCAATGCTCATTTTACCTGAACAAGTGAATTGGTTACTCAAACTGTGTTGATTTACTGATATTATTGGTTTGGTTATTCGAATGTATTATGTGTTTACTTGCCAATTACTTGATTACTCAAATGCATACAAGTGTAAAGTTATTGCTTCCTTTTACATATGGACACAAGTACTTGAAACTATTATGCATGCATGACCGAGTGAACTGGTCACATGACCGATTGAACTAGTCGCACCTGCTATGTACATACATGACCGAATGAACTGGTCACATAACCGAGTGAACTGGTCACTTAACTGAATGAATTAAATACTAAATCTTGTAGTCCACACAACTTTTACAAACTAAAACCTATGAACTCACCAACCTCGTGTTGACACTATTTAGCATGTATTTTCAGGTTATAAGGCGATAGCATAACTTTGGAGGCGCAAGGCAAAGGCATGACATCGTCATAGATTTCTCTGATAAACCTAAATGAGGACCACTTTATTATGGGCCTGTATTTCCGCATTAAAACAAATAATGTAAACTCGTTTTACTACAGTGAATGAAATTCATTTATAAAAATTAGTTGTTCTATACTTGTGTTGTGATATCAATTTAGTAGCACCCCAAGACTTGTGTACTTCTGTTGTGCCGTTTTGGGGGTGTTACACAAGTCCTACAAGACTTGCTACAGGTAATGAAATCCCAATCCCAATGGAAAAACTGGGTGGCTCAGTGGACAGTCATCCTAGGACTGAACCTGAGTTTATGCCTCATAATGCATCAATACTAGAAGGTAACACATTTGGTGGTGCTGAAGGTAGTGATAGACTAAAGGAATTGATGGACACTTGTACCATGTTCACTATGAAGGTTGAAACCTTGGAACATGATCTAACTGCTACCAAGAACCTATATGCCAATGTTTACAGGAAGTTGGTTCTCAAAGTAAAGAAATTGGAAGCTAAGGTCAAGGTTCTCAAGGCAAAAGACAAAGACTCTGCAGCAGACTCTCCTACTACAATTGATTCTGATGATGGTTTGGTTGATTCTCCCAAATAGGGGAGGAAAACAGGGGCTGCAACTAAGGGGATGCAGTTGGATTTTGAAGAACATCCAGAGGAAGGCTCTCAAGGATTTGGTGATGATACTGCTTCTACAAAAGTTGGTACTGCTGCTCTAGATAAAGGCAAAGGAATAGCAGTGGAGTCTGAAGAACCAGAAGTTATAAAGAAAAAGGTTCTTACACAGGTGGACTTGGATGTCGAGCTTGCTAAAAAGGCTCAAGAAAAAGAAGTTGATGGGTTTACGGAAGAGCAGAGGATAAGCAGAGAAAGAGAAGTTTCAGATGAGGATACTGCTAAGCAGATGTATGATCTCCAAAGGGAAGAAATCCCTGAAGAAGAGAGAGAGGCTGTTGTGAATGACTTGATTGAGATCATCAGGAAAGGTCAAAGAGTGAAAAGAATACCTAAACCTCCAACAAAAGCATAGATTACTCATTAGATGAAGGAATTTCTTAAAATGCAAGATAACTAGAAAGCACATCAGTTGAAGGGAAAATCAAGCACTGAGATAGAAAGATTGTACTTAAATGCATATAGGAAGATTCAGATATTCACTCCTATGACTGAAGAAGAAAGGTTTTCAGGTGTAAAGAGGGTTGGTTCATCTATAAAATATGATGCTGCAAAGAAATAGAAGATCAGTGATGATGAATAGAGATTGGATCAATTGGTAATTCAAGAAGATGTAGTTGATGCAGCTCCCCTAATTGCAAGATTTCCCATCACTGATTGGCAAATTGTATCTGATTGTTCAAGAATTTCATAGAGTTAACTAGGTTAAATGACTACAAAGGCAGATACCCCTCAGTTGCCTACATGCTGCACTTTGTTGATAGGCAAGATTTGGAAGCATTGTGGAAGATTGTAAAATTTAGATATGGTACTACAAGACCCGCATGAACCCTTAACTTGGCCATCTGGCATGCTTTAAAATGCATGTTTGAGCCAGATGCTAGTGACTATTGGTGGGAGGATTATATGGTGAACAGCTGGAAGCTCTTTCAATATTGTGGAGTACAAGTTGTGGAACTCAGTGAGAGCTGGATCTACATGCTTGTTGATAGAGACTACCCACCAGATGCTTGACTCCAAATTGTCTACTTTTGAAAATAAAAGATCTCCTATGGTTTACAAGCTTTTGCAGAAGATTTAGGAGATATCAGAGAGGAAGTAGTATGTTTGGAAGAATCCCTCCTCATCAGAAGACTTGAAGTTTAATTGAATAAACTTAGTGATTTGCAGAGAAATCATAAGTTTAGGAGAGGATTGTTGGGAATTAAACGTAGCAGTACTAACTGCTATAGGTACTGCCAGGCATACAAACTAGACTAGTAAAGAATACACTAGCAGTATTAACTGCTAGGATATATGGTTTGTACTGCTAATAGGATATGTACGCGTTTTGTAATTATAGAATAGATTTATGTATATCTTATATGTTTAGATTGATACGACTCTGTAAAGGACTCCTTAATCTATAAAAGGAGATCCTAGGGTTAGGAGTAAAACACGTATCTTTTGGTTAAGCTTCAAGTTGTAAACCCTAGTGATAAGTGAAGATCACTCGTATTATCATCAATAATATTGAAGAGTTTTGTTACATCTTTGTTTACAGTTCCATATACATAACATGTCCATTGTCTTCTAAAGTGCTAAGTAGTAGATTCCGCATACTACTTAGTATATCCTCAAAGTATCTAATAACACAAGTCTCAAAGGTGTTTAGATCCTCACACACCTTACCCGAGACCCGTGTATAGGATCTTGAAGCTAAAAAACGTTTGTGCTCTTCGTGGGTTACTCGAAACCAAGAGATCAAAAAGGGTTATTCATTTCTGTTTGGTGTTCGAATAAACAAAGAGATACGCGATTAAAAAAGGTATCATAATGTGCACAGTGGTTCTGTTTTAAAAGGGACGAATTATCTTGACTGAAAAAAGTTTAATTTGGTGGCTGGGTGTTTTGTTTGAGAGTATGGTGGCCGCGAGATTTTTGGGTAAAATAAGTTTAGGGTTGTTAGTTGTTGAGAGGTATTAGCCTATTAGGGAAATAAGAAGAGGTTGTGTTTTTATTGTGAGGATATTTAGGGTTTGTTAGTATTAAATAGATTAGGGTTATAACCAGGTTGGACTTATACTTTAACAAATTTGGTTTACTACTTAAAGATTTGGCTGTTATTGGACCATTAAAGATTGACCCCCTCTCAATGCATGTCGTTGTCCCAGAATATGATCGTTATATTAGATAATATTAGATACCCTTGTTAACTTCAAAATTATTGACAACATAATAACAACTTGGTTCATAGTCGTATGCGACAGTGCGAGGTGTTCAACCGCTGCACATAACTTCAAAGTTTTAAGGGCCTTAAAATTCAAAATCTGTTATATACTCGGGGCCTCAAAAGTTCAATATTGCTTGAACTAAAATTCTCGCCACATTTAAAGTTTGTAAGATCAAATATTATTGTTATCGAAATTTTAGCTTCAGGGAACACAACGCGCGAGTACCCTGCTATATATACTAAAACTCCAACGCATTGTAGCACCTAAAATATATCCGTTCAACTGAATTTACACACTTCAAAGCATAGTTGTCAAGATCCCGATCCTGAACTTAGGATCTTACGATTTTACGATACTGCAAAGCAAAAACGATCCGGATCTTACATCTTTGCAGACTTAAGATCTTATAGGATCCCGATCTTGACCATACGATCTTACTATCTAATCCGATCCGATCTTACTTTTCTCGGATTACAAACTAAAAAACTACAAATTTATGGGTTGTTTGTTTGTAGAATTCAAAAAACAACATGTTAATCTTTTTAAACATTTTATAATCATAATTTAGGACTACATTTATATGAAACATTCATAGTATTTTATGGTTGTAATGTATTAGAATTTGTAGATTTGCATAAAATTACATAAACTATTAAGAAATAACATTAGAGTAGGATCTTAAGATCCCGATCCGATCTTACGATCACGATCTTGTAAACACGAAAACGATCCTGGGTAATATCCCGATCTTGACAACCTTGCTTCAAAGCACTAAACCCGTCAAAAAAAGATGACCTAAACGTAAAAACGCGGCGGGCGCTTTCATCTTGTTTCTAACATGAGTAAGATCGATTTGGATATTTTAACAAACATTATTTCTTAAAGGGTTGCGTTTTGGCATGGATTAATGAAGCAAATATTGAAGATTCAAAGTTTCAAACCCAAGAATAAAAAGATAACATCTGGGGTGGAATTGAAATAACTAGAAAACACAAGGACAGTTGGTAAAACTTTATTCATTCATTCATCCCCCTCCTCAAAACCAAAACCATTTCATTTCACCAAATTGCGAATTTTTTGCACCCTTTTCAATTTCACAAATAATTCGCCATGATCAGCATCCTCGCTCAGGTAACTTTCAATTCACATTAACAATACATCTATTTGATTATATATATAGAAACACCTTTTATATGTATATATAATTAATTTCAACAGGGTTGTAATTTTACAGGAGCGTGTATTGGGTGCAGCCCTAGGAAGTGCATTCACCGGGTTTATCGTTTTCCAGCAGCGTAAAGACATTTACGACACCATTGAGAAAACCCAACCTAAACCTAAATCTGAGGTTAGTTTTTTATTTTCCTAATTATTATCAGATATATATGTTTTAATTGTACTTTATTTGCTTTACTTTATTAGGATTAGCGCGTTTATATAGCAGTTTAGGTATCATTGGTTAGTTCACAAGGAGAGGGAGGGATCCCTGTTTAGGTCAAAATGTGTGGTTCGGGTCAGGTCACGGGTCATCTAAGACTAGGGGTCTGGCTCAAATGGGTCTCGAGTCGGGTTTTAGCAAAAAAAAAAATATATATATTTGAGTGAAAAATGAATATTGTGTTCAAATATATATTTGACCTGTTAGACACGCCCTAGACCCTTTTTGTTATACAATTGGAGGTTATATCAAATACCCATCTAAAATATAGAGGGAGAACCAACAAAACCCATAAATAATAAATAATAATCACTGGGTCTAAAATTGCCACCTCTAGCCCATGGTCGTTTTGAGAATTTTCCTTGGCTATACCAAGATGTTTACCGAATGAGGTTTGAACCCGGAGATTCTTTCGGGCCACTATGATGATTATTAAGCCATCCATAATGGAGGGTCACACTACCGGTCACCCCAACTTGGATGGGTCCCCCCTTGTTACAGGACCGCGGTCACCCTAAAAAAATATGCACTCGCGGTCGACTGCACGACCAATGTGAGTTCTTGTGTGTGTGGGTGTTTTTATTAAATGATTTTTGTGGGATATATTTGTGTTAGCGGGGTATGCTTTTTGTGGTGAGGTCGCCTTATTACAATAAGTTGGTTGTGAAGTTGTTTGTAGAGAGAGAAAGCTGAGTTGGCTTGGCTCTGATGTGGTAGTGGTGGCCGCGGTCATGTGTGCTCACCATTACACTTAGCCTTAGTTATTATGTTTATTTGATGCTCTAGCGTACCTACACAAGCTAATGTGCTTTAGTTTTACTCGATGTTTAAGCATTATTATTGTTTTCATTCCGACTAAAAAGTGATTATGTTTCTGCCTAGTCTTAGAATGACAACTCACTGAGGAAACCGAAACTTTGGGCATGGTAACATGTTTCTGCTTAATCTTTGATTCAAGGCGATTGTGATTTTTACTGATACGTTAAGAATAATGTAGGAGGTGATGATTAAGAGTTGAATATATAAAGTTGTAATCTAATGTGCTGTATGAATTAGGCTCCACAGCAAATATTTACGAGGTAATGATCTGTTATTGGAAAGAAATGCGAGGATTGATATATACTTATTCTTTATATACGAGTCCCCGTGAAGGGATAAACTGCCACTAGATGTCTAGCTATGTGGCGTTAATAAAGACGAGAGTGTTATTAGGTTTTGATTGAAAACCTCCTATTTAGTTAACAAATTATCTAACTGATGCTAGAACTTGTTTATTGCGTTTTGATATACAGATAATATACTTAGTGTTTGGATAGATGCAAGCTGCTTATGATTATCTGCTTATCTGATTTTGATTATTGTATCACTTATACCCTTAGATAAGCAGAATCGCCAAGCACTTAAATAGATGCATATCTAATTCTCACATTCTGTTACATGCAAATCCGAACACTATCTCTTACGTTGCATTTTATTATAGCTGATTTACTGCTTCTGCTTATCTCAATAAGCATAAGCAGTGTTAAAAAGCCATCCAAAACACCTCCTTAGTATACTGACATGTGAAGTTTGAGAATCATCTATTACACTCAGAAGGTTGACATGTATTCAACAATTAGTTGAGGCGACATAAATTCCTGAACAAACTTTGGTGTTCCTGCACTGCCAAGTTTTAAGAAGTTTGTAACTTATTTAGCCAGGGTGGTGATAGAAAATGTTATGTATATAAAGCTACGTCCTTTTGGGAGAATCAAGTAACGTATTAAATTTAAGGGTGTGCGATTTTGCTGAAAACCAAGTGTGTAGGAAATGTCAGAGTTGATGTATGATAACTTAGGGGGGTGGCAATGGTCTAACCCATACCTCACCACCCACCAATAATATCATTCCACCTAATCTCATACCTCACTCATACCTCACCATAGTTTTTTAGTGGCAATGGTCATTCCATACCTCACTCATTTTTTTTTTTTTTTTAATTCATAATTATATTAAACAATTAAATAAAAACATAATATTTCATTAATAATAAAAAAAAATTACATAATACTTAAAAAAAATTACATAATACTAAAAAAAAGTACGCATCTAAATATCCGTCGGCCATCCATATTTCTCCGCGTACTCACGTTTTTTGGCAATAGTGATCTCTCGCATTCTCGGATCATTTATGTGATCGTGAGGTTGGTTATAGAACCTCAGTGCCCGATGATAAGCCTTTTCTTCAATATTACGGATTTGTGCCGACAACAATTTTTCGGCCAAGTCATCCTTTGCAGACCTTTTCTCCGCTATCGATTCCAATATTTGTGTTTTGCTTATCACGTAGTTGTCGAAGCTCTCAGCAATACTTTCATTTGTCGACTCGAATGTGATTTGAATTGGTGATTTAAAGTGTATATTTATAGGGGAATTTTTTTTTTTTTTTTTTTTTTAATTATGTCAAAATAGCCCAACGGCTATATTTCCTACCGTTGGAAACACGCTCCTCTTCATCTCCTTTCCATGCCGCTTCGGCAATTAAAGCCGCAACCCATGCCTTGCCGAATGATGCCGCACCGGTGGCAATCACATGCCGTGCGGTTTGCATTCATGCCGATCCCATACCGAGGGTGTTGCCACCCCCCTTAGTATTGAAGCCACAAAGCTGTGTGGTCTGAATTAGGTTCCATAGCAAATATTTATGAGGTGAATCTCGCTTATGGGAAGGAAATGTGAGGATTGATATAAGCCTGATCTTTAAACATAAAGCTAAAACACCCGTGATATGATAGTGTGATCAAGATTCACTTCTGTCATGGTACTGCTACTAGATGTGTGGCTATGTAGCATATTTACACACCAAAATATTTACTCATTTGGGTCTTACGTTGCATTTAAATGCCAATAGCTGGCATTAAAAGGTTATTTAGAAATTCATCGCTTTATTTAGGATCGATATTACCTAGAACACTAGTCATTGTATCGTTGTGGGAGTGTTATCAGGTCCTAATATATTAAAGTAATCTTAGCTTTTGAATGAAAATCTGCTTTTCTAATTGAAAATTTAACAAATATCATACGTGTAACAACCCGTCCCACATTGGTAGGAGATAAGACATTTGAGGCCTTTATAAGCTTAAATGATTGGCTACTAGTATCCTCCCACCATGGTTTTTAGTTGAGCCTGGAAGGATACCCGATAGTCCATCGCTTTAGGCTTTGGGGGCGTTACAAATGGTATCAAAGCCATAGCCTCTCGGGGTGTGATGGCCCGATAGCTCATGCATCTCCTGGGGTGTGGATCATGGTTATGTGTAGGCCGGATGATGACGTCATGAATTTAAGTGCGGGAGTTTGTAGCAACCCCGTCCCACATCAGTAGGAGATAAGACATTTGAGGCGGTTATAAGCTTAAAGTGATTGGCTACTAGTATCCTCTCACCATGGTTTTTAGTTGAACCGGAAGGATATACCCGGTAGTCCATTGCTTTAGGCTTTGGGGGGTTACAATACGTCTACTTGTTTTCATTCCAATATATGCTACAAATTTTTAAATTTTGTTCCGATATCATATCATACTTATTGATGACTTTCAGCACCTTTGAACTTACCAAAATACCTTCGGAACAAAGTTTGAAATTTTGTAACATATAGTGAAACGAAAACAAGTACACGTATGATACTAGAACATAAAGGAAACTGTGTTGCTCTTCTATAGCTTAAACCCTTATATAAACATATTAGGGGGTGTTTGTGATTGCATAGTAGAACTGCATATCTCCTTATTGCATTTTGGTTTAACAAATTAACAGATAAACAGGTGTTTGTGATTGCATAGTGGAACTGCATATCTCCTTATTGCATTTTGGTTTAACAAATTAACAGATAAACAGTTTGGCAGTTGCCTATACAAACTGCCTCTCCAATCCTGGTGATTTTACCTCTTTAATCTTAAATTAAGCAGAAAGCTCAAACATATGCAGTTTTTTTTGGATATTCGAGCACTCTCTGCATGGCATTTTGTTGAAGTTATTATCTAGTTCTGCTTGTTTCAAAAAGTATTTGCATTTTTTTTTGGTTGGCAAAAAGTTCAAAAAGTATTACACTTGAAGGGGAAAGATGTCTTTCCCTACCATTGTAGTTGCTTGATACGTTGATTCTTAAACCTTGAACACCAAACACTTGCCTAAAACATAGAAACTAAATAAAGCTTTTGATATGCCTCTTGACATAAAATTTGAATTTGAAACGACTTGAAAATACCTTGAACTTGAAACAGCTTAAATAAACCTTGAACTTTTACAGCTTGATCATTTGACTTGAATTGAACTTCAGCAACTAGGACCCATTCGTGAGCTTTAGCAATAAAATTAAGTTTTGTGGTGTTAAAGTCGTTGAAACCAAGTTTATCAAAGTTGTTTGCGTATCAAGTGCAACATCAATGGTTTCTCAAGAATTTATCTTCAAGTTCAAGGACATTTTTGCATCAAGCAAGTAGTCATTGTATTGGTAGAGAAAAACATATTTCTCTCCAACGTTTGTAATTTTATGGATCATTTTTTGATCCTGTTCAATATAATCTCGACCTTTTCGGCAAAAAAATAAAAATAAAATAAACATGTGAAGTTTGAAAACTCTGTACTGTTTTTATTTTCTTTTTTAAAGGCAAAGATTCACTTGAAACTCGTTCATGTTTCCATTTAACTAATTTAAGCAACTGCTGAGTGAGGCAAGGCAAAATTAATTTCTGAGCAATTCCTAAACTGCCTGATGAATTCGTATTTTTAGAAACACAGAAGATGAGCAGTGGAAACTGCAGCAGGTGATAGAATAGTAATGGGTCGTAAAGAAAAGCTTAGTCCTTAAAGAGTCAAAGTTTTACTTGAGGTCATGTGCGATTATGATTGTTAAAAATAGCTGGCTTGAGTGGCTCAAACTGAGGTTGTTTAGAATTGCGTGGACAGTCTGATTACTATGTATGTATTATATGGTTGTTTATAGTGGAGGAAGAATTCAGTAGAATACGCTTTTATAAATGATAGTAATAACGTTTAATTCATTCTTAGCAATTAATTGTTACTATCAATATCAATTAAATAGCTGTTACTATCAGAATTAGCTATTGGTTAAATGCTAGTAACATGTAATGTTATAAACTTTAGTAGAAAGTAATACTGTAACATGTTACTATAAGAATTATCATAGTAATTACATGCTACTATCAACTAAATGCTCATACATAATTACAAATAATTCTCATGCAGTAGAATATGCTTTTCCAGTATAACAATTAGTTGATGTTTGAGCAATTCAGTTGAAGACCATTATGCATTTAAAAAATAAAAAAATAAAGAAAGAGTTGATAACAAGTATTTTATTGTTGGGGAAGGGAATTTACTTGAGCTTATCGTTTAAGAGTTAGGGTCATAAATTTATGCTTGCTGTTTGTGGCAAAACTTTATTAATTTCAAAGTAGAAAAATGTAGCGTTCAATACATCACAAGTGTACATTTTCTGGCAACTGATTTCAAGCTTCTGTATCGAACTTTTCAGATGAAAGAGCCTAATCTTGGAAAGAAATCTCAATTCGACATTGCACATTATTGGAACAAAGCAGTTGATCGGGCTTTTCGACCAGCAATCCAGGAGCTTGGCTCGAGAAGATGGTAGAGATGCAAGACCAATTGCAAAAACCAATGCATGAATATGTTTTACCTCATGTTGTAAGAGCTATATATGCTTTGAATTCTTGACTTCGTTCACATAATGAAAGCCACCTTGACCTTGGCATTGATATACAGCCATCACTTTATCAGTTTTTAGATTATTAAGACTATAATGAGTCAAGTATTTTATGTGAATTTACCATTGCTATGATATCGTGATATACTGAACATTTATGTGCAAGCCAATGCTGTCCTCTATTGTAAGACCATTCCTTCTGAATATACCTGTAATTCGGAAAGTAGATTTACCTTCTGACTGTCTAGTCATAATTTCTCAGTTTTATTATTTTTAGCACATCCGATTGTAGCTACTAGAAACCGGTAAAGTATCCATTGAATTTTAATATATTACGGAGTAGATTATTTGTAGTGAATTTAAGATTGTGAAATTTAACTACGACGAATGAAAGTACATCTCTTAGTTTGGAGCGGTGAAAATAGTTCTATGAAAATCAACAGATTTTGTGGACAATTTGGCAAAATTATCCTCATTGGGTCGTTGAAGGTTAATTTAGGAACGAACATGCGAAATCATTGCTAAACTCTGCAACACAGATAGGTTAAGTTGGCTGTTTTAGGTTTATTTGTTGTTATTGAATTGTATCTTGAACGACGGATCTACGTTTTGCAGTCATGTTCTTCAGCTGTGCAAATCTTGATGCCGGTATGTCATGCTTTAAAACCCTTTTAAATTTTAAGTTTCATAACTTCATTTTATGTCAATGTTACTCTTATGTTTCTTTCACTTTCTAAGTCTAAAGTACTTCAGCTTTTAGGATGAATCACTTCATAAATACGATATAGTACAGAATTACACGCCTTAGTTACTAATAAAGACGTTACATTTCGTCTTAAGTGACAAAAGAAGTGGACAGTAGCAGGACAAAATAGAACAATCTACCTAACAAGATAACTCGTCCTTAAGCACATCAAACTGATGGTAGAATTGTATTTTCGCGCCTTGAGTTCCTACGATGTTTAATCACCCCATAGTAGGCACCCATAGCTAGAAGAACCACAAATATAAAACCAAATATCACACCCATAATGCCTCCAGCTCCAACTCTGTTCTCACTTTTCTCATTTTTATCTCTGCTTTCCTCTGCTAAGCTCGATTCAACTGTAGCCGCCATAGGCAATGGTGAGCACTTAGACTCGTCACACGGGTCTTGAATGCGTGGCGGGTTTGCTTTTGGGTGGAAGAAAGTGTAGGCAGAAGGTGAGAATGCCATTGGGTGTTCATAAACGAGCCCATGAGGAGCTCTGTCTTGAGCTTTTGTAGTAGTGAAAGAGATAACAGTTAGAAAACTAACACAGAGAAGTAGGAAATTCATTTTTGTCATTCTAAGTTACTTTATGTATTTAGTGTGACTCAAATGCTGGTATATATAGAGGTCTTTATAGTGTACTGGTGGTTGCTTTGCCCTCAATTTTTGTGATAGCATTAAACTCTTTAAAAGGGAGCAAAATGATGACTAGTCCTTGTGCTTGAGCCATGATAACAAAGTGGCTCTGTTTCAGTGTTACCTTAGCTTGCTTTCTCATGTCAACTTATCATGTTTTTCCCATTAGGATGCTATTTTCGTTGTTCATTTACTTTATACGGTAATAGCTTTACTTGCATACCCCTCAATTGTGATGTCTCAACGTATCTAGACATTTGCATACATAGTAGAGACGACAAATAGACAGATATAAAGCGAGTCATTTCTTCATATTATCTACCCCCTATTTTGTCATCGCTTAATACTGACGCATGAAACACAACTTAACATTTAAACACTCCATAGGTTGATCTATAAGGATAAATTAGGCAATTCTTAAGACGAAGATTGTATATTTGTATGCATATGCGTAAAATGGTACTTGGTCAATGGTCATACCCTATATCGAGCCAAATCCAAATAGTAGGACTATCTAAATAGATAGAAAATGATAGATTATTAAGTGTGATAATTGTTTAGACAAGTTTTGTGCATTGTAAAGTAATGATGAACACTTAGTATAATTAGCATGATTATGATTTAATTTGAATTATCCAGAGGAAGGAAAAGTGAAAAGCAAACTGGGGTTTGCTTAGCTTAAAGGGCCAGCAAAGGTGTGAGCCAAATAGTATTCTAAAGGGTAAGTATTCATGGCATATGTGTTGTAATAATAAGTGTGACACCCTTGTCTTTGCCTTGACCATTATTACAAAGGTGGGAACGGCATGATGGACCTTAAATTCATGACTTCTTCCGTTCTTCGTGCAATCCCAATCTAACCATTATGAGGTTGCAAACTGAGAATTAGTCGATGAAATGAGTTTTGGGTCCGGGTGAACAAGTAGTTTCGGATGTTGTAAGCATATGAATACACTTTCGTGCCAGAGGCGGAGACAGGAGGGGCAGGGTGGGCACGTGCCCCTAGCAAAAAAAGTTATAGTGTAATTTATTTTAAATATCGGGCTATTACTTGACATATATAATATCATATAATTCTGAATATGTATAAGTGTTTAACTCTTGAATATAGGGATGAGCATTTCGAACCGAATTCCGGAACCGTACCGGTACCGTACAGAAACGGTATCGATTCTTGAAATACGGTACGGTACCGGGACTACGAAATAAGGTGAAAAAAAAACCGGGACCACTAATTCGGTACGGGACCGGTACTAAATTGGGAAATTCTCAAAAAAAGGGGGGGAAAACCGATTTCCCGGTATCCGAATCCCGTTCGGTACGGTACCGATACCACTAATTTATGCTCGGGAAAAAATCGGTACCACTAATTCGGTACCTCATCCCTACTTGAATATTAAATTGTTACATGAAATTATGGGGGTGCCATTAAACAAATGCACAAGAAGCATGAGTGAGTCACAAGATTTGTGCGATGTGACCATTAAACGAAATAGAATGTAACATCACTTTTACATATTCCCATGTCCCACACTACCATGAACAAGTTTAATGTTGGAGGTGTAAATGTGGTCAAGTAAACGAGCGATGGGCGTAATGGTGGCCAACATTATCATCGCAAACTTAATGACATACGTAGTATTAGCTTTTCACTCAATCACTAACATAATCATCGAACAAGTACAATAAGACACCAACTTCACCATTCAAATATAACTACTCACACACACAAACACCCACAACCAACATCACAAGTCAGTCTTGGCTAAGACCAACGTCTCAACAAAAATGGGGGTCAACGCATTGTTGTTGTGGTGGTGTTATAAGGACGAGACATTCTTCAAAAGGATAACGAGTCATATATGTTACTAGTACGCCCCAATCTTAGTTTTTCGAGCATGGACATATTAAATTAGCTAAATCTTGTTTGATTGTTGTTTAGGCACGATATTCTTTTAGAGAGTTAGGTGCAGTTAGGGACGAATAACATTTATTGGTGTGTCATCTCAGCACCTTCTAATAACACACTTATAACTAAAAACATCACCTCTAGCAATAAAATTAATACTCTCTCAGTCTCAAAATCATTGTCAAGAGACAAAAATTAAGTGGGGCTACTTTAATTTTTAACCACTCAAATAGAATATTCTCTCACTAAATTCTTTAGTTTTTACTTAAAAGGAAAGTGAACAATTATTTTGAGACATCCCAAAAAGGAAATATGGACTATAGTTTTGAGACGGGGGGAGTAATTGTTATTGGTGCATGTATGTCAAACAAAACAACTTACCAAAAATACCACTCAGTCACCAGAAAAAAAAGTGACGTCGATTAGGATAATGGTTGGAGACGAATGGTGTGCAAGAGGTGGTGCAAATGGCATGTTATTGGTAAGCAATTGGTACTCAAAGTTACCATAAATACACATATGACACATTGCACCGTGCCTTATTAGTTTTTTAAATCTTGTACAGTCGTACATGCCCTGCCCTGCACTGCACGGCTGCACAAGTAACAAAAAATTCCTAGCTCGGCTTGCTAAGTGTTACACCTCAAGCTCATAGTTATTGGCTAGCTTAAGAACTTCAGATTTCAACTAAAACTTATAAAGTTATTAAACTTTTCAACTCGTATCTGTAACTTACTAACTTAGGTAACTTTGGTATAGTTGAACTAAAACTATACAGACAAGGATTAAGACCAAGCCATTATTGGACTAAACTATTATTGTATGGGCCCATATCTTGATGGTTGTTAGATCAACTGAAGCCCGCTTCTAAGCCCAAACATATATAAATTTGAATAATTTCTCGTTAGATGATGCAATTATAGTTGACTAGCAGGGTACCCGCGCGTTGCGGCAGCGGGTACCCTAAAATATTTTTTTCTGATTAATCATGTATTTTAGTTTATTATGTTCTTTTTGACAATAAATTTACGGATATCAAGAATTTCATTTAGCCCGTGCCCGTTCGGGCTCGAGCCCGTTTGGCCCGCGCCTGTTCGGGCTCAAGCCCATTTTGCCTGTTGCCCGTTCGGGCTTTAGTATTTGTATGTATAATGTTCTTTATTATTTGTATTAGACATTTAATGCAAGGTACCCGCGCGTTGCGGCGGCAGGTACCGTGAAATAAGATTTTCAAGTGAATCATGTATTTTAGTTTATTATGTTCTTTTTGATAATAAATTTACGGATTTCAAGAATTTCGTTTAGCCCGTGCCCGTTGCTCGACGGGCCCGTTTGGCCCGCGCCAGTTCGGGCTCAAGCCCATTTGGCATGTTGCCCGTTCGGGCTTGAATATTATTTGTTTAATATTATTTGTATTCGTGACATTTAATGTAGAATTGTGTTTAATTTGGTTGTACAATATGCTTGATAATTTGTATTTATTATATTAGGGGTGTTTTAATAACTGTATTAATTATATTTATTGATCAGTTAATTAATTGACTATATTAAATAGCATTAATGTGGTGTTTTTTTTTTTTAATATGTGCATTAAAGTGGTGTATGCTATGCTTCTTGTCTTGTACGTCTCAAAATTATGTTCATTAAAATGTTGTACATTATGCTTCTTTTCTTAATTATATGAATTACTAATTAAAGTAATATGTGTAGGCTTATATTTTTAAGACTTCTTTTTATAAGAAGTCCTAAATACATTATAATGTAGTATAGATTTTTACTAGTTATTTTGATTTGAGTTTTTGAACGTCAAACTTTAATTCAGCCAAAACTACATTAGGTATTTGTAAACTTTGATACTGAACTTTTACATAAGGAATTTTTGTGTAAGACAAAGAAAATTGCAAGTTCAATCAAGTATTCAACCCAAACGTATTTATTTTGACAACTACTTAGGCTAGTCGTAATAAAGACCCAACATTGGCTCAGTCTACCCCAAGGAACGCGTCCTCCCGTAAATCCCAACGGACCCCCCCCCCCCCCCCCCTCCTCCCCCCTTTTTTTATGGTTGATTTGATCGGTAAAGCGACCGAATGGTTTGCATAAGGTTTGTGTATGAGTGTTTTTTTTATTTAATTTTTGTTAGGTATGTTTTTTGTTGTGCCTGATGCCGCCTTATTACGAACATTTGATCATGTTTTGGTTTTAGAGAAAAGCTAAGATGGTGCTAAAATAACAAGCTGGTCTGATCACCCATAAAATCACCGTTACTACCAAAAGTAATAGTTTTAATGACAGTTTTTCCTCTCTAACTCATTCATTTTACCTCTACTAAAATACTATAATACAATAAACATTATTACCTAATGATGACGTATACTCTACATCCGGGTTACGAACCCGCCCCAAAGCCAATATTGATAAAGCCCAACACGATGTGGGCTACGCTGATAAGCGTTTAGGCCCACGAAGGCCCGAATACGAATCTATTTATGGAATGGATATAGGATATCTTCTAATGAAGGAGATAATCATTCTCAACCGTTTAGGGCGGGATACGCCGAAGGTTGAGGAACACGGAACCAACAGGGATTCCGTGCGTATATAAAGGGGATCACACCCCTCGTTTAAGGTACGATCTACAAACCCTAACTCTCCTTAACCCTAAATCGATTACTTACTCTCACGCCGGAGGATAATCGTGGGAAACAATCCCACGGTAAGCCTAACTGTCTTTTGTCTTTAAGTGCGCAGGTTCCAAGCAACAATCCTCAATTGGTGTAAGATCCGGAGCTCCAAACAAGGAACGTCCAACTTTTGCATCAACAAGTGGCGCCATCCGTGGGACCATTCACTAAGAACCAAGAACTAGGATGACGGCGATCGCAGCAGATTTTATGGAAAGAAGGTGCACAGCGGGCAACTCCCAAGCAGATCTCTAAACAACCGCCGCTGCTAAGAATCAGGGATCAGCCAGATTCGGCCTTCCCTCCTGGTGGAACCACTCGGGGACAACCCAGACTACAACGACTACCACCAGCACCAGAGACCCGCCGCGCACTCCCTTTACTCCACTCCAATCGGTGCTAGAAGCTAACTCCACAAAAGCACCCGACGCACCCGACAGAAACAGGGGCGTGTTGATAGAAACAGATACCCTGTTCTAGATGAGTCGTTCCGGAATTAGAGCCGAGTAATTTTGTCTCTCAAAATTACGAAGCCCTAGCTGTACTTATGCAGGAGGAAGCAAAGAAAAGACCAAGTCGGAGCATGCATGCTCGATTAGACTTTGGCCCAGAGTTTGAGATATCTCCACCGCATCGTCATAAGGAGAGACGTGGGAAGGGCAATCGCCGACCCCCAGTATTCAATAGAATTGGGAGGAGAGTTGAGGAAGATAATATGTCCGACTCAAGCCTATGACGGAAAGTGAGGTAGATGGGAAGCGCACCGGTCCATACTAGACTCGGGGGACGCAGAGTACAAGATAGATTGGGGGAACGATATTCCCCAAGTGAGAGCCCCCAAGCACGAATTCTGAGGATAACCGGCGTAAACGCCGAAGGGAAGAGGAACTATCCTCTAGTAATTCCTCAGACAGTGAGGACAGTGAGACTGGACATTGGAAATCCAGAAGAAAAAACCGTGACCAAGAAGAGGAGGATATGTCTCTCCCATGGCGCCGTCATAAGGTAGATGCTCACTAGACGTACGTGATTTTTCGGAGAACAAAAAGAGGCGCATGCCTACTAATGTTAAAACCTATGATGGAGCAGGTGATCCTGATGATCACCTAAAAATTTTTGAATCCGCAGCAACTATTGAAAACTGGCCACAACCTGTATGGTGCCACATGTTCAATTCCACACTGGTGGGAAATGCGCGAAACTGGTTCAACAAGCTTCCACGTAGAAGCATCAATGGCTTTGAAGAGTTGAGGAAGGCATTCCGCCTAAATTTTACTCAACGAAAAAAGTGCGCTAAAAATCCCATTGAACTTGCTAGAGTCAAACAGCGCCAAGGGGAATCCACAAATGCTTTCATGGAGCGCTTCAAGGATGAGTGCATGCAAGTCAAAGCATGTCCCGAAGTACTCAAAATCTCAGGGTTCATGAATGGAATCAACAACCCGGAACTTATTAAGAGGTTGAATGACAGGATTCCCCAATCCTTTGATGAGGTTATGAAGCGCACACGGTCTTTCGTACAAGGAGAAGCCGCCGCAGTGGATAGCAAGAGAAGCTACTCCAACTACCGGTCACAGGAACAACCTGGGAGACAATCCACAGACCGGAATAATAACCGTAACAGGAACTATCGCAACCAAGGGAATGGACGCGATAATGACAAATATACCCCGCTTACCAAATCACCAAAAGAAATACTCGCAACAGAGGGCGCTAACTTCCCAAGACCACCACAAATGCGCTCCAGAGAGAGGCGTGTCGCAGTGGATACTGTGACTACCACGCACAGAAGGGCCACACTACTAATGAATGTGTCCAATCGTCAACTCATTGACAAGATGGTCAAAGAGGGTAGATTGGACCATCTGGTCAAGAATATCAAGGAAGGGAAGGACAAGCAAAAGAGTAACAATAAGAAAGAAACGCCTAAAGACAAGCCCGACACCATTTACATGATACAATCATGGCAATGCGGGTCACAAAGCGAAAGTAAGTCGATTTTTCACGGAAAAGAAATTTCATTCCCAACCTTGACCGCGAACAACGCGGTGATAGAACCACTTACTATAGAGATAAGCGTGGGGGGTCACGATATCCACCGCATGTATGTTGATGGTGGAGCTTCCGCTGACATCATGTATGAGCACTGTTTTAAGCGATCTGCTCCCGAAATACGCAACCAGTTGACCCCAGTCGGAACAATATGCGACCGGTTTTACAGGAGAGAAGATATGGCCTATGGGACAAATAAGATTACCTGTCAGCATCGGAAACGAAGAACACTCCGCTACGGCATGGATGGAATTTATGGTGATTAAATCTCCCTCGCCATATAATGGCATTATTGGGAGACCAGAATTTCAGCTAATGCGCGCAGTGCCGTCAACAGCGCATGGAATGCTTAAGTTCCCAGTGGAAGGTGGTATTGTTACTCTTTACAATACCACTATACCACATCGAGAATGCAACACGGTTGCATGCGAAACCGCACCAACCCCAAAGACAGCGACCACCAGTATTCCACATCTGGGTAGCAATCCACCCGAATACCCAGAGCAGGAAATTGCCATCGGAGGATCACTATCGACAACGGCAAATCACCTGTATGTGCGCTCCTGCAAAAGAACTTAGACATTTTTTCATGGGAGCCAAAACACATGACTGGAGTACCGCGCTCAATCACGAACATAACCGCGAATCCGACAAGGATACTCGCCTGTGCGCCAGAAGAAACGGGCCAAGCCCAGAGCGTGCGCAAGCAATCCTGGCTGAAGTACACAAGTTAGTAGATGCGGGAATTATGCGTGAAGTCTATTACCACGACTGGCTTTCGAATCCAGTAATGGTCAAAAAGAGCGACGGTAGCTGGCGGATGTGTGTTGACTTTACGGATCTTAACAAAGCGTGTCCACAGGACTGCTACCCATTACCATAAATAGACTGGAAAATAGAGTCTCTGTGCGGGTATCCATTAAAGTGTTTCCTAGATGCGCAAGGATACCATCAAATCCAGATGGCTAAAGAGGATGAGGAAAAGACGGCCTTCCACACAGGCCAAGGTGTTTATTGTTACACAAAAATGCCCTTCGGCTTAAAAAATGCGGGGCCACCTATCGGCGGTTGGTAGACAACGCTTTCAAAAAACAAGTGGGCCGCAACATTGAAGTCTATGTCGATGATCTAGTCATCAAGAGCCATACTGAAGATGAGCTAATACGCGACATTGAGGAGACGTTCAAAGCTCTACGAGAGATAAACATGAAGCTTAATCCAAAAAGTGCACATTCGGCCATGAAGGCATGTTCCTTGGGTACCTGATTGAACCTAACGGCATAAAACCATGTCCAGAAAAGACAAAATCGGTCATCGAACTTCCTTCACCACGCACGTTGAAGGAAGAAGTTCAATCTCTTAATGGAAAGTTGGCCGGCCTGAACAGGTTCCTATCCAAGTCAGCAGAAAAATCGTTACCACTTTTTAAAACACTCAAGAAGTGCATAAAGAAGGGTGATTTTAAGTGGACTACGGAGGCAGAGGAAGCCTTCACTCACTGAAACAAGATCTGGCAACACTCCCAACGCCGTTGCACCCACCAGGGGAAGAACTGATCATGTATTTGTCCGCAACGGATGGGGCGTTAGTGCAGACTACTAACCGATAGGGATTCAGTGCAAACTCCTATCTACTTTATAAGCAAAGCGCTAAAAAGGACGGAGGTGAACTATACGGCCATGGAAAAGTTGGTTCTTGCGTTGGTGTTTGCTGCTAAACGGCTACGCAGGTATTTCCAAGCACACCCGATCGCAGCATTACCGACAACCAATTAAACAGGTCATGTCTAAACCAGATGCATCAGGTCGACTCCAGAAGTGGAGCGTATTGCTGGGCGAACACAATATCTCATACAGACCACGCACGGCAATTAAAGGACAGATTCTGGCAGATTTCATAATTGAGAAGCCAGACACCAATGAGGCACCTATACCAAATAAGACGGAACAACATGATCCATGGATCTTGTTTACGATGGATCCTCTTGCATTGATGGTTCAGGAGCTGGCCTTATCCTTACTAATCCAGAAGGTATTGAATTCACCTATGCACTGCGCTTTGAATTTACAGCGACAAACAACGAGGCAGAGTATGAAGCTCTACTTGCTGGACTACGCATCGCAGCTCGAATGGGTGTACAGAACCTAGAAGCAAACGTGGATTCTAGGCTCGTAGCTAACCACGTGTTGGGCGAATACGTAGCTAAGGAGGATAACATGATCCAATATCCGCCAAAACCAAGATACTAATCAAAGGTTTTGCCGGTTCACTATCAAACAGTCCCTAGAGGGGAAAACCGCAAGGCGGATGCCCTAAGCAAGATTGCCTCGACGAGTTTTGCGCACCTATCAAAGCAGGTTCTGGTAGAAACTTTGAAAAGCAAGTCTATCTCAGAGATGGAAGTCTCCACAATCATAGAGGAAGACGGCCCTACATGGATGACACCAATAATGGATTTCCTGAATAAAGGAATACTACCCCAGGAACAGAAGGAAGCTTGCAGGATACGGCGCATGGCGCAGCGATTTGAAGTCCGAAACAACATCTTGTACCGACGCTCCTTCTTGCAACCATGGCTCCGCTGTGTGGGCCCATTACAGGCAAATTATGTGCTGCGCGAAATCCATGAAGGTTCATGCAGTATGCATTCAGGACCACGATCTGTTGTAGCACGCGCCATGAGATCAGGATATTACTGGCCTACCATGCACCGAGACGCGCGGGATTTAATACGGAAGTGTTCTGATTGCCAAGTGCATAGGCCCGTCCCACGCCAACCACAACACGAGCTAACGCCAATAACATCACCATGGCCTTTCTACAAATGGGGTATCGACATCGCAGGCCCTTCCCGTCGCAATGGGGATTAAAATTCCTCATAGTCGCTGTAGACTACTTCACCAAGTGGATTGAAGCAAAAGCGGTGGTAACAATCACTGGCAACCAGGTGAAGCGCTTCGTGTGGGACAACATCGTATGCCGTTTTGGCCTTCCTGAGAAATCATCTCAGCACAATGGTAAACAATTTTGTCAACCCTTTCAGGGACTGGTGTGAAAAGCTACGCATCACGCAGCACTTTGCGTCTGTTAAACACCCACAAACCAATGGCCTAGTGGAACGGGCAAATAGAAGCCTAGGCGAAGGAATTAAGGCACGCCTGGAAAAGCACAAAGGGAGATGGGTGGAAGAACTATCACATGTTTTGTGGGCGCATCGCACCTCGATAAAAACCAGTACAGGAGACACCCCCTTCTCTCTAGTCTACGGGACCGAAGCCGTCATACCAGCGGAAATTGGTATGCCAACTATCCGCACTGCAGAGATTAATGTGGCAACTAATGACGAAGACCGGCGCCTTGACCTGGACCTACTAGAAGAACGGCGTGAACGGGCAGCTATACGTGAAGAAAAATCGAAGTCAAGAATGAAGGGATACTATGACGCTAAGGTAAGAGGTGTCTCCTTCAAGCCGTGACTTTGTCTACGGCTAATGATGCGAGTCACGCAGAAGACACGGGTAAGCTTGGACCAAAGTGGGAAGGACCCTACGAGGTTACTGAAGCACTAGGAACAGGCGCGTACAAGCTACGGGGCGTGGATGGTCGTGAACTCGCCGCGACATGGAACATCTGCAATCTCAAAAGATGCTACCTGTAGGATCATGGCTATGGCCGCTTAAGCGCACAGACGCTCAGGCATTTTACTAAAGTACTCGATAGATGATTATTTTTTTTTTACTTTTCCTAGTATCATGTTTTTATTTTTCCATAAACACTTGCAAGTATTAATAAAACGTTGCGGTTTCTAGCTAACTCCGTAACACCATTTAATTTGTTACTTCCATATACTATATGTCTTAACAACTTTTTCATATTTTTGCCTACATGGCGTGCATGCAATATATACACCCACGACGGTCAAAAGGATAAGTTAACCTAATAAACAACTTGTTGAGTAAGAGGGTTGCAAACCCATCGACGACGGATTACGTATCCTTGTTAAACACCTTGTTCACAAGACGTTGGAATAAGCTTTGTGCGCACCCTACGACGGATGCCAACTATGCACATGTGCACGTTTAACAAATCTGGAACCAAGACACTTGATTCCTCACGTTGGTATTTACAGTACGCTGCATACCAATAATATACATGATTATACTTAACATTTTTTCGAATCTTCATACATGATTATGGAGTCCTTATATTATCCACACTTGGTTATACAAATAACAACGCATACTTCTTGTACGCAAAGATACACAGTATAAGGGTGTACATCATAGATAACACAACGTATATTTCTTTTGCGCAAAGGTAAATACGACAAAGGTATACATCACAAAAGGAACAAAATCCTTACAAACGCCCTTTACAAAAGAAAATCCATTAAGGACCTACGAGTTATTTCTTACAGACATCATTAGAACATAAACTAAAAGCTATGACTCCGTTTCAAGGAGGAACTACCCACGCGGTTCGTATCTTCCCTAATCCTATTTAGCTCCTGTAACAAATCAGCATCTCGACGCGCTACGGTGGCCACACTCACAGGCACCCCGTCCGACCTTGGGAGGCGCCGCTACCACACCGCACATTACGGACTTGCCCTTAATACCTTTCCTTTCAGCAAGTCTCGCCGCATGCGCCCCAATACTTGTTTCGGGGGACTTCCCTGTCAATAGCAAACGGATTCAGGATGTCTCTGGGGCGCAAAGACAGGAACCCGCAGTTGGGATGCATCGGCCTAAGATAATAGTCCGGGCTGCGCAACAGCCTCTCCACCAAGATGCCGGGCTAAGGTTAGACCTGCAAATATTACGTTTATTGGATAGTCCTGATCACGTTCCACCAGCGATCTTGGGGAGTTCCAAGTCTTTCATTTTCTCCATAGCAGCGACTAAATTGTCATAAGCCTTTGCATCATAAATCGGCACCTGATCAACGGGTACCTTTAGCAGCTCAGCCTCTTGCAGTTTTTCAATAGCCTCGACTTCCCACGCCCAGCGCACATTTCACCCCATCCCCAAAGGAGTCACGAACTTCTTGCGACTCCAGGACACTCAGCGCTGCCAAGCGGAGCCCATGGCTTATGAGCCATCTGCGTTCGGCTATGGTGGAAAGAAGCTGCGGATATAACTCCTCGTCGATTCTATGCCGAGTTTCCGCAATTTTCCTCCCGTGTCTCTAAAGCATCTTTTACCGTAGCACCGAAGTTTTCAAGCTGGGTGGTTAGTGCGTCTTTGCCATTTTCCAAGTATTTAATAGCCCACAGACAAGAAGACTTATAGCTCGCAGCCTCCGCGCGCTCTTGATTGATTTGACACATCAGTGCCATTTTTTCCTCTGCTAGTTTTGTAGCATACGACCCAAGAGTCTCAGCTTCGCTCCTCGCACTAGCCAATTGAACCTCGAGTGAGGCAATGCGTTGTCTTTTTCTCGCACCTTGGCTAGTATCACCCGAGTGCTTTACCTTTATCCGCGTTGCTATAGAGACCAGGTCATCAATAAGTTGTTCCATGGGTACTTCCTCAGCAGTTTTAAGCTCCGCGCTTTGGCCCTTCAGCCCAGGATGATTCAATGCGCAATGGACTTGTTTGGGGGGGCGACTCTGCAGATTGTTCAACCCTACACACATGATGAGATAATCACAGTTTTTCAGGGCTGCTTAGCAATATTTTAGATATATAAACTTTCATGGATACTTACGCAGGAATGGAGGTGTCAGGTGATGGGGGCGCGACGCTACATCACCGACGATGACTCCACACTAAGAATAACTGGGCGCTTCTTCCGGGATGTGGCAGCGCCATCGCCGCTGCGCTTCCTTTTTCGCTCCAATTCAGGACTTTCTTCCGCCTCCTCTGTATCTTCCACGTGCTCCACCGCTATGGGCGCTGGTTGCACGGGTGGTGTTTGTGCCGTTACACTCGGCATGCTTTGTAAGGGAGTTGCTTGGAGCGCTAAGGATGAACTTTCACCCTCCTCGCCTAGATCCATAGCTACAGTACGCCCAGCTACCGCAGCTAGCACTGGTTCTTCTCCCTCCTTCAGAGCTCGGGTCCCCACCTTTACCTCTGTCGGTTTTGCCAGGTGCACCACGCTGAACAGATCCATTTCTGCGCACCACCGAAAAACACACATAGTTTATAACAATTACGAAACACACCAAGTACACAACTTACAGAAATGTAATTCAACGGAGTGCGAAAGCATGAGCACCCACCCTGATCATCGGCGTCCAAGAAAATAGGAACTTCTTCTGAGTCGCCAAAATAATTGTGACTCAGGCCTATATGTACTAAGAATTCCTCGGGGTAGGAGCTTATAGGGATGCGGTTAGCGTTTATTGTTTCCGCATCCTCTACGTTATATGATCCAGGGAGGGGGCGCTCATCCTTTGGCAATGTCCCCTTAGCGTAAAATTCGAATTGGGATGGAAAACAGGTGTTGTCAATCCAGAAAAACGTTTCCCTCCAGTTTCGGAGTGCATCTAACTTATCTGTGTAGCACGGAGGGATCCGGGCGTTTCGCGAATGAAACCCAACCATTTGACCATGTGGTGTGGTAAAACACCCTAATAAATGGATGGTTGGATTTATGGCCAATAAATGACAGTTTACCTCGAAATTGATTAATTTAGCCGCACCTATACAAAGGTACTGGGACAAGTGAATGTGGTAGTAATTTAATACATCGCTTAAGAATAGTGATATGGGTATACGCTGATTGGCGAATTCGAAAAATCGCGTGTATACACCAATTTTCCCATTGGGGAAATCCAAGATTGATGCATTCGCGGCCGGAACTTCCGGATGTACCGCGCTGGGGATATAGTAGTCTGATGCGAACTGTTGTAATTCTTCTTCAGTTATGTCGGACGAAAATCGATAATTCTTTCACCATCGTGTTGTTCTAAACAAACACAAAAGCGCAGACGTGGTTACCTTCGGAGTATTTCGGTCTGAGCGCTTTGGTTAAGTTGAAAGCTTTGCTGACGGCGGCTTGTTTTTTACTATGTGTGAAGACGGTGAAAATGAAGTGCAAGAGTTATATAACCTTCTTCCTCCTCCCGATGGCTGACACGTGGACTCCACTACTTCTATCTGTGTGGTTACGATTGTTTGATGGGACATACAGGCAGTAACTTTCCCCCGACTTACGAGGCGCTCATTTTCTATTTTTCGGTTAGATACAATGTATCCAAAGCAAATTTACTTTGGCTTAGTTGATACGTTTGGTATATTTTTCCGTCCTATGGATATTAGTCTAGCATCCGCAGCTACGCGACTGCGCATACTAGACTGGGGGGACATGATGACGATACTCTACATCCGGGTTACGAACTCGACCCAAAGCCAATATTGATAAAGCCCAACACGATGTGGCTACGCGATAAGCGTTTAGGCCCACAAAGGCCCGAATACGAATCTATTTACGGAATGGATATAGGATATCTTCTAATGAAGGAGATAATCATTCTCAACCGTTTAGGGCGGGATACGCCGAAGGTTGAGGAACACGGAACCAACAGGGATTCCGTGCGTATATAAAGGGGATCACACCCCTCGTTTAAGGTACGATCTACAAACCCTAACTCTCCTTAACCCTAAATCGATTACTTACTCTCACGCCGGAGGATAATCGTGGGAAACAATCCCACGGTAAGCCTAACGGTGTCTTTTGTCTTTTAGTGCGCAGGTTCCAAGCGACAATCCTCAATTGGTGTAAGATCCGGAGCTCCAAACAAGGAACGTCCAACTTTTGCATCAACACCTAACAAAAATGGTTGTCCATCCATTAAATTATTTGGACGAAAACACTTGTGAATTTCAAATTGAATTTCAAATTTGACCACATAATATACATATACATATACTAGCCGGATACCCGCGCATAGCGGCGGCGATAAGTATAGTTATATGTATTTGCTTACCCGTTTAGTGAATTCGTTTCACAACACTTCGAATGTATATGTGTTAGTTGTAAGTGTTTGTTTGGTACCCGTAACTTTCCCGTAGCTTTTCCGCGACATCATTATTCCCGCATATAGAAATACCCTCGCAATCTCTTACGCGTCAAACACTACCCCAAAAGTATATGATTTTGACGAATCAAGATTATATTGATTGAAATAAATGAAATAAAGGTTAAAGTCGTAAAATTTTGAATTAAAATAAAATAAACCCATTAAAAATATAAAAACTAAAAACTCATAAAAATATATCAAAATGGATATTGAATTAAAGAGCATAAAATTTTAGAAAATATGATGAAATTAGATTATAAAAAAAATAAGTAGATAAAAAGATATTTTAATTTGAAAATAAAGATGAATTTTTAGTTGAGAAGTGACACATGTCATTTTATAATTGGAGCTCATTATCTTAATTTTTAGTGGTTTGGAGTTAGGCTTGGAGTTTGTTAAGAAGTGACACGTGTCATCTCATGATTGGAGCTCCTTATCTTAATTTTTGGTTAGGAGTTAGGCTTGGAATTCTTTCCATAATAAGCAAGTAAAAAAATCTGAATTTTTAAGCCTTCTAATTTTAGAAGGCCTAAATACATTATAAAGTAGTATAGATAGCTATCAAACCTCAACAACTCCATAATAAATAAAATGAGCACGAGGTTGATATGTAATTGATTTGATGGATTCATTGACTAAGAAGGGGTGAAAACAATATACTCCCTCCGTCTCATATTTATTGTCCATATTTCTTTTTATGGATGTCTTAAATTAATTGTCCACTTTCTATATTTAGTAAGAAAAAGAGAATATAATTGAGGAATATTCCACTTGAGTGGTTGAGATTTATAGGGGTCCCACTTTTATTAAACTTTGTGATTCTTGTCCCCTGACCAATGTTTTGAAACCCGGGTTTGTGATCGACCCGGCCAAGACACCGGGTCACCGGGTCACCGGGTCAACCGGTTCAACCGCCGGGTCAACCCGGTTAGACCCGGTTTTATGCATATGTCCAAACATCCATTTCTAATTGTCCAAACATAATGTCCAAACATTAGTTCTGCAGTGAAAAAAAAGCAAAGAACCATTTTTCATGCTCTAAACAACAAATCAAAGGTGGACAAGGATATAAACCTGCATAATTTTCTAAACAACCATAAATGCTACGGAATTACATGTTTCATACTTCAAAAGGCATAAATCCTACTAGATACAAGTTTCATACTTCTAAAGACATGCATCCTACGAGATTTACAAGTTTATTTTTTGAGGTTTTGTATTTAAAAAAAAAAAAAAAAAAAAAAAAAAATTTATAAAAACCAAACCCGGCCGGGTTTCAAGACCCGGGTTGACCCGGGTCACTTAAAACCCGCCGGGTCTAAACGGTTGACCCGTTTTTTAAAACCCGGGTTTTTTTGACCCGTTTTTTTGTCCGGAACCGGTCCAACCGGTTAACCCGGCCGGGTCGACCCGGGTTTCAAAACATTGCCCCTGACAATAATTTTGAGACGGAGGGAGTAATTGTTTAGGTGATTAATATAATTCAAATTTACTTATGGAAAAAAAAAATATATGTTTTAGTTTCACCATCTTTTAAAAAACACATTTAATAGATGTTATATTTGGATTGTTCTTAAATAGGTAAAACGTAAACAAGGGTAAAACCAAAACAAGTAGAAACTCAAATTTAAGTTAGCATTTTTCACAAGGTTTTGTTAATAACAACCCTAAAAGCTATATTTAAGAATACAATTTTTATTACATGATTACAATGAATGATTATGATTATGCGAGAATTTTGAAAAAGGCAAAACAATTCTTAAAAATATGAATTTACAACTAATACTTGATTTTAATTACATTATTTAATTTCGTACTACCAATTGTAATAAAATCCACTTCTTAATTACTAACTCTTAAAAATGTCATTAGCACAACCTTTTTTCATATCATCTCATATTTCTTGATAAGTTAGACCCTCTTAATCGGATTATTAATCCTGTTTGCAGTGTCATTGAATACATCTATCCAAAAAGAAAAAAAACAAACAAGATTCCATGACACTAAAAAATTTTGAGCATACGTACAAACACGATAAATAAATAAATGTGTGCAAGCTACAATGACCTAACACGTTTCATGCTATTATTAACGATGCTTAATTTAAGTTAAAGTGATAATAGTAACATTTAACAATATTATCAAGTGCAATGTACACCGCACAACCCTATATCACCCACCTCATCACCAATAACATATACAATTAGACATTCATAATTAGCAATTGTATAACTTGGTAGACGGACTATACTACATTTTCTAATCGACAAAATGACATAATATGTGCTTGAAATATATAAACAAACTTATCACTTAAGTGTCATGGAAAACAAAGTCCACCGGGAGAATTTGTATAATATGTGTAGGAAAATTTACTGGCTGTGAATGGTTTATAATTTGAATATTAGTCTGAATCGTTTAATTATTTTCAGATTAAAGTATTTTAATTATATATGTTCTGTGTTTATGAAATTTTTAATCGGATAAGATAAATTGGCAATTGAAATATAAGGCACGAGAAATCAATTAGAAATATTAGAGTATTGTTTGTTGTTATGTTTTGTAAATGAGAGCAAGCAAAAGTTGAGATATTGTTGGTAATTTTATTGTTATCAAATATTTTAGGTGATTGTTTTTACTTAAGACCTATAGCCCTATACAAGTTTAGCTCAAAACAGGTTAGAAGGTGTAGAGTACATATTCGTCATAGTTAGCTTGATATCGTCACAACAAAGACGCGAAAGTTAAAAGAGCAGCACCCCAAAACCTAAACATTACTAATCAGTGTTAATAATTTTCCAGCTAAAAACCCAACCGTTGCGTTTTTACCAATCAATACAATACATTAGTTGGTATATAACCAAAAATAACTGAATTTCGATGGTTGATATAACCAGATTTCTTCTTAATATGAGAAATTTAAGTTTAATATAAGACGATACGATTAGTAGGAATTGTGTTGTTATCCTCATAAGAAAGTTATTTTGAACCCAACTAATGTCAAGCTATTAATTGCAGTCTTTTGTATTTATTCTCAGAAAAAGACATAAGATGATACCAGACTACCATAGTAGTTTATCTAAGAGTACTGCTTATTTCTGTAATGTTCTTAATCATGTTAAGCTTGCTATTTTACAGATTCTTCCATTTGTTGAGGGGATCTTGCCTGTGAAGTATCTTGGGGTGCCGTTGGTTACTACTAGATTGATCTTTAGAGATTGTAAGGAATTGGTGGAATCTAGGAGGGTTTGCGGGAGTTTATGTCAACCTCATGAATTTTCTTCGCTTAATCTAAATTTGGTTGAACTTTTTTTTTTTTTTTTTTTTTGGTTTTTTTAATACACATGGCAACTTTCTAGTTCATCAATAATTTTTTAATATTACATTGAAATTTACTTTTTGCATATGGTCACTCGGGTCTGCCCGATGACACAATCGATGTTAATGTGTAATGCATGCATTTATATACACCTTGTAAAAAAAATTAATTAAAACTACAAAAAAAAAGTACATAAGATGTCTACAAAAAGAAGATTGTAATAAGAAATAAAAATTAAATGTCATCATCATTTTGTCCTTGCCATAACTAGGGGTTGCAATTCTCGACACGATAAACGACACAAACCCGACACGAAGTTAAACAGGTTTGGGTTGAAGATAAACACGTTTGGGTCAAAAACGGGTCAACCCGTCTAACCCGTTTAATAAACGGGTCATGTTTGGGTTAAGTAAGTATTAAACAGGTCAACATGTGAACCCGTTTAAGTATATAAGATCTTAAAAATAAAATATATAACCTGGTTTTTATGTTGGATGTGGATTAAATATATTTTGATATTTACTTAGTATGAGTGAATTATAGTTTATACCTTAGATATCATAAAAATTGACGCTTATAATTCAGAAAATTGTCGCATAGTTATTTGTTTGTTATTCTTATCATATTTTAGATCCTTATATCATTTTTAGCATTTAAACTTGTTAAATTGACAAACCACCAGCTTTATTCACTGCTTGACCTATTTACTTAAATGGGTTAAACGGGTCACAAATGGGTTACACGTATTATGCAGGTGTGGGGTTAGGGTGAGTTTCTTGACACATTAATAAAATGTGTCGTGTTTGGGTAAAGGCTATACTAACCCGCAAACACGCGAACCCGAATAGGTTAACACGAACACGACTCGATTGCCACCCCTAGCGATAACCCACTCAAACAAACTCAATTGCCAAAAAGGAACCAAAACGATAAGTAACAAAAAAACAAATTATTGGTTTATTACGTCTTTTATTAAAGACATGCAGGTTTAAAGTGGTTGGAGTGCCAAGTGCTTATTGGCTAATGAAATAAGGCCTTGAAATACGTTAATTTCATAGTGCTTATAAGCTATAAGCTTAAGCTAGTTATATTTAATCCCAAACAACCCTTGTTACAAGCTCTAAAATGGTAGGCCACAAACAAAGTAAATAAGGAAGTGCAATAATCGAATATGAGGAGGCACGAAAGATTAGAGACTCATGATAGACATAGACATTTTTATTCATTTATAATTGTCACTTAAGATTTTACATATCATGGAGTGATGTGATGTTTATGCTAATTAAACTGTTTGCAACGATGGAACCAGAACTAAAATTACTTAAATGCATTTACGAAAAACTAAATAAGACTAAAAACATATTTATTTATGACCAAATGCGTTTCTGAAAATTTGAAATTTTATTACCAGAAGTTTATGAGTGTCTCGAGATTTTCCCTGGTTCCGCCAGTGATTACTTAACCTTATCTTGTTAATAGAATAACATACTGAAAGATAAAGAGAGTTCTAGCACTAGCTACTTAATTAAAGAATATGCCTAGAGGATAATGGATATTACAACATCATTAGAAAATTGAATGAATTCTTTTATAAAGTGAAAAAGACATTGAAGTAGGTTGTCTGTTGTGTTTTTTCTTTATTAAAAAAAAGTTCTTCTCATATTTTTAAAGCTAGTGATTCTTATCATCACTATTATTATTGTTGTAAAAGTGTTTTTATACCTAACATTGTGGTTTCTTGACTCATCATTTAAACTAGCTCATCTTTTATATATATATATGTAATATACTTATTGTTGGTACCTCAAATACAGCTAGTCAACATTGCTGGTTATCAACATTTTGCGAAAATCGTGATAATTTTGCTGATATCTGTAAGTGAAGCACTTGATAAAACTATTTTCCGATGCGCGCTTTGAGAGACTTGTAACAAATTTCGGCAACCCGTTTTATATAGAATGAACTTAAACGACTTTCAATTTACGAACATAAGCTCTTAGATTACATAATAATCTAACCTTTTGATCTTGAAATACTTTGATCACAAAACCAAAAATAAAGAAAAGAAACCACACTTACAATGTACATAGAAAAACAAATCCAAGGAAAGAAATACAATTACTCAAATCAAAATTTGGCCCCAAAGATTATCTAACAAGGAATTAATAAATATAGCCATTGATGTGCATCTTAAGCTTAAGCATTGCTTCAGGAATGACCGAGTGCCTTGATTGCCGCGGCTCTTAGTACAAAATCGGTGGTATAGTGCTGCGGCGAAAGCTCCAATGAATGGTCCAACCCAGAATATCCACTGCACATTAAGATGTACTTTATTAGTGGTCCATTATACAAAATATTTTTTTTTTAGGAAT
>OU343217.1:266196210-266382816 GCA_910596185.1 Chrysanthemum makinoi
TTGAATGAATAAGGTCGAGTGGTCTTGGAAGGAACACAAGAGATTCCGTGATTGAACCTTTTTAAATTTGAATGGATGAAAACACCGAAAGATGCTTAGTAATGTGGAGAACTCTTCTTTAGTGACATATCATCAAAATTATCAACAATTTCATTTGTCTTTGTTTCTTTGCTTTAGGAGCATCAGAAGTACCAGCAATCCTCTTCAAAGTTGATGATGTAGAGACAGACGAAGTAAACTTCATAATCTATTATACCTCTTGACGACTCAAAATCGAGAAAAAGTCAAACTTGTTTCATTGTTAGACCAAAGTTATTATAAAATTACAACTCTGATTTTTTACCACTGTCCTCATATATGCTTTCTTCTGAGCTTCAGTAAGTGGTTCTTCCCTTTTTGCTTTAGCTTTAAGTGCAGTAATAGCTTTCTTTTTGTCAGCTACCTCTTGCTTTCGTTTTTGTCCAAGGGCCACCATTTGAGCAACAAAATTTTGTCAAAATGCCCTAAGATACTCGAGCAAGTTAGAGGATCTGAACGCTTGCGGTATAAACATCCCATTGTGCATCGGGGATCTGAGTAGCCAAAGCATCGGTTCTTTTCGTCTCTCGGAGGCAACTTAGAAGTAGACTCAGGTACTTGATCTTTGCCAATTCATCACTTTTCTTCAAATCACACTTTCTCTAACATTCTTTCTTGTGCTAGTCTTTCCTGTTCACTAACCAGATCTGGACCAAGCTCATCTTCAATCATTACTCCTTTCCCTTGATCAACTGGAGAAGTATCACTCACAAGAACTTCAGAAGAAACATTCAGATTAGCATCAGAAGAAACAGGTTGAAAAAAAACAAGGAGTTGAAAATACATGTTCTTTGGATTCAAATCAAAACTTCTTCCACCAAGAAAGACTTAGTTATCTGCTGAAGGTGTAGAAGCAGGTTGTGCTTGCACGCAGAGATGAAGCTGACCAACTTCAATAGCAATATCCATCATAGGAGTATCGGCAACATGTTTCTTCATGGTTGAAACATCCCAACTGTAATGTATCCTTGCTCAAAGATTGCCTTCTCCTCCTTCTAGTAAACAAAATTGGCTCCTTTTGCTTTACAAATTTAATGACCATTGGAGTAGAAGCATTAGATTGTTGAGCCACATTAGCCAAAATATCAAGTGACTCAAATTAAGTATCCACTTCCTCCTCATCAGAAGAAACATCCAATCTCCTTTTTTCCACTATTACGGTTGTACTTCCAAATCCTGAACCTTCCTTTTTAAATCTACAATCTCACCACCAAGTATAGATTTAGTCTGCAAAATCCTTCTTGAGATCGCAACTTGGCCACATACACTGTTCACTAGAGCATATACAGATGTAAGTGTAATAGGGTCCTCACTCCCACCAGCAGATTGCTCTGTGGTAATGGGAGCATCATTGGGCCTTCGAAGAAACATCAACATGCTCAATTAATGGAACACCATCATCAACTGAATCCCTAACAGGACTAGGAGTGATGGTCACAATGCTCGGTCTCAAACTCATCAAGATTAACTTGTGTAGGTGGTGGACTAGAACTAGGTCTAGGTGAAGGTGTGGGTAAAGGTTGGTCAGGAGAAACATGAGTTGCTTGACATTAGAAGGGCCCTCATCCATTGCAACCGATGGATTACCATCGGCGACAGATAGTAGAAGGTGGAGAACCAACAACATTCCCCTCATCAGCAGCCTCATTGCCTTGAGGCAACATAGCCGCTAGTAAAGGATGATGTTCCCCTCCATATTTAGTTCTCATTGAAGCAAATAGTTTAGAAGTTAAAGCTCCTATAGGACAAAAAGCTTGGGCTTGTGTTGTACTGTCTAAAATCATCTGAAGAAACCTAGGGTACATAAAAAACTTATGCTTTTTCCTATGAATATTTTCAACCATATTATCAAAAATAAACCTAGAAAAGTTATAAGTTAACCCCTGAGAAAGACATACAATACCACATCCCAGTTGAGTCGAAAACTTGTCCCATCCTCCTGTTTTATTGCTTATACATTGAAGCAATGTGTGAACCAAAAACTTCCACATAGGACACAAATGATTCTTGAACCATATATCAGTCCTTGTTCCCTAATATCCAAAAGCTCTTAGTCCAGCAAGAATATCCACAGCATTGGAATGATAAACCCCATTCTCATCATCCAAACGAAGTTGTCTTCTAATCAACGCCTACTTTTAACATGCTCTGTTCCATCAACCATAGCCACGATCTGTATCCTCCCCTCTTTGATTCACTTGAAAATTGTGTAACCAATGATTCATAAACAACTTCCGAAGAATGCGTTAAAGCATAATGAATCTTGGATCTTTTCAGGAACTCCACCATTGGCTTATACAAATCATCACCCTTTGCTTCTCCCAGAAAAGCAACTTTATTATGATCTTTCTTCAATTGAAGCGCTGATTCGTTGTGAAGTGAGTGTGAGAAAAACACAAATATCAACAATATCAAATTAACCGTAAAATTCGACAAATCAACCCTTTAGGAAAAAGGTCAACGTGCCAAACCTCACGGGTGTGATAAAGTGATACGGAAAAGTGATTTCCCGTCGTGTCCCAACGAGGTGTGAATGGAAGGATTCGTTGAGTTTCGTGATTTGAACTTGAATTGGATTTTAATGATTTGTTTGGTTTTGATTACGAATTCTACAATTTAATTAACGGGAAGGTAATTAAGGCAAGGGAACCCTAATAAACTAAAAATAAACTATTACTAAGCCTAAGAAATGATAAAATTAAGCTACACTAAGTCCTAGGGTGCAAAAACGTAAAAACGTAAAAACGGGAAAACAACCCGAGCCATAAACGTAAAAATTTTGCAATTTAAGGGCTACGGGAGTGAAACCAATTTTCCTACGATCTACTCGACTAAAAATAATTTTAGGAAAAAGCGGAATATTTTTTCGACTTTTAAAATAATTACTACGAATTAAAATCTATTTTACTCTAATTAAATGATTAAAAATACTAAACTATTTAAGAAAAATCTGAAAATTTACAGAAAACTACTTAAGGTACTATAGAATCTAGGAAAAATAAAAAAATGGTGGTTGCTATAGAAAATAAGCACGAAATAAGCTAACAATAGCTTATGAACTAAACTGCCCAAGTCCCCTTATACATTAAGTGTTGCAAAGCTTGACAAGAAAGACCCAAGGGCGCTATTGGTGAAGGTGTTGTGTGTTGAGGCTTTAATAGGCAAGAGGTCAGGGGTTCGAATCCCACCACTTGCTTATTTTTGAAAACTATTTTTTTTCTCAACTCTTTCTTTTTGAAACTTGATAAGCTTATTGAAATGAAGGTTTTTTATAAAGATGACTTTTCTTAAAAGCTTGAAACAAGCGTTAGAGCTGCTTATTCCAACATGGGCAAAACTAAAACAAACACCTTTTAAAGCTCAAAACGGACATCCAAACACTCTTAAACAAATTTTAAAACACCAAATTAAGGTAAACTAAGGAAAGCTCTTGGATAAGAAGCAAATGAGCAATCTACTTAACTAAAACAAGCTAATGGAGAAGCTAAACTGATTAGTTAAAAGGGGGGTTGGCAGTTAGATTACAAACTAAGATTCTTAAAACTAGTTGAAATGAGATAAGTGCTAAGCTAATACTAATAAGCTAAAGGAAAATCTAACAAGTTAGAACCTAGGTACCTAATATAAGCTAACAATAACTCATAACTTCACTAAATAAGCTAAACCAGGCTTCAATAAGCTAATGAGTAAAAGGAACAGTGACTGTTGGATCTGCTGATTGCAGTACCAACAATACAGGGTGTTTGTTTAGAGCTTATTTCTGAGCTTATCAATGAGCTTCCAAGAAAGGTATCAGTTGCAAAACAATGTTAGGCTAGTATAGATGTCAAAATGAGCAATTAGAATCCAAGAACAAGCTGTTCTGACTTCAAATTAAGCCAAGATCGAGGATGGCTTTTGATATTGTTTTTTTGTATCTGAAGCAAAAACTTGAAAGGCGAGGTTTAAAACTAATCCAAACTATGCTAAAAGTGATTAAGCTGCAAACTATATTGGACACAAACTGAGTTGGGGACCTAAGGATTCAAGAAAAACCACTTTTGCAAGTTTTAGATCTTAATTAAGCAGTTAAAAAGACCCATGAACATCATACAATGGTTGCTATTCTTAGTTCAGTTAAATTGACAGGAAAGACCCCTTTTTTTTCACTGAACTTGCACAAAACTTAGGTGGACCAATTTCTAAATCACTTTAACTTACTTAGAACATACAAAAGACTTTGACTTTGAAAGTCAAAGTGGATAAAAAACTGGTTTTGGACATCAAAAGTCACGATAACAAACAACCCCTTCTTGATTTTTTTCTTTAGCAAACTGTTTGACCCCTTTTTTTTTTCTTGATCTTTGAACTTAAAACATTAACAACATTCAACTGAGATTAAACATAACATTTAGAGGGAAAGAAACTTTTCATTAACCAAATAAAAACATTACAACAGAATCTGAAAAATATTAAAACTAAATTTTTTCTAAAAACTAGGGGTGCCAATGAATGGCTACAAGAGGTCCTATTTATACTAGACTACTTATCCAAGGCTTCATCTCTTGTGTGCTTGTCTTGTGAGAGCAGTCAAGCCAAAAATTCCAACTTGTGCTTCTTTAACTTTGATCCTAGCCCTTGATTAAGTAGGTACCATTTTGAGCTCAATCTCGACCATCCATTGTGTCTTTTGAACAAGGATTCTTGACTTGGAGGAGGGTTGGTAGTGGGTTTTGGGTTTTGGGAAAATCCGGGTAAAAGGATTAAGGTGGTTTTTGGTTTTGATGAAGCTGGGTAAAAGAGAGAGGTGGGGGATGGAGTGTTTGGGGAGGTGGGATGTTGAGAAGAGAGAAAGGGGATATCTAGGGTTCTGGGGATTGGTTGCTTGGCGGGAAAAGAATGGGGAAGACAGGGGTAGGGGATGGGTTGTATTAGCTATGACCGGGTTGGGATGTGGACTGGACCAGGCATTGGGCTTGGATTGGGTTAAGGGTAGTTAGTTTTAGGATAATATTTGAACACCTTAAGTAGTTAAAGGACCAAAAGTGTACAATTCAAGGACTACTCATGTATTTCTGAAAATTTATCCAAGGGCCAATCTTGTGAATCTCAAATAAACCAAGGGTCATTTTTGCAAATTGTGAAATTCCAAGGACTAAACTTGTCAATTTTAAAAATCCAGGGATCGGCGCAATTTCTCAAACTTTTGAAATTTTCACCAAGGGACTAATTATGACAACTTTGATTTCAAAAGGACTTTTGGTGACTTTTCTTTTTAAATTTAGTGCTCGGGGACTATTTCATCAATTTTGGCGCCAATTAATGCAAACTTTGTTCGATTTTCATCGATTTTAAACATTTTGCATCTGAAACATATAAAATACAATTTTGAGATATTGTTAGTATTTTGATGCATATGGTGTTTTAAATGTTTTGCATTTCATTTGACCTAAAATGATGAGTGAATAAGCCTCATCAAATCCACACTAAAACATTGCTAGTCCCTAGCAATCTTTTGAGAAAAACTTAATGGATTTGAATCTCTTTACAAAAAGCCATTACTACGGAGTAGCCAAATGTTTTAGTTCAAGTGAGAACTATGGTACACTGATAACCATTTGATTTTGAGCAAACCACCGACTTCAACGGATTTGATTTGTCTTTACCGAAGCCGTTTATCGGACTAGCCAACTCTTAGATAAATTATCAGTATTATCTTTGTTGAGCTGATTACCAATTATGGTTTTCAACTGCCTTTACCACCAAGTAAACTTGCGGGCTAGAACTCTTTCACTAATTAAAGATATGGTGAAATTTGACCATACAATTTTGGGCAAATTGCAAGCCGTCAGCGGATTTGAGATATCTTTACCAAGAGCCGTTTGCTCCTGGATTAGCCAATCCTTAAGTTTTTTAGACAAGGCGATCGATAACCATTGAGTAAGTGTAGAACACTTACTCCAAAAAAAATTGGCCAAAAGGTGGGTGGATAATACATGATAAAATTCGCGAGAATTCCCCCCACACTTAGAAATGAATATTGCCCTCAATATTCAAAGTATGCGCGGTTATGCGAAACTAAGAACATAAAAGGGAAATACTACGGCCATTATTTAGAAAGAAGAGATTTTTTTTTTTTTTTTAGAAAACCTTTATACAACAGTGGGGGGACTCCCCCACACTAGGAATGGTAGAAAGTAGAAAGAAGTCAATCGGGTGAAAACCCATATAGTGTGCTACTGTTTTTGATTCCCGAGTCGCTAGCTTGACTCGATCCCGCATTCATTGGTTCATGGGGAAAGTTTGCAGATCCGGGACAACCAAGGATGGTATGTCCCCTCCAAAATAATGTTTCAATCTATGTCCATTCACCTTGAAGTTTGGTCCGTCGGTTTGAGATAACTCGACGGTGCCATATGGAAAAACTTTTGCAATGGTGAATGGACGGTCCAACGGTCTTAAGTTTCCCGAAGATTTTCAATCTGGAATTGAAAAGAAGGACTTCGGTCACCGCGTTAAGCCGCGTTCTTAATCTTTGAGTCATGGATATTCTTTGTCTTTTCCTTGTAGATCAACGAGTTCGTGAAGCTTGATCACGGAGTTCATTTAATTCATTGAGTTGAACTTTCCGGTGATCACCCGCGGACTTAAGGTCAAAATTAGCATGCTTCAAGGCCCAATAAGCTTTGTGCTCGAGCTCGTCGGGAGATGACCGCTCCATACACAAGCTTGTAAGGAGTACACCCGATGGGTGTTTTGTAAGCGATGCGGAAGGCCCAAAGTGCATCTTCAAGTTTATCGACCAAAGAACGCGGTTTCACCTCTTGTCCTCTCCAAGATTCTTTTCAAACCGATTGAAACTTCCACTTGCCCACTAGTTTGGGGTGATCGCGGTAGAAAGGCGGTGAGTGACACCATACTTAAGCATGACTGCGGGTGGTCGTTGCAAAAGTGCGTACGCGATCACTAATGATGGCACGGGAGTTCGAAGCGGTGAAAGACTTCAAGAATTTCACAACTACTGGTGTCGTTGGTGGGGCGCTTCGCTCTACCCATTTAGACAAGTAATGACCGCCCGAGTATATACTTGTTCCCTCGAGAAGACGAGAACGGACCCATAAAGTCAATGCCCCATACGTCAAAGATCTCGCACACTTGAATGGCATTTTGAGGCATTTCATCTCTTTTAGAGATGTTGCTATGACGTTGGCAAGAGTCGCAAGATTTGACGAGGTCATGGGCATCTTTGTAAATCGTGGGCCAATAGAAACCGAAATCAAACACCTTCTTGGCGGTGTAGTTCGGGCCATGATGTCCCCGTGGGTCCATGATGACAAGCCTTGAGAATTTCATCGGCTTCTTGGCCGTGAACACACCGTCGGATGACTTGATCCGCACAAACCGTAAACAAGTAGGGGTTAGTCCCGAAATAATGCTTAACATCTTTGAAAATTTGTTCTTTTGTTGGGGCGACATCCCTCTCACAACAAAGTTACCATGATAGTTTGCAAAGTTGGCAAACCAAGGGGTACTTTCGAATTTTCATGATGAGATACCATTAAGAGTCTCGAGAAGCGTTTCATTTATTTCCTTTTCTCGAGCACACCTTGATGTGGATTTTCAAACGAGAGAGATGATCACCGCTAGGTTTTCGCTCCTTTTTTATCGGGATAATGATATCGAATTCTTGTAGGAGGAGAACCCATCGGAGCAATCTCGGCTTTGCATCTTGCTAAGCAAAGAGATATTTAGAGCCGAGTGATCCGTATACACTATGCTTTTGGACAAGATCAAGTATGGTCGAAACTTCTCGAAAGCATACACCACGGCTAGTAATTCTTTCTCCGTCGTAGTGTAATGTGCTTGAGCTTCGGTCAAAGTTTTGCTAGCATAATGTATAGATTGGAAATGTTTTGACTTTGTTGCCCAAAGCGGCACCTATGGCGAAATCACTTGCGTCGCACATAAGCTCAAATGGTAATTCCCAATCAAGGGCAACTAGAATTGGTGCTTGGTGAGCTTTTCTTAAGAGTTTGAAAAGCTTCAATGCACTCACTAGAAGATGAAAGAGTGTCCTTTTCAAGAAGTGGTCATAGGCGGGATATTTTGAGAAGTCTTGAATGAAAGCGGCGATAAAATCCGGCATGACCGAAACTTCTAACTCCTTTGGCGGTTGTGGGAGGAGGTAATTTTGAAATGACATCGACTTTAGCTTTGTCAACCTCAATCCCGCTCTTAGAAATCTTATGGCCAAGAACAATGCCCTCTTTGACCATAAAGTGACATTTCTCCTAATTTAGACTTCAGTTAGTGTTTCACAACAGCGTTCACATCTTGTCCAAATGGGAGAGACATGCTTGGAAAGAATCCCCAAAGACCGAAAAATCATCCATAAAGACTTCCATAGTCTTTTCGATCATGTCATGGAAAATGGCCATCATACACCTTTGGAACGTATCGGGAGCATTACACAAGCCAAAAGGCATGCGTCGGTAAGCAAATGTTCCATAAGGATATGTGAATGTGGTCTTTTCTTGATCTTGTGGATCAATGGGAATTTGGAAGTAACCTAGAAACCATCGAGAAAACAATAGTATTCGTTTCCCGCTAATCTCTCAAGCATTTGATCCATGAAGGGTAATGGAAAGTGGTCTTTTCGGGTGGCTTCATTTAACTTTCGATAGTCAATGCAAACACGCCATCCCGTAACCAATCGAGTAGGAATCAACTCGTTTTCATCATTTTCAACAACGGTGATGCCCCCTTTTTTGGGCACACAATGAACGGGGCTCACCCACGGACTATCCGAGATAGGGTAAATCAATCCGGCATCGAGAAGTTTTATGACTTCCGCTTTGATAACCTCATGCATTTTAGGATTCACCTTGGTGTTGAACCGGGTTTGAAGTCATCTTCCATGAGAATTTTGTGTATACAAAATCTCGGGTCAATACCCTTGATGTCGGGAAGGTTCCAAGCGATGGCTCGCTTGTGTGACTTCAAAACCTTTATGAGAGCGGCTTTTTCATCATCACTCAAGTCTTTATGTGATGACGGGTGATTTATTGTCACCCTCAAATATGCATACTAGATGAGGTGGTAAGTCCTTAAGTTCGACCTCGGAGGATCATTAGATTTTCAATCGTTTTGATTTCCTCTTTATGAAGTTCTTGAGGAGGGATTGATGAAGGATCTTCATTGAGCAACTTCTCGATGAGAAGAATATCTCCCTCAATGTCAATGGGGGGTGATCAATTTCCCATGGAAAAGAATCACTAGCCAAGTATGCTTCAATCTCTTCCAAAATAAAGTCACTTCCCTCAAGCGGGTGAGGGAGGGAAGAAGAGCAATGATGGGATCAACGAGAGTGGGATTGCCACTCGAGAATCCAAGAAGTTCTTGAGAATACTCCTCCGACACAATGTCAAGGACATCAATTTTGTTGACAGAATTGTCTCCATAATTGGGGAGTATTTAAGTAACTTGATTGAGATTAAAAGTAACGGCTTCCTTGTTTACCCGCAAAGTGATTTCCCCTTCATCAACGTCGATCAATGCCCGACCGTTTTTAAGAAGCACCTCCCAAGGATGAGGGGCACTCGGGGATCGGCATCGAAATCGACAACAACAAAGTAAATGAAACTTGCCTACTTTCACAAAACATCCTCGGCTATACCTAGCGGACGAGAACTTGCGGTCCAAGGCTCGAGGATCATACATGTAGGTGTAAGCGGAGGCAATGAAAGCTTTTTCCACATGGAGTGTGGCATCAAGTTAATGCTCGCGCCAAGATCGGGCGGAGCATTGAACTATGCCTTGAAAATCACATGGGATGAGAAATTTTCTGGGGTCTCCTAACTTTTCGGGAAGTTTTTAAGGATAACCGCCGAACAATTTTCGTTCAAAGAAGTTTTAGCCATTTCAGAAATCTTTTCTTTGTTATTCAACAAATTTTTGATTGTTGGACCGAACTTTGGCATTAGAAGAAAAGCGTCCGCGAAACTAATCTCGAAGTGCAAATCTTGAAAGATTTGGATAAGCTTCTACATTTGTTGACTAGTTTTATCACGGAGCTTTTGGTCATTAAGCCTTGAAGGATAAGAAAGTGAAGGCTTAGGGTGGTCATCGGAAACAACGGGTTCGGAATTGGAGTAAGACCACCGAAGGTTGGACTTGTGCGGTACTTCGTGGGCTTGAGTTATGCACCTTGTCCTTTGATACCTCGGTTTCTCGTTCCACATCCCTCACCGGAGAAGGATTAGGCATCGAGGGTCACTCATAAGATTTACCTTGGTGGCAATAGCATTCAATTCACCTTTTGGGTTGGGAATGGTATTACTTCGGAAGCACCACGAAGTTGAAGCTTGATTCTTTTGACTCATGAGACTAGCAAACATGCTTTCAATCTTGCTTTGAGATTGATCAATTTTGTTGCTAGTAGCTCTAAGTTCGGAAGTGAAATCATTCTTCAAAGTGGTAATTTGATTTTGCATGGATGCCATTTTAGCTTCATTGCTTTTGATGTAATTTGCAATGTCAATGGAAGCTTGAGGAGGCGGGGCATGCACATTTTGTTGAGGAGCTTGGAATCGGTTTTGATTGAAATTTCCTTGATTTTGAAAACCTTGATGTTGATTTTGAAAATTCGATTCGACTCGATTTTGATTAGGCGATTATTTCTATTTTGCACATTTTGATTGTTGATTTTGATTAAACCGGGTGGTCCAAGGAAATTGTTAGAGCGATAGGTAGAAGGTTCGGTCCCTCTTGGTTGGTAGGAATTACCTCCGTATTGTAGGAACGAAGCGGCATAAACGCTCTCTTGAGTGAAGCCACCGGGATTTGGACACTCAAAATAAGGGTGTGGACCACCACAAGTTTCACAACTCTTGTTTACGACATTCACTTGTTGATTGTTGGTATTTTGACTCATTTTAAATACGGCGATGGATATTTCTTCAATCTTTTTGGTTAGAGTCGTGTATTCCGAAGATGGAAGGGTGGTAGATCTCCTTGACTCACTCCTCTCGGCTGAGGAATCCCAATAATTGTGGTGGGCGGTCATGTTTTCAATGAGATCATAACACTCTTTTGGGTCGCCTTTTCATAAAGGTACCGCCGTAATTACGTGTCACAATGTCTCAATGTTAACCCGTTATAGAATGTATCTATTTGGGTGACAAGCAACATATTGTGGTTTGGACATCGATCAATGAAAGCGTTCCCATGCCTCAAATAAGGACTCATCGGGATCTTTAGAAAATGCGATTTCATTCCGTAGTTTCGTCACCATCGACGGTGGAAAATATTTCGCCAAGAATTTGGGGATCATTTCATCGAAACTATGGATTGAGTTCTTGGGAAGACGATCAAACCATGCGGTGGCATGAAGCGTCAAGGTATATGGAAAGAGGTATCGAAGGCGTCATCGGTGACCCCATTTTGCTTCATACTGGGTGCGGTGAGAAATTTGTCGAGATGCTTGTTGGCATCGTCACACGGTGATCCGTGAAATTGGCAAAAACTTTGGACTTGTTGAATCATGTGATGCTTAAGTCAAAATCAAACGGCCTCGATGACCGGGGCAATTGGACCGCCCGTCCATCCATCGTGGGTTGGCAAAGCTCCTCCATCGTTAGATCGGGAGGCTGGATCTTGTGGATCGTCTCTTGGGACTCGAGGTCCGTTCCTTGGTTATGTGTCATTGTGATTTGTTCGAGATGCGTATCTCGAATGCGTTTGCTTGGTTACGTTACGTCTCTGAGCTTGCGGCGGTCGCATGCACTTCCAAAAACAACACTTTCAATTAAAACAAGACCGAGGCAAAACAACAGTGAACTTAAACCAATAATCCCACGTGAAATGATCACTTCTATAAGTAAAAAGCACAAAGGAGCGGAGAGACTTTGTAGGTCAGCGAAGCTTATTAAAAACCGTCTCTTTACAACCGCAATTTAATGTCGGGCCGTCCTTATACCCCCATACGGTTTGTTAAACCGATAGAAATAAGCCAAAACACGAGCGACACAAAGGCAAGTTTTAAATCTTTTGTTCGGGAACTTATAATGATAACACCTCTGTTGAGAATGTTATATTGATTGTGTCTTCTATTTATTTAAAACAACAAGCAAAAATCTTTTTGTATTTTTAATCTTTTACATATATATACAAAGAAAAGAAAAATATTTTTTATTTTTGTATTTTTATAAAAACAATAACTTCAGAAGGTTCTTCAAGTCACTAATGCAAAAATCACGATATTGTGCATCACCACCCGGCGTGGCGCCAAAATTTGATTCGTTGTGAAGTGAGTGTGAGAAAATCACAAATATCAACAATATCAAATTAACTTAGTAATTCGACAAATCAACCCTTTAGGAAAAAGGTCAACGTGCCAAACCTTACGGGTGTGATAAAAGTGATACTGGGAAAGTGATTTCCCGGTTATGTCCCAACGAGGTGTGAATGGAAGGATTCGTTGAGTTTCGTGATTTGAACTTGAATTGGTTTTTTAATGATTTGGATTTGATTACGAATTCTACAATTTAATGAACGGGAAGGTAATTAAGGCAAGGGAACCCTAGTAAACTAAAAATAAACTATTACTAAGCCTAAGAAATGATAAAATTAAGCTACACTAAGTCCTAGGGTGCAACGAAAAGCGTAAAACGGAAAACAACCCGAGCCATAAACGTAAAAATTTTGCAATTTAAAGGCTACGGGGTGAAACCAATTTTCCTACGATCTACTCGACTAAAAATAATTTTAGGAAAAAGCGGAATATTTTTTCGACTTTTAAAATAATTACTACGAATTAAAATCTATTTTACTCTAATTAAATGATTAAAAATACTAAACTATTTAAGAAAAATCTGAAAATTTACAGAAAACTACTTAAGGTACTATAGAATCTAGGAAAAATAAAAAAATGGTGGTTGCTATAGAAAATAAGCACGAAATAAGCTAACAATAGCTTATGAACTAAACTGCCCAAGTCCCCTTGATGAGTGTCTAAATACTCATCATTTTTGTACAAAATAAACTGCAAAATCATCTGAAAACACTCAGAAACACATCAAAAGGATCAAAATATCACAAATCAGTGTTTTATGTGTTTTAAATGCAAAAATATTAAAATCAGATGAAAAACATATCAAATTTGCAAAATTGGCAGTTTTAGTCCCCCAAGTTTCAAAAATTGTCAAAAACAGTCCCTGAGCACATAATTTCAAAAGTAAAGTCACCAAAGGTCCTTTTTAAATCATAAGTTGTCAAATTTAGTCCTTTGGTGAAAAATATTAAAAGTTTGAGAAAATTGCAAAAATGGTCCCTCGAGTTTAAAAGTTGGCGAAATTGGTCCCTGGAAAATGTGAAAATGGCAACATTGGTCCTTGTACTTTTGAAGATTGTCACTTTAAGTCCTTGGAACATCTTTTGAGAATTGGCGACCCTAAGTCCTTGAAGTTTCAGATCTTACAACTTTAGTCCTTGAAAGTTTAAAACCCTTTAAACCAATTTTGGACCCCTGCCCTATCTTTGGACCCTGTCAATATTGTGACCCCCCTTGGATATTATATCTGGTCAAATTCCAACACCCGCCAAAGCTTCCCATCTCAACTGCACACTGCAACTAGCTTTCCCCTCATCCCCCCTCCTCTCCAATCACTCAAACCTGTTCCCTCACCTCCAACTAACATCCAAACTACATTTATTGCATCCCTAACCCCTTACTCAACCCCAATTGTCAACACCAAAAATTGGCGCCAAAATCCCATTTAAACGGTTGAGATGATTTCAAGCCATCCAATGGCTAAGAAATGGTGGGATCAAATGAAAAGATTGAAAGACATTGGGTATAAAGGGAAGAGGAAGCAAAGTGGTAGATGTTTTAGTTTCAATTTACTTTTATGTCGTTTTTTCTAATTATGTCTTAGTTATACTCTAAAGTTGTAATATTTTGTTCTTAAATATCAAACTCAAGTTACATCTTAGGTTCATCAAGTTTTAATTATTAATTCCTAGTTTCATTCAGTTTCATGTTTATGTGCCTACTGTTAAAAATTTAAGGTTCCATTTCATAAAACCAAGCTTCACACAGCTTGTTTATCAATTTTAGTAAACTTATATAAGCTTTTTATAGCTTTTCATAAGCTTAAAGTCAAGTTTCAATCAAGTTTGGATACTGGTCAACGAAAGTCAAACTAGGGTCTAAAATGGAAATGGAAAGAAATGGGTTGATCACGGTTGGACAGGGGTTGATTTAGAGTCAGTGGGTTGGTTTAAGTAGGGTAGTTGTTCCTTGGAAGTTGTTTCGGCCATTGTGGTGTGGACCACTTGTAAGTTATTTTATAGTTTCATATGCATGTTCTGTCTTTGTGGTTAGAATAAGCTCAATCTTGTTAGATTAGTTTGTACTTAGGTTATTTGAACTTAGAGTGATCATTAAAGTATGTTGGTTGTTTGATTTGCTCCTTAAATCTTCATAATAGATTAGCAAAAGGTGTGTTTGGTTTTACTTGAGATAAGCTGTCATAATGGTCTAGTCAGTGGTTGCTTAATATTGGTTCATGTTTGTTAAGTATTTTTGAGCTAATTTAAGTCTTAGTTTGGGTCTGCATAACATCAATAGTCAAACTTGCACCTTAATCCATTTCTTGTCCACTGTTGTGATTTTGGGATTTGCAAATCCATGATTTGTGTTTAAAAGTCTTCAACTTTACTTGCATTGTGTCCATTACACCTTATAACATCAATCTCAGTCTTAAAATTTGATTCAAAATCCATTTTGGTCAAAGTGTGAGTTCTTGTTCAAAAGTCAAAAGTGAAATTTCTGATTTGAGCCCAACTAAGAAGATTTTTCTTGGATTCATTTTAAGTCAAATTAGTGAAACTTGTTGATTTAAAAACTACTCTTGGTCTATTTCATTAGCATTTTGCATAATTTTGTGAAATTTTTATAAATATAAAAGGGCTTGTCAAAATGGTTAAGTGCCACAGTACTTGAATTGAACTACACTGAGTTTGTGCAGTTCTTGCAACTTGTACTGCGAGCTCATCGATCTTCCCAAGGCCTAGATTTTGGTTTGCTAGCTCTGGACCAGGTCTAGTTTAGGCCTTCAAAATTGGTTTTTGGTTTGTGGCTTATTTGAGTGCTCATTCTGTGGCTTAAAGTAGCCACAAAATCAGTTTTCAAGCAAATAGCTTAAATCATCAAATCTGTACAACTTGCATATCAGTGGTTGTAGCTTGTTGATTTTAGTTGCATTTTGGTCAATTTTAGCTTATTAGAACTTCATTTAACAGTTGGTGGCTTGTTTTAATCATTTGGCTTATTTAAGTGCTTATTATCAAGATCATTCCACATCAGTTTCATAATCTTGTACACAAGCACCTTTTTTTATATTTTTCTCAGATTTAGAATATAATTTTAGAGTTTTCCTGAAATTTTCATATTTTTCTAAGTCATTTTGCTATTTTTCTTGATTTTTATTAGTTTTTAAGCACTTTTAAATAGCATTTAATACAAAAAAATTAAAAAGGTTCAAAAAAATAAGTTTTCATTTTTCTTAGGCTTAGATAAATATAAAAGTAGAAAAAGTAATTTTCCATATTTTTCATAGTTCATTTTGTAATTTTTAGTAATTTAATTAGTTTTTAATAGTTTAAAATTCCATAAAATAGAAAATAATCAGAAAATTACAAAAATAGTTTTGAAAATTCTATTTTGATATTTTAGATTAATTTTATTTTTTCTAGCTTTATTTCACATTTTCTTGTATTTTAGGTAATTATTTAATAGTTAAAATAGTTTTTAATTAATAATAATTAATTAATTAGTTATAAAAATAGTTTTATTTTTCTAAAAAGTTTCTTTTATTATTAGGTTTGTAAAAATATCATTTTCATATTTTTAGGATTAATATTGCTTGAGTTTCACTTTTTAATTTATGCGTCGTAGATTTTTAATTCAGTTTTATAAAAACATAAAAACAAAAACATCATTTTAATTATAGTGGTAGCGTTTATTTAATAGATTTTATCTTTTTAATTTTCCTTTAATTTGCATTTAAGCCGTTTTTATTTGTTAGCTTATTCCGTAGTTATAATCATAACCAAATCCTTTTTCCGTTCAAACTCCTCGATCACTATACGTTTGATAATTCATCGCATAGCTGTTGGGACATAACGACCGGAGACCCTATACTCCTCGGATCTTCATTGATTTCGTGCTTAGCAGTTTAAAGGTTACGGTCCGCATTCACAAGTGGCGGGCTTGTGTGATTTAGCTTAGCGTTTCGCATCAAATTGGCGGCTAGCGGGGTTGTGCTATTTGTCTTACGTCTAGAAGATTAGTTGTTTGAATACTCACTCATTTGTTCATATCATCCATATCTATCTATCTATATATATCCATATTTTTATTTAAAAAATCCAAAAACCCAAAAACAAGCAAAAACGTATAAAACACAAAAATATTTTTCCTTTTGTTTCTATATATGTATCAAATAATAAAATTACAAAAGATTAAATCGGTTTTCTTTAATAATAACAACTTAAAAGATTACCACCGCAAAACCAAGGCATGCACTACCTAAGCGGGGGTGCGACCATAATAAGTTCTCGAACTAAAGATTTAAAACTTGCCTTTGTGTCCTTGTGATTGGTGTACCTTTTTCAAAGAAGCCATTCATCTTGGATTATTGGTTAAGTTCACTGTTGTTTTGCCTCGATTTTGTGTAATTGAATTTTGTTTGTGATATCGACGGTTCGAAACCAGAAAACCCATAAATTCTTCTCCCCAATTTTTATAAAACGTCTTCATAATTCTCATTCTCATCTGAAATATCTTCATAATTCCAGTCCTCTTCTTAGCTCGAGAATCCTGAGTTAACTCTAGTGCATGCTTTTCGTTCTTCTAGATCATTGAGTCCTTTGCGTGATCTAGCAGAAATTCCTAGAAGACGTTCGTAGGCGTCTTGCCCAAATAGTCGAACCCGAGATTCGTACTATTTCTAACAACACCATGTGACGAGCGTACTATGGCGAAATGCTCCGAACCCACCGAGGGTTATGGAGATGCCATCGTTTACCGATTATCGGTTCACGATCACCCAATTGAAGACACATTTGATCACACTTGTGTCTACGAATCAATTCCGCGGTCACGATGAAGACCCGTATGCACACATCCGTTGGTTTAACAAATTGACCTCAACTATCAATTTCAAGGATGTGCCACAAAAAGTCATCAAGTTGATGCTTTTCCCATTCTCTCTTGAGGGGCAGCCCGGATTTGGCTGGAAAAAGAACCCCTCGATCCATCGAAACTTGGGAGGATCTTGTTCAAAAGTTTGTCAACTATTTCTTTCCTCCATCAAAGACGACTAATCTTAAAAATGAAATTTCTGGATTTCGTCAAAATTTCGATGAAAACTTTGGAGAGGCATGGGAGATTCAAAGATCTCCTCAGGAAATGCCCCTATCATGAATTCACGGAGCTTCAACAAGTCAATATCTTTTATAATGGGTTGAACTGTAACGATCAAGATTCTTTGAACGCATCCGCGGGTGGCAACATCTTGAATCGTAGACCTAAAGATGTGCTTGAAATTTGAGAGAGTAAATCAAAAGTTCCTATTTCTCGAAACAAAGTCAATGTTCGAACACTCCCCTTCTTCATCCGAACTCTTCGAGTTAGCCGCTCGTGCCGCTTCTAGGACATCATCCATTGTATGATAAAAGAGGTAAAGGAAATCAAAAGCGAAATTCAAAAGCGGAACCAATCAAAGCCATAAACAAGGTGTGTGAAATTTGTAGTGGTCCACACGCGTATTATGATTGTCAAGCAACCGATGCTTCCTTTTACCAAGCTCCCATAGCTGCGGTAAACCACAATCAATACCGACCACGGTGATCCTCACTACCGTGCACTAGCGGTATGACACCACCTGGTTTTCCTCCATGCAAAACCATGGCAATCAAAATCGCTTTGTTCCGAATCAAGGACAAAATTTCAATAACTCTCAAAATTTCAATCAAAACTGGAACAATTTCAACCAACCTTATCAAGCTCCAAATCATCAAAGTTATCAACAACCTCCCCAAGCTCCTAATCATCAAAGTTATCAACAACCTCCTCAAGCTCCCATGCCACATGACTTCATGAAAATGGTAGGTCAAACATGCTTCAATGCAAACTCGGATCAATAACATGAGAGTTGAGCTTAAAAAGGAAATTGATACCACATTGTCTCGGCAGACAAATGAGTTAAAGAATATGATGGCAGTTTATGAACATGAATATGAACAAAGCCTCATCATCTTCTGGAGGACTCCCAAGCAATACTATTCCCAATCCCAATGCCGAGTTGAAAGCCGTCACCACTCGTAGTGGTAAGACGCACAATGGACTTAAGACTCCTATGCCCCTCCCTCTGGCATTGAGTCAAGTTACCAAGGAGACAACGGACAAGGTGCATTATTCAAGCCCGAAGTACCCAGTCCGTCCCATCCGGTAGTCCAAGCTTTAAGTCCGGAACCCGATGTTCGAGGAAAAATCGAGCCGAAAACACTTCCATTCCGGCTCAAAAGTCTAGTCAGCTTCCTTACCCATCAAGAATGAATGATGAGAAGCTCAAAGACCAAAACAAAGAGCAAATGGAAAAATTTTTCCAAATCTTCAATGAGCTTCACTTTGATATAAGCTCCGTTGATGCTCTCGTTCTAATGCCTAAATTTGCATCCACGCTTAAAGGCTTACTTACCAACAAAGATAAGCTATGAGAGATGGCAAAACTCCTCTCAATGAGCAATGCTCACGGCCATTCTTAATAAGCTTCCCGAAACTTGAAGACCACGGCGGTTTTAATCCGTGTGATTTCTTGGGGATGTTTCAATGCTCCACCTTGGCCGATCTTGGCGCTAGCATTAACCTCATGCCACTCTCAGTATGGAAGCTGTCTCTTCTGAACTTTCATCCACTCGTATGACACTCGAGCTAGCGGACCCGTCTGTAACTTCGTCCACTTGGATAGCAGGATATTGGATGAAAGTGGGAAAGTTTCACTTTCATGCTGACTTTGTTGTAGTAGACTTCGATGCAGATCCTAGAGTTCCCCTTATCTTAGGGAGAGCTTTCTTAAGAACGAGTCGTGCTTTGATTGATGTGTTTGCTGAAGAGTTGACCATACGGGTTGACAATGAAGAGCTCACATTGAATGTCAACGAGAACTCCAAACTCTATACAAACGAGTGTTGCCACAATTGATCAAAAATCGGAAAGAATCAATGCAACACTCTCAAATTTCACGGTTAAGAGTGTTCACCAAAAGCGTCTGAGCTCAAAGCTTTAAAATCACCCCTGGTTCAAACAAATGGTTTGAAATTGTACAGTCAAGAGTGTTCTTGATGATGATGATGATGATCTAGAATTGGAGACTTCATCGGAAGTGGTGGAAGCTGCTAAGAGCACACCACTTGTCCCACCTCCGCATCGGTTTGTCGCATCGAGTTGTTAAGTCTGTGGATGAAACCAAAATCTCTTTAGTTTCATCTGAGTTGGATGATGATGTTTGTGATCCAATGGGAGACATTCTTCCCATTGATGAATTGCTCAAAAGTGATCCATCATCTTCTAGTCTTATTCCCGACTCTTCCATCCCTTCTCTCATCTGATGAGGAAGATGACAACTTGTGGAATGAAGTCGATGCATTTCTTAGTGATGAGTCAATTCCAACGAGGATTGATAACACTTACGATCGGAGGAGACATCCTTTTTGGAAAGTTTGTTGATTGAAGAACCGTTCCCACCCTCCTCGGACATCTTCTTGACAATCACCATCTAAGCTTCAAGTTTAAGCTTAAAAATGTCAAAGCTGGTGATTTGCTTCTCTCTGCTGAGGAATGGACATGCATTCTCATGTACGTCTTTATTCCATTCTTCCAAGATGGTGTGGTTGCTCTTTCCCTTTTCTCTTTCGGGAATGAGGACACCATCTTTGACCCCGGTATCATCCCTTATAGTTTCTACTATTAAAATACCGGTTATATCTCGTCGGAGTGGAACTTTCTGATGTTCATATGTTTATTAACATTGTGAACGGAAGTCCGATCGAGATTGGTTTTCCACGTTACTTTCCCCATGAACAAATGAATTGGGTCGAGTCAAGCTAGCGACTCGGGAATCAAAAACAGTAGCATGCCATATGGGTTTTCACCCATATTTATGTCTTCTCACCTCTTTCTACCACCCTAGTGTGGGGGTTGCCCATGTTGTGTATATAAGTCTTAAAAAAAAAATCTTCTTTCTAAATAATGGCCGTAGTATTTCCCTTTCACGTTATTTGTTTCGGCATAACCGCCGGTACTTTGAATATTGAGGGCAATATTCATTTCTAAGTGTGGGGGAATTCTCACGAATTTCATATATTATCTACCCAATTCCCCCGTTTTTGGCCAAAATTTTTTTGGAGTAAGTGTTTTACACTTTCTCATTAGGTTATCAGTCCGCCTTGTGCTGTAAGACAAAGGATTGGCTAATCCAGGCAGCGGCTCTTGGTAAAGATTTCTCAAATTCGTTTATATGGCTTGCAATTTGCCCAAAATTGTATGGTTCTCAACTCACCATATCCTAAAAGTGAAGAGTTGGCTAGCCCGCAAGTTTATGGCTTGTGGTAAAGGCAGTTGGTAATCCATAATTGGTATTGACTCACCAAAGATAATTGATAATTTATCTAAGAGTTGGCTAGTCAGAAGGGTGCGGCTTCGGTAAAGACACATCAAATCCGTTATATGGTTTATGATTTGCCAATAAATCAGATGGTTATCGGTGTACCATGGTTCTTACTTGAATTGAAACATTTGGCTACTCAGTAATGGCTTCGGTAAAGAGATCAAAACCATTAAGTTTTCTCAAAAGATTGCTAGGGACTAGCAATAACTTAGTGTGGGGGATTGATGAGTGTCTAAATACTCATCATTTTTGTAACAAAATAAACTGCAAAATCATGAAACACTCGAGAAACACATCAAAATGATCAAAATATCACAAATCAGTGTTTTATGTGTTTTAAAAGCAAAAATATTAAAATCAGATGAAAAACATATCAAATTTGCAAAAATTGCAGTTTTAGTCCTCCAAGTTTCAAAATTGTCAAAAGTCCCGAGCACATAATTTCAAAAGTAAAGTCACCAAAGGTCCTTTTTAAATCATAAGTTGTCAAATTTAGTCCTTTGGTGAAAAATATTAAAATTTTGAGAAAATTGCAAAATGGTCCCCAAGTTTAAAAAGTTGGCGAGAATTGGTCCCTGGAAAATGTGAAAATGGCAACATTGGTCCTTGTACTTTTGAAGATTGTCACTTTAAGTCCTTGGAACATCTTTTAATTGAGCTAAGTCCTTGAAGTTTCAGATCTTACAACTTTAGTCCTTGAAAGTTTAAAACCCTTTAAACCAATTTTGGACCCCTTATCTTTGGACCCTGTCAATATGCAATTGTGACCCCCTTGGATTATTATATCGGTCAAATTCCAACACCCCCGAAAGTCTTCCATCTCAACTGCTGCAAGAAACACTCCCATCCCCTCTCCAATCAACACCAAACCGTTCCCTCCCTCCAACTAACATCCAAACTACATTTATTGCATCCCTAACCCCTTACTCAACCCCAATTGTCAACACCAAAAATTGGCGCCAAAATCCCATTTAAACGGTTGAGATGATTTCAAGCCATCCAATGGCTAAGAAATGGTGGGATCAAATCAGAAGAAAGATTGAAAGACATTGGGTATAAAAGGAAGGAAAGAGAAGGAGCAAAGTGGTAGATGTTTTAGTTTCAATTTACTTTTATGTCGTTTTTTCTAATTATGTCTTAGTTATACTCTAAAGTTGTAATATTTTGTTCTTAAATATCAAACTCAAGTTACATCTTCAGTTTCATCAAGTTTTAATTATTAATTCCTAGTTTCATTCAGTTTCATGTTTATGTGCCTACTGTTAAAATTTTAAGGTTCCATTTCATAAAACCAAGCTTCACACAGCTTGTTTATCAATTTTAGTAAACTTATATAAGCTTTTTATAGCTTTTCATAAGCTTAAAGTCAAGTTTCAATCAAGTTTGGATACTGGTCAACGAAAGTCAAACTAGGGTCTAAAATGGAAATGGAAAGATGGGTTGATTTTGATTGGACAGGGGTTGATTTAGAGTCCAGTGGGTTGGTTTAAGTAGGGTAGTTGTTCCTTGGGAAGTTGTTTCAGCCATTGTGGTGTGGACCACTTGTAAGTTATTTTATAGTTTCATATGCATGTTCTGCTGTGGTTAGAATAAGCTCAATCTTGTTAGATTAGCTGTACTTAGGTTATTTGAACTTAGAGTGATCATTAAAGTATGTTGGTTCAGTGATTTGCTCCTTAAATCTTCATAACAGTTAGAAAAAGGTGTGTTTGGTTTCTTGAGATAACTGTCATAATGGTCTAGTCAGTGGTTGCTTAATATTGGTTCATGTTTGTTAAGTATTTTTGAGCTAATTTAAGTCTTAGTTTGGGTCTGCATAACATCAATAGTCAAACTTGCACCTTAATCCATTTCTGTCCCTTTGTTGTGATTTTGGGATTTGCAAATCCATGATTTGTGTTTAAAAGTCTTCAACTTTACTTGCATTGTGTCCATTACACCTTATAACATCAATCTCAGTCTTACAATTTGATTCAAAATCCATTTTGGTCAAAGTGTGAGTTCTTGTTCAAAAGTCAAAAGTGAAATTCGATTTGAGCCCAACTAAGAAGATTTTTCTTGGATTCATTTTTAAGTCAAATTCAGTGAAACTTGTTGATTTAAAAACTACTCTTGGTCTATTTCATTATTAGCATTTTTGCATAATTTTTTGAAATTTTTATAAAGATAAAAAGGGCTTGTCAAAATGGTTGCAAGTGCCACTGCTGCACCGAATTGAACTACGAGTTTGTGCAGTTCTTGCAGCTTGTACACTGAGCTCATCAGATCTTCCCAAGGCCTAGATTTTGGTTTGCTAGCTCTGGACCAGGTCTAGTTTAGGCCTTCAAAATTGGTTTTTGGTTTGTGGCTTATTTGAGTGCTCATTTTTTGGCTTAAAGTAGCCACCAAAATCTGTTTTCAAGCAAATAGCTTAAATCATCAAATCTGTACAACTTGCATATCAGTGGTTGTAGCTTGTTGATTTTAGTTGCATTTGGTCAATTTTAGCTTATTAGAACTTCTGTAGGTTGGTGGCTTGTTTTAATCATTTGGCTTATTTAAGTGCTTATTATTAAGATCATTCCACATCAGTTCCATAATCTTGTACACAAGCACCTGTTTTATATTTTCTCAGATTTAGAATATAATTTTAGAGTTTTCCTGAGTTTTTCATATTTTTCTAAGTCATTTTGCTATTTTTCTTGATTTTTATTAGTTTTTAAGCACTTTTAAATAGCATTTAATACAAAAAAAAAAAAAAAAAGGGTTCAAAAAAATTAAGTTTTCATTTTTCTTAGGCTTAGATAAATATAAAAAGTAGAAAAAGTAATTTTCCATATTTTTCATAGTTCATTTTGTAATTTTTAGTAATTTAATTAGTTTTTAATAGTTTAAAATTTCTAGAAAATAGAAAAATAATCAGAAAAATACAAAAATAGTTTTGAAAATTCTATTTTGATATTTTAGATTTTTCTAAGTCTTAATTTTAATTTTCTAGCTTTATTTCACATTTTCTTGTATTTTAGGTAATTATTTAATAGTTAAAAATAGTTTTTAATTAATAATAATTAATTAATTAGTTGTAAAAATAGTTTTCTTTTTCTAAAAAGTTTCTTTTATTATTAGGTTTGTAAAAATATCATTTTCATATTTTTAGGATTAATATTGCTTTAGTTTCACTTTTTAATTTGTACGTCGCGTAGATTTTAATTCAGTTTATAAAACATAAAACAAAAACATCATTTTAATTATAGTGATAGCGTTTATTTAATAGATTTTATCTTTTTAATTTTCCTTTAATTTGCATTTAAGCCGTTTTTATTTGTTGGCTTATTCCGTAGTTATAATCATAACCAAATCTTTTTTTCCGTTCAAACTCCTCGATCACTAAACGTTTGATAATTCATCACATAGCTGCTGGGACATAACGACCCGGGGAGACCCTATACTCCTCAGATCTTCATTGATTTCGTGCTTAAGCAGTTTTAAGCTGGTTACGGTCCGCCATTCACAAGTGGCGGGCTTGTGTGATTTAGCTTGACTGTTTTGCGCGCATCACCCCTTATACATTAAGTGTTGCAAAGCTTGACAAGAAAGACCCAAGGGCGCTATTGGTGAAGGTGTTGTGTGTTGAGGCTTTAATAGGCAAGAGGTCAGGGGTTCGAATCCCACCTCTTGCTTATTTTTGAAAACTATTTTTTTTCTCAACTCTTTCTTTTTGAAACTTGATAAGCTTATTGAAATGAAGGTTTTTTATAAAGATGACTTTTCTTAAAAGCTTGAAACAAGCAGTTAGAAACTGCTTATTCCAACATGGGCAAAACTAAAACAAACACCCCTTTTAAAAGCTCTTGGACATCCAAACACCTCTTAAACAAATTTTAAAACACCAAATTAAGGTAAACTAAGGAAAGCTCTTGGATAAGAAGCAAATGAGCAATCTACTTAACTAAAACAAGCTAATGGAGAAGCTAAACTGATTAGTTAAAGAATAACATTTAGCTGATTAGCTTAAGCTAAGAATTCTTAAAACTAGTTGAAATGAGATAAGTGCTAAGCTAATACTAATAAGCTAAAGGAAAATCTAACAAGTTAGAACCTAGGTACCTAATATAAGCTAACAATCTCTAACTTCACTAAATAAGCTAAACCAGGCTTCAATAAGCTAATGAGTAAAAGACAGTGACTGTTGGATCTGGTTGCGGTGCAAAGCGACCACTGGGTGTCGTTTTAGAGCTTATTTCGAGCTTATCAATGAGCTTCCAAGAAAAGTATCAGCTGCAAAACAATGTTAGGCTAGTACAGATGTCAAAATGAGCAATTAGAATCCAAGAACAAACTGTTTCTGACTTCAAATTAAGCCAAGATCGGATGGCTTTTGATATGTTTTTATCTTTGAAGCAAAAACTTGAAAGGCGAGTTTAAAAACTAATCCAAACTATGCTAAAAGTGATTAAGCTGCAAACTATATTGGACACAAACTGAGTTGGGGACCTAAGGATTCAAGAAAAACCACTTTTGCAAGTTTTAGATCTTAATTAAGCAGTTAAAAAGACCCATGAACATCATACAATGGTTGCTATTCTTAGTTCAGTTAAATTGACAGGAAAGACCCCTTTTTTTTCACTGAACTTGCACAAAACTTAGGTGGACCAATTTCTAAATCACTTTAACTTACTTAGAACATACAAAAGACTTTGACTTTGAAAGTCAAAGTGGATAAAAACTGGTTTTGGACATCAAAAGTCAGTAACAAACAACCCTTTTGATTTTTTTCTTTAGCAAACTGTTTGACCCCTTTTTTTTTTCTTGATCTTTGAACTTAAAACATTAACAACATTCAACTGAGATTAAACATAACATTTAGAGGGAAAGAAACTTTTCATTAACCAAATAAAAACATTACAACAGAATCTGAAAAATATTAAAACTAAATTTTTTCTAAAAACTAGGGGTGCCAATGAATGGCTACAAGAGGTCCTATTTATACTAGACTACTTATCCAAGGCTTCATCTCTTGTGTGCTTGTCTTGTGAGAGCAGTCAAGCCAAAAATTCCAACTTGTGCTTCTTTAACTTTGATCCTAGCCCTTGATTAAGTAGGTACCATTTTGAGCTCAATCTCGACCATCCATTGTGTCTTTTGAACAAGGATTGCTTGACAGGAGGGAAATTGGTAGTGGGTTTGGGTTTTGGGAAAATCCGGGTAAAAGGATTAAGGTGGTTTTGGTTTTGATGGCTGGGTAAAAAGTGGGGATGGAGTGTTTGGGGAGGTGGGATGTTGAAAGAGAGAAAGGATATTTATTCTGGGGAGAAGGACTTGGGGGAAAAATAAAAAGAATGGGTTGTATTAGCTATGACCGGGTTGGGATGTGGACTGGACCAGGCATTGGGCTTGGATTGGGTTAAGGGTAGTTAGTTTTAGGATAATATTTGAACACCTTAAGTAGTTAAAGGACCAAAAGTGTACAATTCGAAAATCCAAGGACTACTCATGTATTTCTGAAAATTTATCCAAGGGCCAATCTTGTGAATCTCAAATAAACCAAGGGTCATTTTTGCAAATTGTGAAATTCCAAGGACTAAACTTGTCAATTTTAAAAATCCAAGGATCGAAACTGCAATTTCTCAAACTTTTGAAATTTTTCACCAAAGGACTAATTATGACAACTTATGATTTCAAAAGGACTTTTGGTGACTTTTCTTTTTAAATTTCGTGCTCGGGGACTATTTCATCAATTTTGAAAGACGGGGGACTGAAACTGCCAATTATGCAAACTTTGTTCGATTTTCATCTGATTTTAAACATTTTGCATCTGAAACATATAAAACACAATTTTGAGATATTTTTAGTATTTTGATGCATATCGGAGTGTTTTTAAATGTTTTGCAGCTCAGATTTGACCTAAAATGATGAGTGAATAAGCACTCATCAGCGCCATGAGTAAAATTGTAAGTTAGGGTTATGATTCTTGCGAATGAAAGTGTTGTGAACGTAAGTGAAGAGGGAATTGTTTAATTTGAAGCAAAGATATGCGTATAATGGGTTGGTAGAAGTTACCCAAAATATAGTCAAAATATAGAACTTATGTTGACCATATCTTACGTGTATTTTAACTTTAACCAGAGACAACACTTCACGAAACACGGTCAATCTGCTGAAGTAATTCACTTCAGCAGAAACAACCCAAGATAAAGATATATCAGTAAAATATAAGGCGTTCGTACCCAACTCATATTAAATTACATTAAACCTCGAATCCGTCTATATAACAATCCCAATGCACACTTCACATATATCATTTATCCCCAATTTTCATCACAAAACCCTAATTACTTCACAAACCACAATCAACTACAATCAACCACAATCAGCCATGAATACCAAACCAGAGGTTATAGATCCGACCTCTTCTCCATCATCATCATCATCAAGTGATGATACTAACCTTTGGCGACTCTATATTCCTCCACAGACATCACGACCAAGGAAGTCTCCCTCTCCCCTTACGAGATGACAGTGTAGTGGATCCAAGTGAATCTTGACTCGATGATGACTCCACAAGAGATAACTTCACACCCTCAACCTCCACCACCTCAACTTAAACGGTGGTGTTCGCTCTTCCTGCGCCATGGTTTGGTGCTTCATCTCATATCGTAAAGGGGAAGGGCAAAAGGAAGATGGATTGATTGCTTTTTGGTGAAACCAGTAGATGAAGAACAAAGGACAAAGTCATATCACACATCCATCTGCTGTATTCATCTTCATCATCTTCGGTTTCCTTAATCCATCCTTCCCATTTTGATCCTTAGCTCGTTGTACTGGTCATGCATATCACAGTCATGCATATCCAGCAGAGTTGGAATAGATGATATGAGCTAGTAGATGATAGGAACTTAGTATAGGTTCAGTATATCATGTATAATTATGAATCTTGTATTTCCTTTTGAAGTTGATTGTATGCATTGTAAGTCATGCTGTAACTTGAATGAATGAGCAATTTAACAACTTACATCTCTTCAGACTTTATCTTCAGTGGAAACAATATGCTCTCTCAATTATTTTGCTTTCAGTAGAAACAAGCTTTTAAGCTTTCTTGACCATATTTCAATGAACCAAACTTGATAAACTCCAACTTATATATGCAAGCTGAAAGCAGAACAGAGAAACACACAAACCAAACCAAAACAAACTAAAAGAACATTAGTGGGTTAGTGTTAGCAACTTTATAAACTAATATACAAAGTTTACAACATAAATCCTCCCCTGAGGCATATGCCTCCCTAGAGGCCTATGCCTCCCCTTAAACTTTGCAGTTAAGGGTTAAGCATACCAATATGAACCACAAGGTGTTGAAACCTTGGTCCATCAAAAGCCTTAGTTAACATATTTGCCACATTATCATCGATTGTAAATTTTAACCACTTTTATCAAATGTTTGTCATATGCATCTCTTATAAAGTGGTGCTTGATTTCTATATGCTTAGTTATTTGTGACTGGATTTTTAACAATGCATATGGTACTTTGATTATCAATAAAAATTGTTGTGTTCATGAAGTTATACTCATAATCCAACAATTGATTTTGTATCCAAAGAACCTCCACACAATTTCAGCGTGACAACATACTCTACGCCCGATAGATGAGGTAGCCACAATAGTTTGTTTCTTGACCTTGCGAAATCAATCTCTTTCCAAGGAATTGGCAACCTCAGGTTGTGGATCTCCTATCCAGAGTTGCACCAGCATAATCACTATCACTATATGCTTCCAGCTTAAAAGGAGACTCTTTTGGGTACCAAAGGCCCAAATGTGGTTGGCCTTTCAAATACTTAAAGATCTTTTTCATTGCATTCAGATGGGAAGCAAGTGGAGTGACTTGATGTCTAGAGCAAGCACTCACAGCAAAAGTGATGTCAGGCCTAGAAGCTGTTAGATACATCAATGAACCAATCATTGATCTGTATAAATGAACATTCACAGGTAGATCTGGTTCATTGTTTGTCTTTGACTTTGGAGCTTCATAAGGTGTTGTGGCAGTCCTGACACTCTCTATTCCAAACTTCTTCAATATGTCCCTCACATATTTGTCCTGACTTATAAAGATACCATCGGTTTACCGAACTTGGAGACCCAAAAGAAAGTAAGCTCCCCATAGCACTCATATGAAACTCTCCCTTCATCAACTCCTCAAACTCCCTGCACCAAGCTTCTTTAGTGGACCCAAATATGATATCATCCACATAAACTTGCACAAGAATAATGTCTGTGGAATTCTTCTTCAGGAAAAGTGTTTTATAAATGGCACCTCTTCTATACCCATGCTTCAGCAGAAATGATGAAAGCCTAGCATACCACGCTCTTGGTGCCTGATGTAGTCCATAGAGAGCTTTAACTACTTTGTAAACATGATTTGGATGATCTGGATCTTCAAATCCTTTAGGTTGAGTGACATAAACCTCCTCTTCTATTTCACCATACAGAAATGCACCTTTAACATCCATTTGATACACCATGAAGCCCATGTAAGATGCATAGGCCAAGAAAATGTGAATGGCCTCTACTCTAGCAACAGGTGCAAACACTTCATCATAATCAATCCCCTCCTCTTGTCTGAACCCCTGAGCCACTAATCTTGCTTTGTTTTTAATGACAACACCCCTTGCATCTCTCTTATTCTTCAATATCCATTTAGTCCCAATAGCATACTTCCCATTAGGTAGTGGCACCAATATCCAAACATGCTGATTTTGGAACTGTTGCATCTCTTCTTGCATTGCTTCAAGCCAACTTGAATCTTCCGAGGCTTGAGTAACACCGCTGGTTGGTTCCAGAGAGACAGTGACAATGATCAAAGTCGTGTGATTGTCTCTTTCTGGTTTGAGACATAAGAGATAAAAGCTACTTGACCATATTTAGAACTTGTTATAGTGCCTCTAGTTCTAACAGGTGCATGAGGATCACCAATAATATTGGACTGTGGATGAGCAATGTTGATCCTTTTAGTAGCAGTGGTGTTTACATCAATGGAGGTATCAAGATTAGTCACAGTTAGTTCAAAATCAGTGTCATAGGAGGGTGAGGTAAAGATGCCAGCTTTAGGTTGATGATGACCAAGATCTGAAGGACTTGGAAAACGTGTATAAGGTTCTCCCAAGTCTGTTGACACTCTAGTAGAAACGGGAGTAGAAACAACATGGCTATCAGCAGATTTGGTGATGATAGGAGAAACATTGAACTTTAGCAGAATCCTTCGGTAGTAACATCAGCAGAATTCTAACTTAGCAGAATTCCCAACATTTGACTAGTTGATAGTAATCGTAGAGGTCGAAAGAACTTATTGTTATTCAACTAGTTATAATCATTTTGTCTATAGATGATTGTTTTTACCCATTATTCTTTATTAAACAAAGGAACTAATGTGTGGTTGTTATAAGAACGCTTTTTGATTATCAAGTTGGATTGATTGGAAACATCTAAAAGGTCGTAAGATTAGTTGTTGACAATCAACTGTAACCTTTTGTCTATAATCGGTTACCTTTTGTATTGACTATTTTTTAAGCAAATTTGATAAAGCAAATGGATGTTTTTGTATTTAAGTTTGTGAAAATAAACTTATGAAACTTGAATTGATCTTGAATTGATTGGTTAAACTTAATGCTTGTTTTTATGAACTAAAATCTTGACAAAGGTTTAACTTGTAAGAACAATAGATTAGTACACCATCTAATTATCATAACCAACATGTTAAGAGGTTAACACAATCATACTAATCAAGGATAAGAAACTAGTTTAAGCAAGTGTAGTTTTTAATCATCTGAATTTTATTATATCTATTTTCGTTGTTATATGCTTTTGGATTGCCTTAGTTGATTTAGACTTGTTAATAAAATTCACTCAAATCCCGCGAGACGATCGGACTTAAAATCTTGCTATAACGGGCGAGTGCACTTGCTCGTATGTGTTATTGGTAAAATTGGTAAATCATCTTTTATAAATTTAAAACTTGTACACACGTAGCACATCAGTTCTTATGTCATTTTTACTAACTCATATGTTTTATAATATATCTAAATCTTATTTAATCATATAAAAAGTCAAATGAGTCATTTTTCAATAGTGGGTCTTACTACTTTGATCAAAATAATACTATTTGTTAAGTTTTTATAAATCTAGCTAATTCAACCTCTAATAAAGTGTTATGCTTTAATTTTAATATTCTTTTAATGTTTTTATCAATTCTATAGGTCTCATGGTCTTAATTATTTCATAACTTATGTCAAATTACTAGTAAATACTTGTAAGTCAATGCAGATTTTTGGACAGTCAACTACAGTCCCGCCAAAACGGTGATAGGTTGAGTTCTACAAGTCCGTTAGACCTAGTTTTCGCGGCCACATTTAAGTTAAAGTATTAGCTACATTTCATAAAACTAGGGAAACTCTTTTAAATTACCATATCAATGAGATTTTTCCATTTCAAATATGGTGTGCAGTTTTTGACACCTTTTACCAGTTTGGCTGTCATTTAGTCATCGGATGAGTTACGGGATGAGCCACCCGGAAATGACCACAAGACGTAGCTCTACAATCATATCTATTTACCTAAGGTCCATAACCTACTGAGTTGTGTAGAAAACTCAATCTTTTGGGCTGTTCAAAAATTCAACCTAGTAAATAGTACATAAGGCTTGTTTAAGCTTGTTTTCAAGTATAAAATCATGTGTACAATGGCAAATACTTACAAATCCATGCTTACATAATAAAAATAATAAAAGTCCAGTAGTTATTACAACCATATTGAAAGAACATGAAAATAAACATAAATCTTACAATGAATTGGATGAAAACAACTAGAACTACAACAAGAAATCTATGTTACTATAATGGTGTTGTCAGGTATGGATGGTGTGGTTGGCACTTGGAATCATGAGAGTGAGAGAGGGTTAAATAAAGTTGACTTTGGTGTGTAACTTGTAACTTCATCATGGAAATTGGAATTGTTTGGGGTGGCTTGGTGACTTCTTTGGATGCCACATAGGTGGGGTGGTGGTGAGTGTATGAAGTTTTTGATAACTTTGAGTTTATGGGGTGTAGTTTGATCCCGGTTAAGTCTTTAAGTCAAGAAACTTAAACTCGGGAAACGTAAAAATATAAAACTTATAAAAATGGTAAAACTTATCAATATACTCTATATTAGTATATTAGATTAGTGATAAGTTAAATAGAGTGCGTAAATGTTGTTAAAACCTAGAAACGTAGGTTAAATACGCGTAAAACGTAAAAAGTATAAAGTTTACGTAATAATAGTAAAATAGAAATAGTACTTATAAAATAGGTATAAAAGGAAAATAAAATGTATAAAACTCTTATACTGATCATAGTCTAGTGTTGTTTATGATTTAAGCTTACGCGATTGAACTTTCTTGATTATACGTTAAAGTATTTATTTAAAAAAAAGTAATAATAAATAAAAGTATATAGTTAAATAGTGACCTGAAATGTACGAGTTGCTACATAAATGCATGAATGAACTACAACACTTTCTCACACCCCTCATGGAGAGTCGTGAGGAGTATTTATAGACTCATTATTAGTCCATGCGGGCAAAGCTATCTTACAGATCTAGTCCAATACACGTGTAAGACGTTATCTTCACAAAATAGCAAAGCTAACAATGTGAATCTCTAAAACTTGCTTAATGATCAAAGAATATTTTATCATACACATTATATTAAACTCTTGCATCATTTTATAAAATCTTACGATCATAATTTTATAAATATTCACGTCATTTTATTCAATTTCATTTTAAATAAAATATTTTATAAAACTCATTTTTCAACTAGCTAGAATCTTCCACTTTAGGCTACACGCAGTAGAACAATCCCTTGTCGATCCTTTGCTCCAAGCGATCGATCCTTGTCGATCGTCCCTATTGTGGGCATGTCGATCGCCTCTAACAAAAAGCCGGTGATATATACGATCGATAGGAACAAACAATTATAACCGTTGCAAGCTTTAAAAAAAAAATCTCACCCTATAAATACACAATACAAACACACTTCAATCCACAAATCTATTTCACACAATTCAAACTCAAAATACTTTTCTACACACGATTTAATATGGCTTGGTCTCCCATTCCGTTGAAGATATGCAGTGTACGTTCAAAATCAATGTAATATCGGCGATGAGGCTCAGCTATTATAAGCGTGATCGTTGTTTGACGGGCGAAGCGGGAGAAGGAACAAATGAGACAAAACTACAGTTTAACGACATTACTCCGAAAAAGAAAAGCGTGATCGACAAATTTTTGAAAGATCAAGCCCAAAGAGATCGAGAGGTTCTTGACAGTTGTGGAAAGTTGTTTCGATGATAACGAACAACATCAGGCCATCAATGGAGCTATCGGGAGAACAAAGACGATGGTGTTGGTGCATCAACCCGACTACCAACGCGATTTCTGAAACCCATTCGAGGATTTGCTCGTTCTCAATCTCCTCATTATGACTCTGCATGCGGGAGCATTGATTAGATTTGTGTATTTCATATTGTTTTTATTTGAATTATAACGTTTAATTATTAATGAAATTTTATTTTGTGTTAAAAATGTTTTTTTTTTTAATTTTAAAAATGTTTTTTTTTTTAAATTAAAAAAAAATAAAAAAAAATAAAAAAATGAACCAATCGCCTTCTTGGAAGACCTAATCGCTGCAGTTATTTGGAGAGAAAGGCGGCGTGGAGGGAAAAGTAGGGGGATTGAATCCCCCTACTGTGGGCAGCCTTATAGATTAATTCAAATGTCATCTTTCATTGAAAGATGGATTAACCATTTTCGTAATAATCCAAAACCAAAAAGGTACGCATCAAATGTATATTAGCATAAAAACACTCATTAACCACATGCTTAATGTGTTCAAAACTTTAGGAAAACATCAAACATGTTCTTGCTCATGGATTCTAGATAAGAAAGAATGCAAACAAAAGTTGATTGACACATCAAAACGGATAGAATTTTGGCATATGTAGATTCCACATATCCGTAGATTCGTTGAGGTCTGTGACTAGGTCTCTTTTGCCTATTTAAACAAGCCAGTTGCTACCATTATTCGTCACCACTTGCAAACATATTTCTAGAATTACATAACACTTTCATACGCATGTTACGGTCGCCATTGCGGTCACCATTATCAAAATGTGGTTGAGGTGTAGTCTTGGAAAGAGAAAGTTGAGTTGACGTTGATAGAGTAAAATCATCTAAAACCGCGACCACGACCAACAAAACCGAAAACCAAAAATCATGAAAAACCTAAAACGAAACTGAACCGATGGTTCGATTCGGTTTTGTTTCGGATTCGTTGGTTCGGTTCGGTTTGGTTTAGGTGTGTTTATGTGTGTTTTTGTCGGTTTTGGGTCGAACCAAACCTACCCGAAACCGAAAATCGTGAAAAACCTAAACTGAAACCGAACCGAAGAGTTGTCGGGTCTGCTTGGTTTTGTCAGTTCGGTTGATTTCTCGGTCCGGTTCGATTTTGAACCTTCCATGCTCAGCCCTAGATGTGGCAGGCGCACAACATATGGGTTGGAATTGAAATAACTAGAAAACACGAGGACAATTGGTAAAAGTTTATTCATTCATCCCCTCTCAAAACCAAAACCATTTCATTTCACCAAATTGCGAATTTTTGCCCCCTTTCCAATTCCAAAAAAATCGCCATGATCAGCATCCTCGCTCAGGTCACTTTCAATTCACACATTAACTATACATCTATTTGATTGTATATATATATATATATATATATATATATATATATATATAGAAACACCTTTTATATGTATATATAATTAATTTTTAACAGGGTTGTTGTTTTACAGGAGCGTGTATTGGGTGCAGCCCTAGGAAGTGCATTCACCGGGTTTATCGTTTTCCAGCAGCGTAAAGACATTTACGATACCATTGCGAAAGACCAACCTAAACCTAAATCTCAGGTTGTTTTTTATTTTCCTAATTATTAGACATTTGTTTTACTAGTGCTTTATTTGGTTTGCTTTATTAGGATCAGCCCATTTATATAGCGGTTTAGGTATCATTGGTTAGTTCACAAGGAGAGGGAGGGATCCTTGTTTAGGTCAAAATGTGTGGTTCGGGTCAGGTCACGGGTCATTTAAGACTAGGGGTCTGGCTCAAATGGGTCTCGAGTTGGGTTTTAGCAAAAAAACATACATATATTTGAGTGAAAAATGAATAACGTGTTCAAATATTTTTTTTGACCCGTTAGACACGCCCTAGACCCGTTGGTTATTTGTTATACAATTGGAGGATATATAAAATACCCATCTAAAATATAGAGGGAGAACCAACAAAACCCATAAATAATAACCACTGGGTCTAAAATTGCCACCTCTAGCCCATGGGCGTTTTGAGAATTTTCCTTGGCCATACCAAGATTTTTACCGAATGAGGTTTGAACCCGGAGAGTCTTTTGGGCCACATTGATGATTGTTAGACCATCCGTAATGGAGGGTCACACGACCGGTCACCCCCAACTTGGACGCGTCCCCCCTTGTTACAGGACCGCGGTCACCCTAAAAAATTATGCACACGCGGTCGACTGCACGACCAGTGTGAGTTCTTGTGTGTGTGGGTGTTTTTATTAAATGATTTTTGTGGGGTATATTTGTGTTTAAGTAGGGTATGTTTTTTGCGGTGAGGTCGCCTTATTACACTAAGTTGGTTGTGAAGTTGTTTGTAGAGAGAGAAAGCTGAGTTGGCTCTGATATGGCAGTGGTGGCCGCAGTCATGTGTGCTCACCATTACACTTAGCCTTAGTTATTATGTTTCTTTGATGATCCAACGTACCTACACAAGCTAATGTGCTTTAGTTTTACTTGATGTTTAAGTATTATTATTTCATTCTGACTTAAAAGTGATTATGTTTCTGCCTAGTCTTAGAATGACAACTCACTGAGGAAACCGAAACTTTGGACATAGTAACATGTTTCTGCTTAATCTTTGATTCAAGGCGATTGTGATTTTTACTGATACGTTAAGAATAATGTAGGAGGTGATGATTAAGAGTTGAATATATAAAGGTGTAATCTAATGTGCTGTATGAATTAGGCTCCACAGCAAATATTTACGAGGTAATGATCCGTTATCGGAAAGAAATGCCTATTCTTTATACATGAGTCCCCAAGGAGCGATAAACCGTTACGAGATGTCTAGCTATGTAGCGTTAATAAAGACGAGAGTGTTATTAGGTTTTGATTAAAAACCTCCTATTTTGTTAGGAAATTATCGTTTATTGCGTTTTGATATACAGATAATATATTTTGAGTGTTTGGATATAAACAAGCTGCTTAAGTGCTTATACAACAACAACAACAACATACCCAATCCCGCCATGGTGCTTAAGTGCTTATGATTATCTGCTTATCTAATTTTGATTCTTTTATCTCTTGTACCCTTAAATAAGCAGAATCGCAAAAACACTTAATAGATGCATATCTAATTCTTATGTTCTGTTACATGCGAATCCGAACAGCATTTTATTATAGCTGATTTACTTCTTCTGCTTATCTCAATAAGCATAAGCAGTGTTAAAAAACCATCCAAAACACCACCTTAGTATACTGACATGTGAAGTTTGAGAATCATCTATTACGCTCGAAGGTTGACATGTATTCAACAATTAGTTGAGGCAACATAAATTCCTGAACAAATGTTGGTGTTCCTGCACTGCCAAGTTCTAAGAAGTTTGTAATTTATACAGACGGAGTGGTGATAGAAAATGTTATGTATTATAAAGCTAAGTCCTTTTGGGAGAATCAAGTAACATATTAAATTTAAGGGTGTGCGATTTTGCTGAAAACCAAGTGTGTTTAGAAGGAAATGTCAGAGTTGATGTATGATAACTTAGTGTTGAAGCCACAAAGCTGTGTGGTCTGAATTAGGTTCCATAGCAAAAATTTATGAGGTGAATCTCGCTTATGGGAAGGAAATGTGAGGATTGATATATGTCTAATCTTAAACATATAGTGAAAACACCCGTACTATGATAGTGTGATCGAGATTCACTTCTGTCATGGCACTGCTACTAGATGTGTGGCTATGTAGCATAGTTAGATACCAAAAATATTTACGTTTGTGGGTCTTACTTTGCTTTTAAATGCCAATGGCTGGCATTAAAAGGTTATTTAGAAATGCATCCTTTATTTAGGATCGATATTACCTAGAACACTAGTCCTTGTGGGAGTGTTATCAGGTCCTAATAAATTAAAGTCATCTTAGCTTTTTAATGATATCTGCTTTTCTAATTGAAAATTTAACTAAACAGTTCTGAGTGTGTGGATATAAGCAATCTGCTTCTGATTATTTGCTTATGCGAGGTTGATATAAGCAGTTTGGCAGTTGCCTATACAAACTGCCTCTTCATTCCTGGTGATTTTACCTCTTTAATCTCAAATTAAGCTGAATTGCAGAAAGCTGCCTCTCCAATCCTGGTGATTATACCTCTTTAATCTTAATTTAAGCAGAATTGCAGAACCCTTAAACATACACAGTTTTTGAAAAAATTAAGCACTCTACATGGCATTTTGTTGAAGCTTATTATCTATTTCTGCTTGTTTCAAAAAGTATTCGCATTTTTTTTTTTTGGCAAAAAGTTGAAATATATTGATTTGAGTCTCTAATAGACATAATATTACACTTGAAGATGGGGAAATATGTCTTTCCCTACCATTGTAGTTGCTTGATACGTTGATTCTTAAACCTTGAACACCAAACACTTGCCTAAAACATGAAAACTAAGTAAAGCTGTTGATATGCCTCTTGACATAAATTTAGAATTTGAAACAACTTGAAAAAACCTTGTACTTGAAACAGCTTGAATAAACCTTGAACTTGATACAACTTGATCATGTGACTTGAATTGAACTTCAGCAATTAGGAACTATTTGTGAGCTTTGGCAACAAAATCAAGTTTTGTGGTGTTAAAGTCATTTTTATCAAAGTTGTTGTGTATCAAGTGCAACATCAATGGTCTCTCAAGAATGTATATTCAAGTTCAAGGACATTTTTGCATCAAGCAAGTAGTCATTGTATTGGTAATTTCTCTCCAACGGTTGTAATGTTATGGATCATTTTTTGATCCTGGACCTTTTCGCCAAAGAAATAAAAATAAAATAAACATGTGAAGTTTGCAACCCGTGTACTGTTTTTATTCTCTTTTTTAAGGGCAAAGTTTCACTTGAAACTCGTGTATCATGTTTCCATTTAAGCAACTATTGAGTGAAGCAAGGCAAAATTAGTTTATGAGCAAACTTTGGTATCCCTAAACTGCCTAATGAATTCGTATCTTTAGAAATACGGAAGATGAGCAGTGGAAACTGCAGCAGGTGATAGAATAGTAATGGGTCGTAAAACAAAGCTTAGTCCTTAAAGAGTCAAAGTTTTACTTGTGGTCATGTGTGATTGTCATTGTTAAATAGCTGGCTTGAATGGCTCAAACTGAGGCTGTTTAGAATTGCGTGGACAGTCTGATTACTATGTATTATATGATGTTTATAGTTGAGGAAGAATTCAGTAGAATACGCTTTTATAAATGATAGTAATAACGTTTTAATTCATTCTTAGCAATTAATTGTTACTATCAATATCAATTAAATAGCTGTTTCTATCAGAATTAGCTATTGGTTAAATGCTAGTAACATGTAATGTTATAAACTTTAGTAGAAAGTAATACTGTAACATGTTACTATAAGAATTATCATAGTAATTACATGCTACTTTCAATTAAATGCTCATACATAATTACAAATGAATCTCATGCAGTAGAATATGCTTTTCCGGTATAACATTTAATTGATGTTTGAGCAATTCAGTTGAAGACCATTATGCATTTTAAAAAAAAAAAGGTTGAAGACCGTGATTAACAAATTTGATAAGTATTTTATTGTTAGGGAATGTACTTGAGCTTATCGTTTAAGAGTTAGGGTCATAAATTTATGCTTGCTGTTTGTGGTTAAAACTTTATTAACTTCAAAGTAGAAAAACGTAGCGTTCAATTCATCAGAAGTGTGCATTTTCTGGTAACTGATTTCAAGCATTTATATCAAACTTTTCAGATGAAAGAGCCTAATCTTGGAAAGAAATCTCAATTTGACATTGCACATTATTGGAACAAAGCAGTTGACCGGGCTTTTCAACCAGCAATCCAGGAGCTTGGCTCGAGAAGATGGTAGAGATGCACGACCAATTGCAAAATCAATGCATGAATATGTTTTGCTTCATGTTGTAAGAGCTATATATGCTTTGAATTCTTGACTTCGTTCACATAATGAAGAAAGCCACCTTGACCTTGGCATTGATATACAGCCATCACTTTTATCAGTTTTTAGTTTATTAAGACTATATTGAGTCAAGTATTTTTTGCGAATTTACCATTGCTATGATATCGTGATATACTGAACATTTATGTGCAAGCCAATGCTGTCCTCTATTGTAAGACCATTACTTCTGAATATACCTGTAATTCGGAAAGTAGATTTACCTTCTGACTCTGTCAAGTCATAATTTCTCAGTTTTATTATTTTTAGCACATCCGATTGTAGCTACTAGAAACCGGTAAGTATCCATTGAATTTTAATACGGAGTAGATTATTTGTAGTGAATTTAAGATTGTGAAATTTAACTACGACGAATGAAAGAACATCTCTTAGTTTGGAGCGGTGAAAATAGTTCTATGAAAATCAGCAGATTTTGTGGACAATTTGGCAAAATTATCCTCATTGGGTCGTTGAAGGTTAATTTAGGAACGAACATGCGAAATCATTGCTAAACTCTGCAACACAGATAGGTTAAGTTGACTGTTTTAGGTTTATTTCTTGTTATTGAATTGTGTCTTGAACGACGGATCTACGTTTTGCAGTCATGTTCTTCAGCTGTGCAAATCTTGATGCCGGTATGTCATGCTTTAAAACCCTTTTAAATTTTAAGTATCATAACTTCTTTTTATGTCAATGTTACTCTTATATTTCTTTCACTTTCTAAGTCTAAAGTACTTCAGCTTTTAGGATGAATCACTTCATAAATACGATATAGTACAGAATTACACGCCTTAGTTACTAATAAAGACGTTACATCTCGTCTTAAGTGACAAAAGAAGTGGACAGTAGCAGGACAAAATAGAACAATCTACCTAACAATATAACTCGTCTTTAAGCACACATCAAACTGATGGTAGAATTGTATTTTCGCGCCTTGAGTTCCTACGATGTTTAATCACCCCATAGTAGGCACCCATAGCTAGAAGAACCACAAATATAAAACCAAATATCACACCCATAATGCCTCCAGCTCCAACTCTGTTCTCACTTTTCTCATTTTTATCTCTGCTTTCCTCTGCTAAGCTCGATTCAACTGTAGCCGCCATAGGCAATGGTGAGCACTTAGACTCGTCACACGGGTCTTGAACGCGTGGCGGGTTTGCTTTTGGGTGGAAGAAAGTGTAGGCAGAAGGTGAGAACGCCATTGGGTGTTCATAAACGAGCCCATGAGGAGCTCTATCTTGAGCTTTCGTAGTAGTGAACGAGATAACAGTTAGAAAACTAACACAGAGAAGTAGGAAATTCATTTTTGTCATTCTAAGTTACTTTATGTATTAAGTGTGACTCAAATGCTGGTATATATAGAGGTCTTTATAGTGTACTGGTGGTTGCTTTGCCCTCAATTTTTGTGATAGCATTAAACTCTTTAAAAGGGAGCAAAATGATGACTAGTCCTTGTGCTTGAGCCATGATAACAAAGTGGCTCTGTTTCAGTGTTACCTTAGCTTGCTTTCTCATGTCAACTTATCATGTTTTTCCCATTAGGATGCTATTTTCGTTGTTCATTTACTTTATACGGTAATAGCTTTACTTGCATACCCCTCAATTGTGATGTCTCAACGTATCTAGAGACGTTTGCATACATAGTAGAGGACGACAATAAGACAATATAAAGCCAGTCATTCCTTCATATTACCTACACCTATTTTGTCATCGCTTCATACTGACGTATGAAGCACAACTTAACATTTAAACACTTCATAGGTTGATCTATAAGGATAAATTAGGCAATTCTTAAGACGAAGATTGTATGCATATGCGTAAAATGGTACTTGGTCAATGGTCATACCCTATATCGAGCCAAATCCAAATAGTAGGACTATCTAAATAGATAGAAAATGATAGATTATTAAGTGTGATAATTGTTTAGACAAGTTTTGTGCATTGTAAAGTAATGATGAATACTTAGTATAATTAGCATGATTATGATTTAATCTGAATTATCCAGAGGAAGGAAAAGTGAAAAGCAAACTGGGGTTTGCTTAGCTTAAAGGGCCAGCAAAGGTGTGAGCCAAATAGTATTCTAAAGGGTAAGTATTCATGGCATATGTGTTGTAATAATAAGTGTGACACCCTTGTCTTTGCCTTGACCATTATTACAAAGGTGGGAACAGCATGATGGACCTTAAATTCATGGCTTCTTCGTTCAGTCCCCATCTAAACCATTATGAGGTTGCAAACTGAGAATTAGTCGATGAACATGAGTTTTGGGTCCGGGTGAACAAGTAGTTTCGGATGTTGCAAGCATATGAATACACTTTGGTGCCGGAGGCGGAGACAGGAGGGGGCAGGGTGGGCACGTGCCCCTAGCAAAAAAAGTTAATAGTGTAATTTATTTTAAATATCGGGCTATTACTTGACATATATAATATCATATAATTCTGAATATGTATAAGTGTTTAACTCTTGAATATAGGGATGAGCATTTCGAACCGAATCCCGGAATCCGACGGTATGCATCGTAGTCGCAGATTCTTAAAATACTGCATCTGTGACTCTGACTACTGAAAAGGTGAAAAAGCGGGACCACTAATTGATGGACCTAAGTACCAAATGGGAATTCTCAAAAAGGGGAAAACCGATTTCCCGGATCAGAATCCCGATCAGATGCAACTGATACACTAATTTATTTCCGGAAAACCTGCACTATAATTGCACCTCATCCCTACTTGAATATTAAATTGTTACATGAAATTATGGGGGTGCCATTAAACAAATGCACAAGAAGCATGAGTGAGTCACAAGATTTGTGCGATGTGACCATTAAACGAAATAGAATGTAACATCACTTTTACATATTTCCATGTCCCACACTACCATGAACAAGTTTAATGTTGGAGGTGTAAATGTGGTCAAGTAAACGAGCGATGGGCGTAATGGTGGCCAACATTATCATCGCAAACTTAATGACATACGTAGTATTAGCTTTTCACTCAATCACTAACATAATCATCGAACAAGTACAATAAGACACCAACTTCACCATTCAAATATAACTACTCACACACACAAACACCCACAACCAACATCACAAGTCAGTCTTGGCTAAGACCAACGTCTCAACAAAAATGGGGGTCAACGCATTGTTGTTGTGGTGGTGTTATAAGGACGAGACATTCTTCAAAAGGATAACGAGTCATATATGTTACTAGTAATGCCCCAATCTTAGTTTTTCGAGCATGGACATATTAAATTAGCTAAATCTTGTTTGATTGTTGTTTAGGCACGATATTCTTTTAGAGAGTTAGGTGCAGTTAGGGACGAATAACATTTATTGGTATTCATCTCAAAGACCTTCTAATAACACTTATAACTAAAACATCACCTCTAGCAATAAAATTAATACTCTCGTCTCAAAATCATTTGTCAAGAAAAAAAAGTGGGAATTACTTTTAATTTTTAACCACTCAAATAATATTCTCTCACTAAATTCTAGTTTTACTTAAAAGGAAAGTGACAATTATTATTTGAGAGCATCCCAAAAGGAAATATGGACTATAGTTTTGAGACGGGGAGTAATTGTTATTGTGCATGTATGTCAAACAAAACAACTTACCAAAATACCTCACCACCAGTGAAAAAATTGGACAGATAATGGTTGGAGACGAATGGTGAGCAAGAGGTGGTGCAAATGGCATGTTATTGGTAAGCAATTGGTACTCAAAGTTACCATAAATACACATATGACACATTGCACCGTGCCTTATTAGTTTTTAAATCTTGATATCGATATGCCGCCTTAACAGCAACGCTTGCACAAGTAACAAAAAATTCCTAGCTCGGCTTGCTAAGTGTTACACCTCAAGCTCATAGTTATTGGCTAGCTTAAGAACTTCAGATTTCAACTAAAACTTATAAAGTTATTAAACTTTTCAACTCGTATCTGTAACTTACTAACTTAGGTAACTTTGGTATAGTTGAACTAAAACTATACAGACAAGGATTAAGACCAAGCCATTATTGGACTAAACTATTATTGTATGGGCCCATATCTTGATGGTTGTTAGATCAACTGAAGCCCGCTTCTAAGCCCAAACATATATAAATTTGAATAATTTCTCGTTAGATGATGCAATTATAGTTGATTAGAGGTACTGCTTCATAAGAATGCTTAAAATATTTTTTCCGATTAATCATGTATTTTAGTTTATTATGTTCTTTTTGACAATAAATTTATGGATATCAAGAATTTTTTAAATTTCGCTCCTGCTCGCTTCTACTACAACTGCTCTACTGAGCCTCATTTTGCCCGTTGCCTGCCTTCGGGCTTTAGTATTTGTATGTATAATGTTCTTTTATTATTTGTATTAGACATTTAATGGGGTACTCGGCCGCTGGGCAAGTATGCATCAAATAAAGTTTTCATGAATCTGTATTTTATTATTATTGTTCTTTTGATAATAAATTTACTGATTTCAAAATTTGTTAAATTTTATTGTCGTTCAGCCGGTGAGTACGTTTTCCAAGCTTTCGCTCAAGCTCAAGCCCATTTTGCATGTTGCCCGTCGCTTGAATATTATTTGTATATTATTATTCAGATTGACATTTAATGTAATTGTGTTTAATTTGGTTGTACAATATGCTTGATAATTTGTATTTTTTATGTAAGAGGTGTTTTAATAATCTGTATTAATTATATTTATTGATCTTAATTAATTGACTATATTAAATATCATTAATGTGGTTTTTTTTTTTTTAATATGCATTAAGTGGTGTATGCTATGCTTCTGTCTTGTACGCCTCTCAAAATTATGTTCATTAAAATGTTGTACATTATGCTTCTTTTCTTAATTATATGAATTATTAATTAAAGTAATATGTGTAGGCTTATATTTTAAGATTTTTATAAAAGTCCAAATACATTATAATAGTATATATTTTTACTAGTTATTTTGATTTGAGTTTTTGAACGTCAAACTTTAATTCTGCCAAAACTACATTAGGTATTTGTAAACTTTGATACTGAACTTTTACATAAGGAATTTTTGTGTAAGACAAAGAAAATTGCAAGTTCAATCAAGTATTCAACCCAAACGTATTTATTTTGACAACTACTTAGGCTAGTCGTAATAAAGACCCAACATTGGCTCAGTCTACCCCAAGGAACGCGCCCTCCCAGAATCCCCCCCCTCCCCTTTTTTTTATGGTTGATTTGACGGTGAAAGCGACCAATGGTTTGCATAAGGTTTGTGTATGAGTGTTTTTTATTTAATTTTGTTGTATGTTTTTGTTGCTACCACTTTATTAATACGAACATTTGATCATGTTTTGGTTTTAGAGAAAAGCTAAGATGGTGCTAAAATAACAAGCTGGTCTGATCACCCATAAAATCACCGTTACTACCAAAAGTAATAGTTTTAATGACAGTTTTTCCTCTCTAACTCATTCATTTTACCTCTACTAAAATACAATAAACATTATTACCTAACAAAAATGGTTGTCCATCCATTAAATTATTTGGACGAAAACACTTGTGAATTTCAAATTTGACCACATAATATACATATACATATATAGCTATCAAACCTCAACAACTCCATAATAAATAAAATGAGCACGAGGTTGATATGTAATTGATTTGATGGATTCATTGACTAAGAAGGGGTGAAAACAATATAATTGTTTAGGTGATTAATATAATTCAAATTTACTTATGGAAAAAAAATATATATGTTTTAGTTTCACCATCTTTTAAAAAACACATTTAATAGATGTTATATTTGGATTGTTCTTAAATAGGTAAAACGTAAACAAGGGTAAAACCAAAACAAGTAGAAACTCAAATTTAAGTTAGCATTTTTCACAAGGTTTTGTTAATAACAACCCTAAAAGCTATATTTAAGAATACAATTTTTATTACATAATTACAATGAATGATTATGATTATGCGAGAATTTTGAAAAAGCAAAACAATTTTAAAAATAATTTACAACTAATACTTGATTTTAATTACATTATTTAATTTCGTACTACCAATTGTAATAAAATCCACTTCTTAATTACTAACTCTTAAAAATGTCATTAGCACAACCTTTTTTCATATCATCTCATATTTCTTGATAAGTTAGACCCTCTTAATCGGATTATTAATCCTGTTTGCAGTGTCATTGAATACATCTATCCAAAAGAAAAAAACAAACAAGATTCCATGACACTAAAAAATTTTGAGCATACGTACAAACACGATAAATAAATAAATGTGTGCAAGCTACAATGACCTAACACGTTTCATGCTATTATTAACGATGCTTAATTTAAGTTAAAGTGATAATAGTAACATTTAACAATATTATCAAGTGCAATGTAAACCGCACAACCCTATATCACCCACCTCATCACCAATAACATATACAATTAGACATTCATAATTAGCAATTATATAACTTGGTAGACGGACTATACTACATTTTCTAATCGACAAAATGACATAATATGTGCTTGAAATATATAAACAAACTTATCACTTAAGTGTCATGGAAAACAAAGTCCACCGGGAGAATTTGTATAATATGTGTAGGAAAATTTACTGGCTGTGAATGGTTTATAATTTGAATATTAATCTGAATCGTTTAATTATTTTCAGATTATAAGTATTTTAATTATATATGTTCTGTGTTTATGAAATTTTTAATCGGATAAGATAAATTGGCAATTAAAATATAAGGCACGAGAAATCAATTAAAAATATTAGAGTATTGTTTGTTGTTATGTTTTGTAAATGAGAGCAAGCAAAAGTTGAGATATTGTTGGTAATTTTACTGTTATCAAATATTTTAGGTGATTGTTTTTACTTAAGACCTATAGCCTTATACAAGTTTAGCTCAAAACAGGTTAGAAGGTGTAGAGTACATACTCACATATACTTGATATCGTCACAACAAAGACGTTAAATTTAAAAGAGCAGCACCCCAAAACCTAAACATTACCAATCAGTGTTAATAATTTTCCAGCTAAAAACCCAACCGTTGCGTTTTTACCAATCAATACAATACATTAGTTGGCATATAACCGAAAATAACTGAATTTCGATGGTTGATATAACCAGATTTCTTCTTAATATGAGAAATTTAAGTTTAATATAAGACGATACGATTAGTAGGAATTGTGTTGTTATCTTCATAAGAAAGTTATTTTGAACCCAACTAATGTCAGGCTATTAATTGCAGTCTTTTGTATTTATTCTCAGAAAAAGACATAAGATGATACCAGACTACCAGAGAAGGATCTAGGAGGGTTTGCGGGAGTTTATGTCAACCTCATGAATTTTCTTCGCTTAATCTAAACAATGGGAATGTGCCACAACCTTTTTTTTTTGTATTACAATTTTTATAAAAATAGGATGGACCAATTGAATGTTGACACCTACTCATGTATACATTGTATTTTTATACCCCCTCCAACTCCAAATAATATATATATATAATGGGATTGTCTAACAAGTCTTGCCAAGATTTGCTAAAAAGTGAATCCACAAAAAGCCATGAAAAAAATATTTTTTATGAAAAAGCCATCCCTAGTTTTAATTATTTTTCTAGACTTGCCTCTTCCAACCTACAATCCCATATATAATTTGGCTGAACTTTTTTTTTTTTGGTTTTTTTAATACACATGGTTACTTTCTAGTTCATCTATAATTTTTTAATATTATATTGAAATTTACTTTTTGCATATGGTCACTTGGGTCTGCCCCTTGATGATACCATCGATGTTAATGTGTAATGCATGCATTTATATACACCTTGTTAAAAGAAATTAATTAAAGCTACAAAAAAAAAGTACATACGATGTCTACAAAAAGAAGATTGTAATAAGAAATAAAAATTAAATGTCATCATCATTTTGTCCTTGCCATAACCCACTCAAACAAACTCATTTGCCAAAAAGGAACCAAAACGATAAGTAACAAAAAAAACAAAAAAAAACAACAAATTATTGGTTTATTACGTCTTTTATTAAAGACATGTAGGTTTAAAGTGGTTGGAGTGCCAAGTGCTTATTGGCTAACGAAATAAGCCCTTGAAATACGTTAATTTCATAGTGCTTATAAGCTATAAGCTTAAGCTAGACATTTTAATCCCAAACACCCCATGATACAAACTCTAAAATGGTAGGCCACAAACAAAGTAAAGAAGAAGTGCAATAATTGAATATGAGGAGGCACGAAAGATTAGAGACTCATGATAGACATAGACATAGTTATTCATCTATACTTGTCACTTAAGATCTTACATATCATGGAGTGATGTGATGTTTATGCTAATTAAACTGTTAATAGGATAAGTTACAGCGACGGAATCAGAACTAAAAATGACTAAATGTATTCGAAAACTAAATAAGATTATAAATAATTTTTTTTTACCAAGTGCGTTTTCGAAAATTTAAAGTTTATTACAAGAATTACTAATACGCCGCAAAAGTTTATGGATGTCCCCGAACCCACCCTGGTTCCGCAGTGATTATTTAACCTTATCTTGTTAATAGAATAACATACTCAAAGATAAAGAGAGTTCTAGCACTAGCTACTTAATTAAAGAATATGCCTAGAGGATAATAACATCATTAGAAAATTTAATGAATTCTTTTATAAAGTGAAAAAGACATTGAAGTTGGTTGTCTGTTGTGTTTTTTCTTTATTAAAAAAAAAAGTTCTTCTCAAATTTTTAAAGCTAGTGATTCTTATCATCACTATTATTATTGTTGTAAAAGTGTTTTTATACCTAACATTGTGGTTTCTTGACTCATCATTTAAACTAGCTCATCTTTTATATATATATATGTAATATACTTATTGTTGGTACCTCAAATACAGCTAGTCAACATTGCTGGTTATCAACATTTTGCGAAAATCGTGATAATTTTGCTGATATCTGTAAGTGAAACACTTGATAAAACCTTTTCCGATGCGCGCTTTGAGAGACTTGTAACAAATTTCGGCAACACGGTTTTGATATAGAATGAACTAAACGATTTCAGTTTACGAACATAAGCTCTTAAAGTACATGATTCACACCTTTTGATCTTGAAATACTTTGATCACAAAACCAAAAATAAAGAAAAGACACCACACTTACAATGTACATAGAAAAACAAATCCAAGGAAAGAAATTACAATTACATCAAACTCAAATTTGCCAAAGATATCTACAAGGCATAATAAATATAGCCATTGATGAACATCTTAAGCTTAAGCATTGCTTCTGAATGAACCGAGTGCCTTGATTGCCGCGGCTCTTAGTACAAATTGGTGGTATAGTGCTGCGGCGAAAGCTCCAATGAATGGTCCAACCCAGAATATCCACTGCACATATTAAGATGTACTATTTATTAGTGTCCATTATAAAAACTATTTTTTTTTTATGAATTTAGGAAAAGTTTACGTACTTGATCATCCCATGCCTTGTCGTCGTTGAAGATAACAGCAGCACCAAAACTTCTGGCTGGGTTGATACCGGTTCCGGTGATTGGAATGGTGGCCAAGTGTACCATGAACACGGCAAATCCAATGGGTAGAGGTGCCAATACCTACATATATATTCATTAAAAAAATATTAGCTTTTTTCTTTTAGCGGTGGTTTTTATTAAAGGCTAGCAAGAAACTAGAAAAAGGTTACAAAGACTTAGAACACTAGTTAGCTAAGATCTATAATATTCGAGTTTAAGGCTAGTTAGCAATTAAGTACTTAATAACTCATATAAGTCGTTATAAGAGTGTGCTTACAGGAACATGGGAGTCTCGGGCACTCCTCTTGGGGTCAGTGGCCGAAAAGACGGTGTAAACAAGAACAAAGGTGCCGATAATCTCAGCACCTAGTCCGGTACCCTTGTTGTAACCATCAGCCAAAGTGTTGGCACCACCACCGTACCGGTTGTAGTATGAGCTTTGGAAAGCTTTAACCAAACCAACACCACAGATTGCACCCAAACATTGTGCTATCATGTAACCCAAAGCCCTGATCAACGACACTTTTCGTGCCACAAAGAGCCCGAATGTCACTGCAGGGTTAATGTGTCCTCCTGAAACATTTTAGCAATCACTGTTAGTTTAGTCTCTTATCATACAAAAAATTATATACTACAAAAAGTTAAAAGTGTTTGTACTTTCATAAACTGTGCAGGGGCGGAGCCAGAAAGCTATGGTCGAGGGACAAACTTTGATAATTTTTAGAAACTAAACTACAAATCGGTTCATTATGGGGGGCAAATTACAAAAATAGCCAGATATTTTATATTTATAGCTTACAGGTAGATACGTCTAACCCGTTTGACCAATTCAAAAAATGACCCGTTTTGACCCATTACCCAACCTGACCTTTCTTGCAGTTTTGCCAAGTACTTACCAGAGATACCAGCAGTGCAGTAAACAAGGATAAAGATCATGCCACCAAAGGCCCATGCAATACCAAGGATACCAACACCACCACACTGATCAAGGTTTAACTTTGGATCAGTCTGGCTTTTGTATCCGATAACAGTCAAAACTGTGACATATAGGAAAAGAAGAGTAGCAACAAACTCAGCAATAAGTGCACGATAGAATGACCATTTAGTGAGTTCCTCAGCGTCGAAAAAAGGGGCTGGAGGCGGGTCGTGGTAGTCTTTGGAAGTGTACTCACCACCATGGTGCTCAGCTACTTCAACATCTTTAGTCATGGCTGCTTTAAGTGTTGTTAAAGTGGTAATGGTTTGAGAGTGAAGTGTGGTGTGTTGTGGCTTGAAAATGTTGCTATTTAAAGAAGGTGGTGAGGAATAAAGAACAATGATTAAGACTACATTATTGATGGCTTAACATATTTTTAAGTTTTAGATATGTTATTATAACTAAGTTAATACTTTTATAATTTTGCTGAGCTTGCTTATGCAGGGACGGATCTAGGGGTCATGCGGTGTCACGAGATACCGATGAAATTTTGCTCTGTAGTGTTAATTTTTTTTTTTTTAAACTTTGTTTTTGTCTAAATGCACTCGGTCTTAAAAACTTGTGTCTAGTAATATGGTTAAAAAAAAATTATGTACCCGGTCTTTTTTAGTTTTGATTCCGTTCATGTGCTTTTGATATTGTTTTTAAGAGAAGTTGATAATAGTGATTGAATAGTTGAAGTATTTCTTTAAGTTCATTATCAAAACCATAATTAAAATTAACAATGTTAGAAATGATTTAAACTAAAAAAAAGGTAAATGAAAAAGGATCTTGTTCAGATTATTCGGCGAAGAAGAGTTTTTTTTTTTCCCTATAATCTATGGGCATAGCCACTATTCTTAGTCTGTTTAAGAACTTTTCTCTGATCATCTTAAGACGTTCCTCCAACGAGGTTTAAAACTATAGTCTCTTCTAAAACTTTGGAACACGTTAACGTTAAAAATGGTTTAGGCTAAAATTAAGTTAAATAGTGTTTAAATTAAATAAACTCTTATAAAATAATGGAGTAAATTAAACTGAATGGTTCTATTTTACGAACACAGCAGCGTTGATATATAATAAATCATTAACCGTGAATCAAGTAAAGGAAGAAGTAAAAAAAAAAGTCAACTTTTTGGTGAGGATATGTCATCGCTAAAAGTTTTGGTCAAATTATCTTGGTTTTTAACAAAGTCAAAGTTTAAAACCGAGCTTTTTTATCATGTATTGAACTTTTGGCGCTAACACTACCTTGCCAGTTCTGCTTATTTTTGTAATGTGAATGTGTAACAACCATCTAAATCCTCTCTTTCCTTTCAAGTTAGGATCAAATCTCTATAGAGTCACTCACAACAGTTAAACCATGATGAAACAATAATAAGCATGTTTTACCACCACTTATTAGTGGCTAATTACGCTTTTTTTATGATAACTATATATACATAATAATTTGTACTATGGTTTACATGTGCCGCCCATGAATAACAAAAAAGATATTAGTCATTTTCATGGTCCCGGTGAATTATGTAACGGCTCTTTTTTCATCCACTTTTATGTTACTTCAAATCAATTACTGTATTACTTTTGTAAACGATAACAATTGAATTTAAGAACTAAGTTGCTGACAACTATTATTCTATTATTTTATGTTTTATATGACTACCAAATGATGACACTGAAGCTAAAGATAAGATAAGTGCCTATAACCAATGTTTAAAAAACGGTTTTTAATTGATTTGGTCGAGTCATCGGGTTATCGGTTCGACCGTCAGATCAATTTGGTTTTCTATTTAAAAAAAATCTATTTTTTTAACCGGTTCGACTATCAGATCAACCCGATTTTCTATAAAAAAAAATCGGAAAAAACCAAACTCGGCTGGGTTTCGAGAACCGGGTTGACCCGGGTCACTTAAAACCCGGTAGGTCTAACGGGGTTAACCCGTTTTTTTTTTTTTTGTTCCGAAACTAGTTCAACCGGTTAACCCAGCCAAATCGACCCAGGTTTCAAAACAATTGTCTATAACAATAACCTCATAAGATTGACAAAAGACACATTTCCATTGTTGTATAACGTCTATATAAATTCTACCATGCATATAAACACGATGAAAAAACCCAGCAACAATACGCAATCTCATCAAACCTGGATATTGGTAGATAAGATGTACACAGTCACACCATACTCGAAGGTAAATATACTGCTTTCAGAAAAAACTAGTGCAAGCTACCATACATATACACACTCATTAAATAAGAGGGCTTGTTTGTTTAGTTTTGATATTAAGTCATGTTAAATTAAAATGTCTATCTGTATATATGTTGTCTGTTTGTAGATGAATAAATTGTTGTTTTGTTTTGTATGCTGAATAAAGTGTCTGAATTAAAAAAATTATTGTTATATCCTTTTATTTGAAATAAGTGTTGATTAGATGTTAAGAAGTGGAAGGGTAAATATGTAAAAGTATGATAAAAGTGATGACTTAATACAGAGACCCTCACTCTCATGGCTTTTTCTAGGAAGTCATCCATTTAAATTAAGCACCAAACAAACACTCAATTAATGACTTAATTAACTTAGCTATTTTACAATTAAGACTCTTTAAGTCATTATCAAACACTACCGGCCTGTTTGTTTAGTTTTTTTATTAAGTCCTGTTAAATTAAAGTATATGTCTAGATATATATGATGTCTGTTTGTAGATGAATAATCGTAGTTTGTTTTGTATGCTGAATAAAGTGTCTGAATTAGTAAAAATTTGTAGGATCATACATAATATGTTGTTTGATGATTCGGGTGGTCTAGGATGGTGATGATACAAATAATCCATATTAGAGAGATGAAGAGAGTAGAGAGGAAATTCTAGAGAGAGGTTTAACAAAAAATGAAATGTTAGATTAAGAAGTTCCACCCTTCCTTTAGTGGGAAGGGTATTTATAGTTACAAACTACTCGCCCTCCTGTCGGGCTGTGGATCAGGCATACAGTGGGTAAAGACCCGTCCTTCCTCCACGGTGTTACTCTAATCTAATAACTAACTAATTAACTACTAAAAAACATAAATAACGATATGTCTACGAGCTAACTTATGCTAGATTCTATTTGGGGTGACCGAAACTTCACTATGGAATTTCTAATTCCTAACAATCTCCCCCTAAGGGAGGTCACCCCATGATTTACATTTTGCATCCTAGCATTCTATCTTTGTGTTTAGTTCTGAGCTCGTAGATTTCAATTCTTCAGTTTCCGCATTCTTTGTGCTTGAGTAGCGATTCTTCAAAGTCCGAATGCTTTGTACTTTTAGTGGAGGTCTTTGAACTGATCCACATCTTGATGATCTTTGAGCTTTCTTTGAGATCATCAGCCACATCAAATCTCTGGATCACCCTTTGTTGTGTTGCCTTCATGTGATGTTGTGACTTTTGGACCGACATGCTCACACTTTTGAATCATGACATCTTTCCATCAGAGTAGCGGAAGCTTTACTGGTTCATGATATTTGCAGCAGCGTAGCAGAAGCATTGTATAAAAATATCAGAGCCAGGTTATGTAGATATGCACTTGTCATGATGTTCTTCATTTTAAGTGTGAATGTTGTGAGCATGCGGTTGTGAATTGACTTCTCAATTCTGATCAGCTGCAACCGTCAACAGTTCCTGCAAACAAACAGTTAGCAATAAAACACACGAAAGTATCTTTGCTCACTTTCGATGAATATAGTTTCAAGAACCACGGTTCCCCGTTGATCAGTATAAATACTGCATGTGATCAGGTAGAGTTCCGAAGAATCTCCTTGACAGGGTTTCGCAACTGTTCTAGCCGTTCTCAAACCGGAGCGTCCCAAATAAGACAACACGGAGTGAGTGAACCAGCGAATTGAGATTCACTGATTGATGAAAAATTGATTTGAACTGCGTATTGCTTGAAGAAAGAGTTTTGCAATACGATGAAGGTTTTATGAGAAAAATCAATTTTCAATCAAAAATACTTTTTGTATTTGAAAAGAGTACACATTCGATGTGCTAGAGAGAAGAGATTTACACATCGAACGGTTTTTCCAAAATTATTCTTTCAATCAGAGATACTTTTTGTGTTTGAAATATGAATACACATTCGATGTGCTAGAGAAAAGAAGAGATTTGCACATCGAACGGTTTTTCCAAAAGTATTCGTCAATTCATTTCCTAGGCCAAGGTTGATTCACGAGTGAATCGCCCCATCGTCAATTCATTTAGCACATAGAGGAAAGAGTTATTTTAAAGTACATCCACGATCACATTTGCCATTAAGAAACCATTAGAAAAACAATCAAGGTACTTATGTTGAAACATATGAATCTTTGTACCTTGAAAGTTTGTTTTCTTTTTAAATGCTCCCCCTCAATATGTGCTTTGAGATTCGAAAGCATTTAGCACATATGGGAGAGCATCCTGCACTTTTGAATCAAATCGATCATCATTTATCAGATTTCATAATTAAATCACAAATTCTCCCCCGATAAAAAATATCAAACCCTTTGAGATTTTGGATCCCAACTGATTTAATAAGGTTTAGAAAACATGGGAGAAAATGTGGCCTGGTTTAAATACTCATCATGTTTTTTGATAAATGCTCCTCCTCAATCATGTGCATCTTGTATTTGAAATCGTTTGGCACATGGAGGCAGGAGTGCCTTTGAAGGACTAAAATCAATTCCATTTAAACAAATTTGAGATTTAAATCACGATCTCTCCCCCGATCAAAAATTTCAAATCTTTTGAGATTTGTGATCTCAACTTATTTAAATCATTTAGAAATGTTTGGGGAAAGAAGTGGCTTGATTTAATTTTGAAAAATGACATATAAGGATTAATTTTAAACATTAAAGATTGTTAGTGTCAGGTATGATAGTTTTAATAGATCTTGAAGTAAACTAAAACCATTTCACAACCAAACAAGAACATAAAAATTTCATTTTGAAAGATCTTTGAGTTTTAAAGAAAATCATACCATGACATAACATTAAATTTTAGATCACCACTTTATTTCGTACAATCGGACTTGTTAGATGAAATATTGTTTGAAAATATTTAGTTTGAAATCACTATCTCCCTCAATCCATGACCGTAGTCGTTGATTGAGTGACTTTAGTTTAAAATGAAGTCCGGTTGATTTCCAAAATTTGAGTCCAATTTATTTTTAAAAAACAATATTTTTCCATTTTCAAAACATTTTTTTATCAATTTTGTTTAAAAATGGTATTATTCACTACTTGTCTTGCACAAAGATACGTTAGGTGGTTAAGCTGCTTCTATTGTTGTTGTAGGGCAGGAAGAAAACCATCAGCTGATGCAGTGAGACCTCTCAAGTTGCATCTATCGTGCCAACTATCCATAGAGAGATCCAATTAAGCTCTGTTTCTTCTTTTATCGACCCAAGATATAGTTACCCTTTCCTTTCGGCATCCAATCATCATCATTTGTGGGATTCGGATCGGGAACATTCTTATATACCATCTTATCTGCATACGTTAGTCAACACAAACAGATATATGGTGGTCGACAACACCCAAACAACAATCGACTAATAAAAGTCAATCCAACATATCAATCAGATCATACAAAGGCATGGGAATTATATGTTTATCAAACTCTAATCATCTAATCCTAATAATCACATCCTAGATTCCTAGTCCTTCAACATAGGCTAATATATTTTTCAGTTAAGCACATAGGATGATTAAGAAAGCCCGTTAGATGATGTAAATTTGAAAAATATTCTCCTCCTCAATCAATGACTCATTTTTGAAAACTTTTAGATAAGCTGAAGTCATTGATTGGGTTTTGCAAATTTATGAAAACTTGATTCTGATTGATTTTCAAGCAAGTCATTTACCACCATTTTGTTAAAACAAATATTTTTCTGAAGAATTTTAGAAGGAAAAATATTTGAGTAGGAACATCAGTCCTTCGACGTACTTTCCTCATTTTGTTTTTAGGATAAGTGCACAAATTTATGAAAAATTGTTTTAGCGCAGCACTTTCCTTCTTTTGAAGAGCGGGTTGCTATCGGAAATAATAGCAAGCCATAGTTAAGCACGGGTTACAGTCTGAAGTAACTGCAAGTCATAGTTTTAGACATGCTTTGAAAAAAATATTTACACCTTCTGCTCGAACTTCATCTATGGTCCCGTGCCATTATTGAATGACATTTCTAAGACCGTAGAAGACATGTCTTTGAAAAACAATATTTTTTGTCTTTTTCAAATTTTCTGATTTTTATGGGTTTTTGTTGGTTTTATATTTTTCTATTTTCTTTTTGTTGGTTTTCTATTTTTGTATTTTGGTTTTTGAAAAATATTCACAGATAGAGTAGATGATATAGTTTAAGAAGATGATAATACGGGTACCGAGATAAGGATATCGTACAGCACATCGTAGAAGATAGAATTCGTCATCTCTTAAACTTCCACCACCAAAGCTTCCGAGGCTCCAGAATAGAAGATAGAACATGAGCCTTTGAGAAAGATAGGCTTTGGAAGCTTCCCCCCAAACCGAAAATCCTTTAGCTGAGCAGATTCAAAGCTTTCTTTCAAGCTTCCTTAACCAGGTGCACAACGAAGCACACCATTATCATCGATCTTGCTGCTCCTTTTAAGAATGATCTTTGTGATTCTTCGTTCGGGGTTATATCATCAAATAGAACAGCAACGTATCATCCCACACATAAAACAATCTTCTCATATTTCTTTTCTACTGACGTCTAAAGCGATCCATACCAAAAGATGTCAAGAGACAACTTCTCCCAAGTAGTTGAATTGATGCCAGTCTCTTGGAATAAAGCTCAAGAACCCGAATACACATATACCCAAAGACAGAGAACCTTATAACATCGAAGTAGCATATTAAGTCCGATATCCAAAGAATAACCCCGAAGTATACTTTTCTCTCCCCTGAATAAAGTGTATGAAGCTCAAGAACCCGAAATACCCGAATTCCCAAATAGAGAATAACCGATAACATTGAAGTATCAGGCCGAATCACTGATTATCTTTGCGGATGTCAACTCCGGAATAAGTGATTATGTATCTGAATCACTGATTAAGCTCTCAAGTGAAACAGCTGAGCGTCCCCAATGTATACAATCTCTCTCCCCTGATGATTGTGATAACATCGAAAATATCACACACTTGAGCACCTCTTTTATCTTCAGAAAGTAACTCTTCCATCTCTTCCCCCACATAGTTGGAATAAGAACCCTAAACGCCAAGAGTCAAACCTTGAGTTTCTTTGCGGTAATGACATTAGTCTTCCCGGGATATCTTCAATCACTTAGAAGTATTAAGTTCATCAAGCTTACTCGCGTTTAGATGCATGTCTCCTTCCCCCTTGCTGGTTTTGATACTTCAGAATCAGCAATACATAATAAGCCCAAATACTCGAAATCTATTGAGAAGAACTCTTTAAATATTTGTGAGAATCAACTTGCTGAAGAACGTGAGCAAGTCTAATTGGGGATTATCTTTGGCGTTTCACTCTCCCCCAATTAATGCTCTCCCCTAAACCGACAATCTTTATGATAAATGCTTGAATTAAGAAAAAGTATTTAGATCGTTAAATGCAACTCGTCTTTAGTCTTCTAACATGTAGCAGAAAATGTAGAACCGACTGTAGACTCGACCTTCTTCAAGATTGTCCAGTTGGGGATCAAAAGGTTAATATCTTCTTCTCGCCAAATGCATTCCCATTAACTTATATATAGCAAATCCCCTTAATTCAAATCCCTCCCAATCAAACAAGAACAGAAAGATGTTCATCAAGGAAATCATCACCGCAACAAGAAGCACTTGTCATTAAACTCATAGTCCGTGAGAAGATGTCAACCAACGACTCTTAGAAGAAACTCCATGTAAGATGACCCGATAAGAAGAAGCGACTCTTAGAAGAAATTCCATGTAAGATGACCCAATAAGAAGAAGCTCAGTTCTTACATGAGTTTGGAGCCGTATGACCATTTATCCTTAGATGTCACTCAACATGTAGAATTATCATACTTCTTCTCCCCCTAAAGAATTGTATACGGAGATGCCATTCTTGATTAAACAATTGAATATCTTTAAAATGTAGTCTCTTCACACTTCTCCCCCTCAAAGGTTGCAAATGATGTCGCCATCGCCATTTTAATTGAGCAAGTGGAATAGGAGAACTAGAAACGATAGTCCGGTTCACTTGATAACTGAAAGCGCGTGGAAAAAGTATGAAGCATGTTGATGAGAATGGTCATTAATGACAAGATTTCTCTTCTTCCGAAGATAATGTGCACTGAAGCGTACACTTTTCTTTTCTTTAGAGTACGAGGCTTGAACTGTTGTGTTCAAACGTCATAATAAGATTTCTCTTCTTCAAAAGATAAAGCGCACTGAAACATACACTTTTCTTTTCTTTAGAGAACGAGGCTTGAACTGTTGTGTTCAAACGTCATTAGAATATTTCTCTTCTTCAGAAGATAATGCGCACTGAAGCGTACACATTTCTTTTCTTTAGAGTACGAGGCTTGAACTGTTGTGTTCAAACGTCATAAGAAGATTTCTATTCTTTCGAAGATAATGCGCACTAAAACGTACACATTTCTTTTCTTTAGAGTACGAGGCTTGAACTGAAGTATTCAAACGTCATAATCTCTCTCTTTTCATCTACTCTTGGCAAACTTGTAATCAACCCCATTATCATTATGTAGGCTCTTTGTCGTGACAGCTGATGGAGAAAGCCCAATATGATGAATTTGACCCTGAAGTGAATTAACCCGAACTCGTGACTTAAACTTGCACACATGTAACAAAGAGCGGTGCTGAGAGTTCATCCCCCTTGAATCCCTAAGTACTCTATACTCTTCATCCAACCAACCATCAAGTATAAGACGTACATCACCTCTTGAAAATCCACAATTTAATGTGACACTGAGCACTACAACGTAACTCCTTAAAGTGATAGTTATTTTGTGGTGGTAAGAGACAAATTCCCCCAAGTGGTAAAAAGAAAAGGAAAAATCATCCAAAAATAACTAGATTTCCAAGTCTTCGTTTTTGAAAATACTAAAGTTCGAACAAGGATCTCGAAGAATCTTCATCCAACCATCCCCGATACCTTCAGATAATAACTACACTCACCCATGAAATTTCACTTCAACCTCAAATAAATAATACTGAATTAACGCCATTGTCTCATCTTGAGATTAAAAGCCCAAATCTAGCCTCCTTTGACGTTTTAAGTGAACTAAATAATGGTTTCATCCCGACCATGGTTAAAAGCACATAACCCCGTAAAACTTTGAAGTAACCAAACTGCCAGGAAGACAATCCAAACAATCACCCAATTCATGAAGTACACCCTTTTATTTCTTCTTCGAAGTAGAAACCGTACCGCCAGCATCAGATGAGATCCTGAAATACACTTTCCTTTCTCCAGGATTGTTCCATCATTATGGGATTTTACAATTCTATGGTTTAAACCGAGAAATAGTTTATTTCGCGGGATTTTACAAAACCAAGAATAAACCGTAAGATAGATCCAGAAATGCACATTACTTTTACCGGGATGTTTTCATAGTCACGGGATTTTACAAGTCTATGATTTAAACAGAGAAATAGATTCTTTCGCGGGATTTTTCAAAATCAAGACTAAACCGTAAACAATGTCAGCTTGAATGTTTTATGGCAAGTTTGGTTTCGGTGAATATCTGTTTTAGGGGAACATGCAGCGGTTAATCAACAATTCTTCTCCATCATCAGCAATTCTTTACCCATATGTAGACAACTTCACAAACCATACTAAGTCGAGTAGTATACACTACTTCCCGATGAGGTTCACCGTAAAACAACAAAGTACATGTTTCTCCCCTATGATGGTTTCGAACTTTCAGAAGCATCATTGATGTGTACGATCATTTGCACGAAAAGTTCTTGTCATAAGCAAACATCTTGAAGAACCATGGCTGACACTAAAGATTTTAGAGAGATTTTGCTTAGACTGTGAAGTATCATTGACATTCAATAGCATCGAATTATCCCTGAGAATTGCTGATCACATCCCATCCATTAAATACTTTGGTAATCACATTTTCCACATATACTGTCGGCTATTGCTGTGACCACTTGAAGAAGAAAACCCAATATACCAGATTTGAACATGAAGTAGATATCCCCAGATTTGCTACTTAAGCTTGTACGAATCCTTATGAATAAGAAACGGTGTACCTAATGTACAAAACCTCTTGACATATCCTCAACTGTGTGAGACACCGAAGTGATAGTTACGTTGTGGGTTAAGCGAGAAAGAATCACAAAAGTAACTAAATAGTCAAATCTTTATCACACTCTATAAATGCCCAAACAAGTCATCTTCGCGGAAGGGTAGAAAGAAAGAAGACGAAATAAGTAAACGCGCCCGGAAAATCTCACTGCAAATCCAAATACGAAATACCGTATAAACAACCCCGTGATCATTTTTGTCAACTATTCAATCAAGCCGTGAATTGTGTATCCATCGTGAAAATTAGCAATACCAAAAATACCACTCATTTACCAAATAATATCAAAAATTTATATCCAAAAAAAACATTAAAATTCGGATAAAATTTTTTGTCTCAAAAAGAAGTTCTTACCCTGCTTGGCTAATAATCCATACGAAATAAGTTGTAGTCCAAAACCGGGTTTAAACTTTTTCTAATTTCAAGACCCATCATGAACAGCCCAAAACGAGTTCACTTCCAACACCCCCAAGAAAAATTTTAACACCACAAAGTCAATCCATATCCGGTTATAGGCCCATGATCCAAATGAGAAGCGAAAACCCACTCCAACATTCGGAATACCCGATCCAATCCAGAAGTACCAACCGGTATTAAAATGAGATAATCCTAATTTATCTCATATTATCTCTAAACCTAATCATACAATCTCAAAATAATTGCCTACCACTTAACTTTTTCTCTCAAGAATCTGAGAAGAAAAAAAAATTACGCATCTCCTTTCACCTCTTAGGATCTCAGTCATCATCACATCACATATCCTTTTCGAAACAAAGCAAACACAAGAGCAACACAACCTTTAACCTAGTTTCTTTCTTTCTTGCAAGATTCCAATCGACACATATTTTAAAAGATAGCAGCTTCAAGATCATTTATATGGTCTCGGGTAAGGTTTTGTTGTGGATGTTTGTCGATTTTATTTTTGATATTGAACGAACCAAAGAAAAACAAATAACAACTTTGTTATTTTGTCTCTTTAAGTGTTTGAATATAATCATGGATCGGTGAGGATGATTGTTCAATTAAAAAAATCTTTAAAAGATTGTAAACAAAAATTGAATAGAATCTGAGATCTTCCTTGTTATTTCTTTTTGAGTCTTGAAAGTGCTAGAGGAGATGGAGGATGAGTTAGGTTAGATTTGATTGGATGTTGTTGAATATGGTATACGGATTGGCAGTGATTGTGTCTTTGTTCTTCTTTGGGTGCGATTCATTTTCTTTTTCATTTTGAATAATCATGGACTGATGATGGTTTTGAGAGCCTAAAGTCGTGAGTCATGGTAATTGGTTCTTTGGTCAATGAGTCAACAAATCGCATTCCTCCTTTTTTCATCACAACGCACAAGGTTTTTTTAACAAAACGCATCACGTTTTCTTTAAGGTCAAAATGCTTAAAGTTTTATAACAAACCGCTTACATACAAACCGCACACATTAGTTTTGACAAATCACATCAAAGATATTCAGTCAAACCGCATATCCGCCAAACCGCACATGATTTTTGACAAATCGCATGCCATTCAATAGTTGGTCAAAATGCAACTCTATTTTAACAAACCGCAGCGATTTCTTGAGAAAACGCATTCGTACTTTCCTAAAAAATAGGATCAGGTTTTTCATTTTCTTTAAACCGCATCATAGAATACCAGTAAAAACCCAGAAAAAACTGCATAAAAGCACTTCATATTTGACCCAGTTTGACCACAGTTCACGGAAATGGTACCAAAAAAAGAGTCATCAGAATGATAGTATGAATATCTGTTTGGACAAAAGATGACACAAGACAGTATTTGTAACCTTTAATAGAGCATTAGACTAATTTGTTTTTGACCATTATGGATACAAAGAAAGACAGAACTGTTTACCAGAAATAATAAAGGAAAGAAAAAAAAATCCAGCTTCATAAAAAACATGGTAAAAACAGTTTTGTGACATGATTCGAACCAAAAAAATCATTCAACTAACACAACCCGTATCAAACCGCATCAAAGCAATACAAACTACATACACGAATCAACCAAACCTCATACATAACCGCTTCAAAAACCATGCAAATCATCAAAACAACACAACCTGGCTCTGATGCCAATTATAGGATCATACATAATATGTTGTTTGATGATTTGGGTGGTCTAGGATAGTGATGATACAAGTAATCCATATTAGAGAGATGAAGAGAGTAGAGAGGGAATTCTAGAGAGATGTTTAACAAAAAATGAAAGGTTAGATTAAGAAGTTTCACCCTTCCCTTAGTGGGAAGGGTATTTATAGTTACAAACTACTCGCCCTCCTGTCGGACGGTGGATCAGGCATACAGTGGGTAAAGACCCGTCCTTCCTCCACGGTGTTACTCTAATCTAATAACTAAGCTAATAACTAACTAATTAACTACTAAACAACGTAAATAACGATATGTCTACGAGCTAACTTATGCTAGATTATATTTGGGGTGACCGAAACTTCACTATGGAATTTCCAATTCCTAACAAAATTACTGTTATACCCTTTTATTTAAAATAAAGTTAAGAAGTGGGAGGTTAAACATGTAAAATTAGGATAAAAGGGGTGACTTAATTTGTAGACCCTCATCTCCCTGGCTTTTTTTAGAATGTCACATGTTAGTTTTAAGCACTAAACAAACATCCATTTGATAACTTAATTAACTTACCTATTTTTTAATTAAGACACATTAAATTGTTATCAAACACTATCTTAATTTAATAACTTGTTTTTTTCTTGCTCAAATAAATCTAGAACTAGGACCACGTACAAGAACCGGATATGAATTACACCTATACCACAAGTATTACAATATACGTGACAAAATGCATGTGCCAAAAATAGCTAGCATCGTATGAATGGTCCTCATATGTTTTTTTGGGCATGAATTCTCATTGTTTTGTCATTATCATTTGAATGTAGCTTCGATATAAATATGGTGTGCTTGACGTCGAGCTTATGCGCTTCTAAAATAAGTTTTGTTTAACTGAGAAATTAATCAGAAGTTTTAAAAATCACAAGCTTTATCCATTAGAAAATTATTAGCTTTTAAAAGATAAGCTCCTCTAGAAAAAGCTTTTAAGATCAGCTTAATCTTTTAGTAAGACGAATTACATTAATACTTTTATTTTAAAATTTATGTATTTAATTGTTTCGGCATTTGAGCTTCTGCTTATCTGTTAAACATACAAAAAAAAAGCTTTAGCTTCAACTTCAGCTCTTATAAAGATTGTTTTGGTTTAGTTCAAATAGGTAAGCTATTTACTATATGTGACAGGTAATTTTTATTAAAAAAAATAATAAATAAAAATAAATAAATAAATAAATTAGACCAAGTGTAATTGGTCGGTCAAACACTTGGTCGACCAATAAAAAGGACTTGTTGGCACCACTACACCTTCCCTCCAGCGACGTGTTCTAGATCAAGAAAAAGGACGAATTGGTCGAATTTTCGAGTGACTTGTGTGAGCATGTTTGTGGGTGTGGGTTTTTATATAATTGATTTTTGTGATGTATGTTTTTTATGATGTTTTCAGTCTTTTTATTACATGTACTAAATTGGTCATGAAGTTGTAATGAAAAGAGAAAGCTAAATATGATAGTGATCTTCTCAATCATGTGAAAGTCACCATTACACTTACTCTAATAATATGGCTTTGTGTCTTGGTACATTGAGAATATCCATATCAGCAATTCAGCATCTTTACAAAGTTCATTACTTACTAACTTTTTATAAGAAATAAGAAAATATAACACAAAATGATGGTGTAAGGAGCCATTAAGAAAATGGTGAAGGGGTTTACAAAAATGATGGTGTAGTGTCTTTTTCTTTAATTTTGTGTTGATAAGTGATTATGTAATTTATATTTATCAATTATATATGATGTTTGATATATATCGAATATACTTAACCTAGTGTAGGATATGATTTATCCAAAAATCAATCTTATTTATGGTAATTTTAAAGTATACAAGACATTGATAAAGATAAGAACACATGTATTTGGGCGTAGCCATTAGGCACTTTATTTTGCATACTCAAAAATCCTTGCATACTAAGGAATAAATCTCCACATTCCATCTAGTTTGATTTAATTGTGGGGATTAACCTAAGATTTAATATGTCTAAACCTAAGTCCCATGTTTTTTTCTTTTTATCTCTCTTATTTATTTTCTCATTATTTGTAATTTTTTAATCACTTTTTTAATTTCACGCTTTTTTTTTTTTGTTTTTTGTTTTTTTTCGCTGCCGCTTTCATACGTTTTTGTCCGTTTTTCCGCTTTTATACGTTTTCCTGCTTTCATACGTTTCCCTGCTTTTTCTTACGCGTTTTGGCCCCGCTTTTCTTACGCTTTCATTTGTTTTCTTATGTTTTCGTCCGCTTTCATTCGCTTTCGTCCGCTTTGTTACGCTACGGCCTTGTTACGTTTTGCCTGTTTTCGTCCGTTTTCTTACGTTTTCGTCCGCTTTCATACGCTGTCCGCTTACATAAGTTTTTGTCCGCTTTCATACGCTTTAGTCCGTTTTCATCCTTTTCTTACGCGTGCTTGTTTTCTTACATTTTCGTCCGCTTTCATACGCTTTTGTCTGTTTTCTTATGTTTTCGCTCGTTTTCTTACGTTTTCTTACCTTTTCTTCGCTTTCTTACGTTTTTGTCCGCTTTTCTTATGTTTTCGCCCGCTTTACGTTTTCCGTTTCATACGCTTCCGTCCGCTTTCATATGTTTTCGCCCGTTTTCTTACGCTTTTGTCCGCTTTCTTACGCTGCCTATTTTCTTACATTTTCGTCCGTTTTCCTATGTTTTCGTCCGTTTTCTTACGTTTTCGTCCGTTTTCTTACGTTTTTGTCCGTTTTCATACCTTTTCGTCTGTTTTAATACGTATTCGTCTGTTTTCTTACGTTTTTGTTCGTTTTCTTACATTATCATCGTTTTTCATAGGTTTATATACGCTTTCGTCCGTTTTTTTACGTTTTCGTCCATTTTTAGACGTTTTCGTCCGTTTTTAGACATTTTCGTCCATTTTCCTCCGTTTTTATACGTTTTCGTCCGTTGTCAAACGTTTTTTTTCCGTTTTCATACGTTTTTATATGCTTTTCATTCGTTTTTATACATTTTTGTTCGTTTTCATATGTTTTCGTTCGCTTTTTTCAGTTTTATACGCTCGCCTATTTTCATATGTTTTCAAGCTTATTATTAAACTTTATTATGTTACATGTCTAATATCAATTGTGATATTTTATTATAAAAAAGTTAATGTCTAATATCACTTGTGATATTTCATAAACAAACAAGTATGTTTTTTAACCTTTAATATCACCTGAGATATTTCATTGCTTTGTATATTTTTATATATTATCACCTATGTGTTTTATAATATTTTTATAATTTTCAGTTACAAGATAGTTTTTGTGCCTTTCATCGCAATTGACAAGCGCATATTTTGTTAATGCAATCAATGTATTATACTCTTAGTAGAAATAAAAGGGTTAAAGTCTCTTTAGGTGAATTCTTATTTTGTTCAAAAAATGCTAATTTAATGCAACACTTGTTTGATTTTGAAAATATGTCAAATCTCTATTTTCATAGTTTGCTTCCTTTTTATTCATTTTGATATTTTTAAGTGACACTTATTTATCTCTTGTGATATAACACTGTAAGAAAGATGAAGAGTATTACACTATTCATAATATATGTGTTATCAGTTGTGATACTCAACTAATAATGTGAAATATTAAATTCATACCAAATGTGATAAGAATTTAGTATTTTACCAAGTATATATGAAAGAAATGATAATAAACATCACTTATTATATTACTGTGATGATTCTGTTCATTTTTTTATTTGTGTTTTTGAAAATATTTAGGAAGATTTTGTGTTTTATGATAATATGAAATATTAGAAAATGTGTTTAACTGAAAACAAAAGATGTTATGAAACTTTTGTTAGACTTGTGGTGGATTTTTCTCTTTAATGGATACATTGTGCATGTTTCGATAGGTTTTATAGTGGAATTTAAAAATCTATGGTTGAATCAGCAAACTAAAGAAGTTATGGTTGAAGAAAGCACACATCTTTATAAACAAATTGAGTAAGCTCAAACACCTATGATATCACACAAGATATCACAGGTGACATCACCTCACATGTGATATCACATGATATCACATGTGATATCATTGGTGATATCACAAGTGATATAAACTATGATATCACACATGCTATCACCGGTGTTATCACACATGATATTACATGTGATATCAACGGTGTTATCACACATGATATCACGTGTGATATCACAAGTGAGGTGATATCACCTGTGATATCACAAGTGTTTGAGCTTCCTTAATTTGTTTATAAATATGTGTGTTATCTTCAACCATAGCTTATTTAGTTTGTTGATTCAACCATAGATATTTTTAAATCCCGCTATAAAACATATCGAAACATGCACAATGTATCCATTAAATAGAAAAAACCACCACAAGTCTAACAAAAGTATCATAACATCTCTTGTTTTCAGTTGAACAATTTTTATAATATTTCATAATATCATAAAACACAAAAATCTTCTTAAATATTTTCAAAATCACAACCATCACATTCTTAGTTGAGTATCACAACTGATAACACATACATGAAGAAGAATGTAATACTTTTCATCTTCCTTACAGTGTTATAGCACAAAAGATAAAGTGTCACTTACAAATATCAAAATGAAACCGTCTGAAAAAGGACAAAAACGTATAAAATCGAATGAAAAACGTATGAAAACGGACAAAAACGTCTGAAAACGAACAAAACGTATAAAAGTTGACAAAAACAAATAAAACGGAAGAAAATGTATGAAAATGGACGAAAACGTATAAAAACGGATGAAAACGTCTAAAAACAGACGAAAACGTCTAAAAATGGATGAAAACGTAAAAACACGGATGACAACCTATGAAAACGTCTGAAAATGGACGAAAACGTATAAAAACGGACGAAAATACATGAAAACTTAAAAATACAGACAAAAACGTCTAAAAACGGACGAAAATACATGAAAACCTAAAAAAACAGACAAAACGTATGAAAATGGCCGAAAATATAAGAAAACGGACGAAAACAACGTATTTAAAACGTATGAAAGCGTAAAAGCACGTCTAAAAACGTATGAAAAATGGACGAAAACGAAAGAAAACGGACGAAAACGTATGAAAACGAACGAAAACGTAAGAAAATGGACGAAAACGTAAGAAAACAAATGAAAACGTATGAAAACGGGCGAAAACGTAAGAAAACATACGAAAACGTATGAAAACAGACGCAAACGTATATAAACGGACGAAAACGTCTGAAAATAGACGAAAATGTCTAAAAACGGACGAAACGTATGAAAACGGAAAAAAAACGTCTACAAACATACGAAAATGTATATAAACGTATGAAAACGTACGAAAATGTCAGAAAACGGACGGAAACGTCAGAAAACGGATGTAAACGTACGAAAACGTAAAAAAAATGACGAAAACATATGAACACGAACGAAAACGTATAAAAACGTACGAAAAAGTATGAATACAGATGAAAACGTATAAAAGCGGAAAAAAAACTTGAATAAAAAAAACGTGAATTTAAAATTTAAAGAAAATAATGAAAAAAAAGTGAACTAAAAAAAAACGTCAATTCCCAAAAAAAAATGACATGAATTTAAAATAGTAACGTGAATTAAAAAAAAAACCATGAATTTAAAATAGTAACGTGAATTCCAAAAAAATTTAAAAAATAAAAAATAAAATAAATAAGAGTAACAAAAAGACAAAGAAAAAGGATAAAATAAAAAAAACATGGACGTAGGTTTCCATATTAAATCTTAGGTTTATTCCCACCATTAGATCAAACTAGATAGATGGTGAGGATTTGTCCCTTGGTAAGCACCAAAATAAGAGTAAGCATTTGAAAATTCCTCTTCATAACATACTTACCCGTGGTCTGAAAGAAAGGAAATCTTGCGTTTTTTTTCCCTTTTTTTGTAGACGGTATGTACGTTTGGGTGTTCAGTCGTCACGATGAAGATATAACATTATCAGAAAAGCGTTCGGGTAGCGGTGGAGAAAAAAATCCCGTGACTATAATATGACGTCTATAATAAACAGTAATCGATTAGGTACTAAATATACATGATATGCTCTAACTCCATACATTTTGCTTTTTGTGAAAAACATAGTTTGATTTAGTAATGTATCGTTAAAAGGAATGCTAAAAAGACTATGATCGGGGCAGATTCAGGAGTCTAAGTCACTAGCTACACAAACTTTTTTAACAAGTATAAAGGAAATAAAAATGAGCTAAAATATACGAATTCATTAAAACTGGTAACCAAATTAAAAAGACATGATTTTCCTTTTACATATTAATTGACTAACTAAATAAGACATACATGTATTTGTGTGACATAAAATTTCGGGACCAGATTCATTTTGAAGAAATTAAGATTTTTAACGAAAATTTACATTAGACGACAAACATCCATCAGATTTTCATGAACCCCTCGAAACCCCCTAGGTCCGCCCATGGTTATGAAATTAGTAGTAACGAGTGTGGAAACCCGCGCGATGCAGCGGGATTGCTTTTGTAGACGTGAATTTGGAACTGATGAATGACCGGAAAATTTGTTTGTCTATTTATTTGGTTAGTCCTTGAAGGACCTACGTCGCAAAGACAATTCAAACCTTAGTTTCGTGGCTACAAAGGACTTACTTTGCAAGGACACTTAAACTTTAGGGACTATTTTTGCCAAATTGCTATAGATAACAATTAATGCTACAAACTTTATTTGGTTAGTCCTTGAAGGACCTACTTTGCAAATACAATTCAAACCTTATGGACTATTTTCGTGGCTACAAAGGACTTACTTTGTAACGACACTTAAACCTTAGGGACTATTTTTGCCAAATTGCTATAGATGGCAATTAATGCTACAGGACTTACTTTGCAACGACACTTAAACCTTAGGGACTCTTTTTGCCAAATTGCTATAGATAGCAATTAATGCTACAAGACTTACTTTGCAACGACACTTAAACCTTAGGGACTATTTTTGCAATTTTTCCATAGATAGCATTAATGCTCCTACTTTGAGTGAATTGTTCTCCCCATATTTAGTATACAACGAGCGGTAATCCCGCGCGTTGCTGCGGAAGTGTTGTCACCCCGTTATATTTTTATGTAACGGTCCTTTAAAGTTTAATTATGGTACATCGGTAGTCTTTGAAGGACCTAGTTTGCGAAGACAAATAAACCTTAGGGACTATTTTCGTTAAATGGCTATACATACTAATTAATGCTACAAAGGACTTAGTTTGTAAGGGACACTTAAACCTTAAGTACTATTTTTGTCAAATTGCTATAGATAGTAATTAATGCTAGAAACTTACAAAGAACTTAGTTTGCAACGATAACTAAACCTTAGAGACTATTTTTGTCATTTTGATATAGATAGCAATTAATGCTCTTACTTTGAGCGAAATGTTCTCTCCATCTTTAGTATATATATCGCTAATGCTCGCCTAATGATTGGAGCAGTTTTTTTTTTTTTTTTTTTTTTTTTGAACGAGATTGGAGCAGTTGATTAATGAGTTTTGACAGATGGAATTATCTGGAAGACACAGTGACACAACACACCCAACTCAAGCATGATATACTTTGTCTTTTCATATTTTGGATTCTTATTATGTTATCTCAAAGAATCATATATTTGTTTAAATCATTTTGATTAACGTGGTGGAAGAATGTCTACTGAAATTAATTAGCATATCTTGGATTACTAATGACTTGGAATTATTAGGATGAAAAATATAATGAAGATAAATAAATTTTATGATTATAATTATTATACTTATTGAATTAAAGATGTAGCTTTATTTTAAAAAAATAAAAATAAAAGATGTAATTTCTGTTTGATGAAGCAAGATAAAGTTTTTATAAGAAATAAACATTTTCTAAAACTTTCTTTGTAGTTGGTTTTGTATGTTCTTAATTTATTCATAATGATCTTATGACTAGTCTAAGTCGGTCGGCCTTATTACACATACTCGGTTGGTTGGTGATAAAATGGAGAAGAGGGTCGATTGGCCAACTAACTTGTGAGTGAACCTTTATTTAAAATGTATTTTTGTAACGTATGTTTTTTGTGATGTCAGTCTCTTTATTAAACTAAGTTGATCACGAAATAGTTTTGAAAAATAAAAATAATAAATGAAAAATAAAAATAAATGTAGAATTGTAGATCACTTTTGGGTTTTTATTACAACTAGTCTTTATTACTACTTTTTATTACTTGTTTGTATCTACAAGATGCAGTGATGTATAGTTGGTGACCAGTGACTTAATCATACATAGGAAATGTACACTTTACACCCGTACTATTGTCATCTCCCCAGATTACCAAGGTACCAAGTCACATTAAGTTTCTCAAAAAGTTTACATCGGCGACGTAAAAAATCCTTGATCATGTGCACTTTTTTGTTGCCAACTAACCTTTCACATAGGACCTAACCGAGACGATGAGAACATGTTTCAGTGACTTTTAGTTAATAGTTGGGATCGAGAGGATAGTGCATCCCCAAAAGCACTCATTTGCGGATTAATCATAAAAGAACAGTCTTACAATAAAGGGATGTGATTTGCACACTCTCATAATTGATTGGGATACTCAAATTTTTGAGTGTTTTGATGTTTATATTCTCACATCACTTCTACTTATTTTCATTCTATAAAAGTAAAAATATCAAAACACTTAAAACTAAAATGTGTCAATCAATTATAAAAGTGTGCAAATCACCTCCTTACAATAAATACATGATACCACGGAAAAATGTCTCAATAATAGCAAGAAAAATAAAGTTAGTGGCTTTGCTTGTCCTTATTGTTGCATCCATAGATAAAATTTCTATGGAACGTATATCAGTTATAAAATACATAACACCAAACATACCCTAAGTACATGGCTAACGATCATTTCGCCTTTCAAAGTTAATCAATCTTGACATTGATTATAAATTTATAATTTTTAATGAACTGAAAAAGAGTTATATCTAACACCACATATTGTCAAATACTCGAATATAATATTTTATGTTACCAGTAACTGGAGTGTAATATTTTGCTCAAAAAAACTAGAGGGTTATCTTTTAAACTATATTAATATAAGAGTTGGTAAATCATAAATGTATATACTTCCTCCGTCTCAAAATAATAGTCCACATTTCCTTTTTTGGATGTCTCAAATTAATTGTCCATTTTCCTTTTATAAGAAAAAACTGTAGAATATTGTGGGGAATATTCCTTTGAATGGTTGAAAATTAAAGTTTGGTCATTCCACTTTTATTAAATTGTGTGTTTCTTGTCTCCTGACAATAATTTTGAGACGGAGGGAGTAGTTTTTATATAAAAATTTGTTTGTATATCTTTTTGGCCTTGTCGTCACAAGCTTTGCCAACGCAAATGACACCGCCCATGAGAATTGAAATTGAAACCGCCCAGCTACTTTGGTCCACGTACATTTTTTTCTGAATTTTAAAAATAAGCTATGATTATAACACATTTTTAGTCGCAATATATGTTTATTCATTGCAATGTCAACATTTTGATTTGACATCTTCATTATTCCTCATTTTTAAACCAGGATGAATACGTTATACTTTATATTAAACGAGTTAAATGAGTAGAACATATAAACATGTAGTACGGTAAGTCATTAACCATAATTATAACCTTAGTCCTGCTTAAGACATGTGCGATAAATTGTGGTGTATATATCGCGTTAAACTAAGGGTGTGTTTGTTTTTAAAAAAAAAGTCTTACTAGGGTGTGTTTGTTTTTTAAAAAAAAAATCTTACTAGCCTTCTTACTCTTACCAGTAAGAGGTGGGCAGACGTTTTGCTTGTTTGTTTTTTCTTTGAGTAATTCCGCTTAGACATATAACATCTTACTCAGTAAGAGGTGGGGAACTTGTCTTACTGCCTCTTACTCGTTTTGTAAACTTTATATAATATATTTGATTGTTTATTAACTATGTTATATTTATGATAAAAAGTCTTGTTTAATATTTATATAAGTTACTTATTATCGCATTGCGTTGTTTAATAAACAAATTGCAAAAACGAGCACTTAAAATCATTCGGACACTTATACAAAAACAAACAACATTATTTCGTTCAGATTTAGACTTTCTAGCCACCTCTTACCAGTAAGATGCGGTAGTCAGATTCAGACCCAAAACATCTTAACGAAACAAACACACCCTTACTCTTACCAGTAAGAGGCGGGCATACGTTTTAGTTGTTTGTTTTTTCATCACCAGTCAGACATGGTAAGAGCTAATATGTCTAACTCGGTAAGAGATGGCGAAAAAGTCTTACTACCTCTTATTAACACCCCTTCAACTCATTCATCTTCAAAACCCTTCAACCCATTCATCTTCAAATATGCAAAACTAGATTTTAAATTATTTGATATTAGTTAAGTTACTTAATTGTTGTTTCATAGCGTTAAGCTTATGTTTTATTTTAAGACGATTTATATAATAGTTTTTATTATGTTAAATTTTGGATATGTATTTTGATAATTTATTTAATGATTTATAATTGTGTTAAATCTATGAAAAAAATGTTTTGTTTCAAGTTTAATATATACTTAAAAAAAAGAAAATTAAAACCATTCAGACAATTATAAAAAAACAAACAACACTTTTTTATTCAGATTCAGACATTATAGCCACCTCTTTCTAGTAAGATGTGGTAATCAGATTCAGATGCTAAACTTCTTAATCAAACAAACACACCCTAAGACTACTAGCCTGTGTTGACATGTGTATACAAATATATACTGTGCTGATATATTACATTGGATGGAGTATTTTTGTAATGTCTAAGTGTTTATTTGTTATGCTTAGCTAATAACACATCCTTATCTCTGTTAAGTAGATAAAGAAATCATGAAGTGGGGTTTGATAAAGTACCATATTCTAGCATAAGGGTCCATGTTATCAGCATACAAAACTAACATTTTAAGAAACTAGAATACTTAGGGGGTGTTTGTTTTGGCTTATGTATCCGGCGTATGACTTATTTGGTTTTGGGCTTATGTTTTATAAGCTCCTTTTTTGTGCCTTATTTGAAAACTTTTCGGCTTGTATATATTTATTATATCATAATAAGCTCCAAAACGTTGCAAAATAAGCCATAAAAATGAACTTATAAAACATAAGCTCAAACCAATGCCGGCTAAATAAACTTAGGTGTCGTTTGTTTTTTCTCAATAAGTACTTTTTCCTCTTTTCACCTCTTTTGACTACAGGAGGGCAGATGTTTTCTATTTGTTTTTTTGCAGACAAAAGTGTTTCTTTTCACTTATTTCCTCTTCTAAATTTCAGACATTATCTTTCGCTTATTTCCTCTTCTTTCACAAACCCAACATCTTTTTCTCAATATCTTACACCTCTTTTACGTTTCGTCTTTTATTTTTACGATTTCGTATGTTTTTTTATGTTTTCGTCCGTTTTTTTTGCGTTTTACGTGTATCGAAAACATTATCCCTTGATTCATGCAACACCAAAAAAGTTATGCTAAAACAACATTTTGCAAGAAATAAGATGCTGTTATATGCAAAGATAACTTAGGAACATGATCATTGATCTCATAATCCCCAAAGATAGCCCAAAAATAAACCGATGCATACAAAATCTAATTTATAAGTAACGGTGTGCCACGGTAGTACACGAAACAGTGATACTAGTAATATTTTGAACTGTCAATGCCAAACGGTATCATGAAGCCGATTAAAACTGTGTAATGATTCTTTTATCATGGAATATTATATGAAGATTTAAGCAAGACATGTTGGAACTAATGATATAAATCAGTAGTTTATTAATATTAGTTAGAGGACCTATTAGTATATATATTTATATTATGTTTTGTGTAAAATCTGTAAACCGTAATTGTAATTGGGTTGGGTCCAAAAGGTAACGGTATAAACCGTTTAGTATAGGTTTACAATGGTTAGATTTAGTCGTGTCGTTTACTTTTAGAGAAACGGTGTACCCCATCATCAGAGGCACCGATTTAATCTCTATATTTAGGGGTCAAATTATGTAAACACAATTCAATTAATACATATTCATTAGTATAAATCCTGTATTTAACATTCAAGTTCCTGTTACAAATAACATCCAAATCGCCTGTCCCAAACACCCTTGTTTCTGCAGTCTTTTCAGTTTGTTTTCTGTTCCAAACGTACCAACACCAAGAGAGCAAGTTTTAATCGAAGGCAAGAAAGCAACATTTGGCATCAGAGCAAGAGTTTAATCGATCCAGGGAAGAACGTATGCTAGTGACCGTTGATTTCAGAAGAAGGAAGAAGGATACCTAAGAATAGCCGATTGGAGAAGAAAGAAAGGAGGAACGGTTTTTTCTTTTGATAATCATACCAACCGACTCAATTTCGTAATCCTTGAGTTTTATTTTCCTCTTTTGAATTTTTAATCTAATTAGATTTAGGTTTTTTAGATAGAAGGAAAAGAAAGATATAGTCAGATTGTAAGGACAAATGTTGCAAGTTTGAAAAAAACGAAATTGAAATTTTTGGTGTATTATTTGCAAGAACGAAACACCAAATTAAGAGAAGTATAACTTCATTATTTTTTCAAAAATATTGATTGTTAGTAAGATAGGAAATTCCCCATTAGCAAGAAAAAATATCCCGATTGATTAAAGTAGCAAAGACCGAATCTTTTGAGATTCATAATAAGACCCGAATCTTTGTGGTTCATAGCAAGTTAATCTGAATCCTTGTGGTTCATAGCAAATTAAACCGAACCCTTTGTGGTTCATAGCAAGTTAAACCGAATCCTAGTGATTCATAGCAAGTTAAACCGAATCCTTAGGTTCATAGCAAGTTCCGAGCCTTAAGATTCAAATAGCAAGTTTCGAGCCTTTTTTAGGTTCAAATAGCAAGAAAACCTAGTTAGCAAATTGGCCAATAGCAAGTAAGAGATTTGATCTTTTGATCAATGTGACAACCCATAATTTTCACACTATTATATGGTTCTATTATTTATTTTTATCAGAATATGCGAATCAATTATTTTCTGACGTTTATTGTGTTTTCTGAAAAATGAGCCCGCACGCGTACCGACACTCAATTAAGTATGGCTAAAGTCAAATAAGTATTTTTCTAAGTTAGAATTAATATTTTTATTTTTACTTTTATAAAATCATGCTCAAAACTGTATATTAAACGAGTTAAAAACGTTAAACCGGAACATCGCGACCCACATTTAAGCTTAAACAATACCCACAGTACACTAAATGAATATAAAAACAAAAGTTGGCAAATCCTTTTTCTTGATCCACTGTGCATCGAGCACAGAAACTAGGGGTGGAAACGAGCCGAGCCGCTTGTGAAAAGCTCGGGATCGGATCGGTAAAAAGCTCGAACGAGCCAAGCCTAAACGAGCTCGAGCCCGAGCTCGAGCCTAAGTTTGGGCTCATTTAATAATCGAGCTCGAGCCCGAGCTCTATACAAAAGGCTCGTTTAGGCTCGCGAGCCTAAACGAGCCCTAGAAATATATACGTATATATATTTTCTATACGTATAACCGTGTTAACGAGCTTGAGCCTTGTGTTAACGAGTCGAGCTTTGTGTTAACGAGCCGAGCTCGAGCTTGTGAAAAATTTCACGAGCTGAGCTCGAGCTCAAAATGTGAGGCTCGAAACGAGAACGAGCTCGAGCTCGAGCTTTTTATATATAAATGAGCCGAGCTCGAGCCTAAATGTTGGAATCACTCCTAAACCTTATTCAAGTGTTAGTTACTCATATGTAATAGTTAGCTTATTATGGCCTTTATGTTTGTTATTAGCCTTAAGCTTATGTAGAAGGCCCATGAGCTTAGGCCCAAGCCCATAGGAGAAAGGGAAGGAGTAGGAGTGTTGCCCTAGCTCCTTGCCTATAAATACCTTATGTAAACCTTCATTTGAAGGTTGGTTGTTCAAGTTATTTCTTTCACAAACACTCTACGCATAACCGGTCTTATTATCTCGTGTGTGTGTGTGATATCTTGTTCAATCGCCTCTCTTCTCCTCTCTATCTCTTCTCTTGATGCTTGTGTTGTAAAACTAGTGACCTAACAGTGGTATCAATCGCCATCTAGTTGGGTGAAACGGTTTGTTTTTTGTCTACTCGTAAGGTTCACGTTTTTTAACCTTTCTCACGCTTAAAAACTCATTTTTTACACTTTTCAATCCAAGATTCTTGTACTTTAAAGGTTATTGGGTGTTAAAGTTTAAGTTTTTGGCAAAAAGTTTGAAACTTTATGTGTGTAGAATCGCTTTTAAGCTAGTTTTTGTACGAGGGTGTTTTCCTACGCGAATCTGTTTTAGAAGCTTTGGATCATCAAGTTTCACACTTTTGTGTTATTTTGGTGATATTGAAGCTATTTCATCACAAAAATCTGGTTTAGAAACATCTTTGGGCAAAAGTCATTTTACGAGTAGAACTACGCGTATCAAAACCCTAATTCTACGTGTAACTTTATCCTTGGTTTGATCTTCGCTTTCGTGGTTTACTCCGTGTTTTCTTGCTTGGATAAGCCTGAAAATACGTCGACTTTGGATATCTTTTGCCCGTGATAGTGTAAAGATCATTTGGGATAAAACCCTAAACTTACGCATAAGCATAAAGCTTACGCGTAGAAAATCCTACGCATAAGATTCATCCTACGCCTAAGCCCCGTCTTACGCATAAGATAATCCTACGCCTAAGTTTTCTACGCATAACTTATTGTTTACGCATAACTTTAGTCTTTTTTCCCTGCTTACGCGTAAGCTAAAACTACGCGTAACTCTCATTGTTACGCGTAACTTTGGTGATTTTACGCTTAAGTGCTACTTGGTTATTGTGATTTCTACGCCTAAGGACACTTCAAAAACAGCGTTTCATTCGACTACAAAGATCCACCAACACAAGTTATCAAAAAAAAAAAAAAAAAAAAATTTAATTTTTCGGGGAGACTAAACGTTCAATTTTTACGCGAGATTCAAATTATGGTTTAACTGTGAAAATTTTGGTCAAAAATTCAAATTTTAGGGCCCAAATTCGAATTTTTCGGGTCAAATTTAGCGTCAAAATTGTCATAACTCAAAATTTTCTTTCAACCTTAGAATTGGATTTTATAGTGAATTTCAAATTTTGAGAGTCAAAATTTTTTCAAAATTATTTTTAGAGGGAAACTGAGATTCACTATATCGACCTTCTGTGTGCTATATCGACTTTGCACCTTCTTCTCTTTGATTCTTCTGCAGGGGAGTGAAATGGATTCTGATCATAAAGATCCATTTGTGGCATTGGAAGAAGGATACATGGCTCTGGATCCGCATTGAAGCGCCGACATCATCAAATTCCCAATATCCCGCCAGTGCAAGGTGAAAGAGTTGATGTACATGAAAGGAATGCTCAAATGGACGTTGAGAAAGTTGTGATTACTGCAATCGCTCTGAATGCGGACAATGAGGTTGTAGCATTGGAAAAGCAGATGACGCAGCAGATCCGAGAAGATATCATACTTAACTACGACACCGAGCCCAACTGTGACAAAGAAATGGTTGAGGAAGATATATTACCCACCTATGACAACACGTAACGATGGTCGAGGTACAATCCATCGTTGATCATATTCTCATCAAATGCGACACAACATATTGAGCAACCTGAATTTAGTAATGAAGGAGAGGTTGACCAGTGTGTTGCACAATGTCCAAACAACTATCTCATGTCTGAGCCCTTACTTGTTAACAATTCAACTGAAACTTCAAAAGAAACTCTTGAATCTGAAATCATTCTCCTCAAAGACCATTTCGGTTTCAAAAGATTTTTAAAACTTGAGGCTCATTGCATCTCTCTTGAACTTAAACTGCAAAACAATGTTTTAAACTCAGAGCCAAAAAGTAAATCTTTGAATGAACAAAGTAAACGTGTGGATACATTAGTTAAAGAAAATGAGCATTTAAAGGCTCAACTTCAAGCAAAGGGGCTTGCACATGTTGCTTTACTAAACAAACCGAGAAGATTCATCGACAAGAGTGTGGATACTAATTTTGCAAAACCAACAATCTTGGGGAAATCGTCTCTACAACCTTTCAGAAAACAATCAGTAGTTAGACAACCAACCGCATTTAAATCAAGCGTTCAAAATCTTCAAAACCACGGTTTCCCTCCCAAGTTGTTGAGATTAATCATTTGTCAAAACCATCACTCCACATTCGGGCCAATGAATAATGCTTCGTCTCTATTAATCCGTTTTCATATACCTGTTTCTCGTTATATCTCAACAAGTGGTCGCTCTGGACAATCTAGGACTAGTTCAAACACCGTGTCTAAACCTGAGCATTAAAAGTAAAGATTTATATGATTCAAATGACGCGTACAAGAACTGTGATCTAGAAAAAGCTAGGAAAAGGGCACTACTCCAAAAGGATGGAATCTTAGGTTCACAACCTAGTGTAGCACCTTCGAGTGTATTATCAACACCGCTTGTAGTAGCAAACCAAAACCTAAGTTAACTCAAACAGTTAGAAATAAACCCGTTGATCTAAACGTAAAATTTCAGAAACCTAATAGGTGGATCAATATAGGACGCAAATTCTTCCCAAAAGAAGTTTCAACATCCCTTAGATCTAACCTTAGATGGATACCAACGGGTAGAGTTTTCAACACTGTTGGTCTTAGGTGGATTCCTACAGGCAAGATATTAAGTAGCTGCACCATAACAAGTGTGAAACCCTCTACATCCATCCCCGAAGGGAAAGGAAATCATCAAAATATCATGTTCAGGTGTCAAGAAGTTAATTGACACTACATCTTTATGCTTTAACATACGGAACCCGTTACACACGGGGATCCATTTTTTCTCTTCCTTGCCCCCTTCTATTTTTCTATGCAGTACTACGACTATGGCTCCTAATGCAAAACAGCGTAGGACCCGTTTCTCACCGTTAAAAATATCATGATCCATCAACCGTTCCACCATTGTACTTAATCGTCATGAATTGGAAACATTGCTTGCTCCTCTGGTTAAAGATTCTGCCAAAAGTCGTGCTTCATGTGTATCGAATGTTTCCGCGACAACCGATAATACTCTAATTTCGAGATACACCAATCTACAACAACAACCGAATCTTCTATAACGAAGATCAAACGCTTCCAACAACAATGACACGGTGATGATCAACATAATGAAAAGAGATGTTTTATCGGCGGTTGACTCTCTCAAATATTTTTGGTACTTCACACTTGTTCGATCAATTGGACATACATGGTTTCGCTCCTTATACATGGTTTTTTGTCTCCTTATACATGGTTTTTCTGTCTTCAATTCATCATCAACATACGTGGTGTATGATTCTCAATCATTGAAAACATCGAGGGGGAGAGAGTGTGTAGGTGGTCATTGCTTCATTGTTCATCTACATGCTTCTTTGCGAAAACCCAATGCCTTTTTGAATTTCTTCAATTAGGGGGAAGAAATAAGACGATTTGTGGCTCAAACGTCTCACTTTGGAGTTATCGTCTCGATTTCACGGGTGATCTTGTGTGAAGTTACCGAAATACGTGAGAAGATCTTATTGATTTCGGAATGTTACCCTCAAGCATCTTCCGCAATTAGTCGATTTTCTTTGTGTGGTTTATCGCTCATCTACAAATTCGCAGCATCTGAAACCTTCAAAAGTTAGAGGAAATGTAGACTTCATCAAAGTTTCAAATCTGCTAAAGACGTTGTCGATTTTGGGGAAACCGATTCTAAAACTTCTTCATGATGGCTTCTGAGTATAACAACTTGGAACCCGGACACAACCGCTTAAACTTCCCCCAAACCCCATCATCGGTGAACAAAGCCCCGCCTTACTCGTCAACAAATGGAAAGGTTATTTGCTCCGCTGACGATATTGATGAAGCGTGCTCGAGTGTATCCGCTATTTCGCCTTGCTCAACCCGATAATACTCTTATACCGATACACCGCTACAACAACTACTGTTGCAGATGCACCTACACCAATTGACTCCACCACAACAGTTGAACAAACCGCTTCCAACAATGATGAAGCGGTGATGATATTCTGAATGTAGTACCCCACCTGCAGATTTTGATCCAAATGCGTTCTTTAACCCGTTTGCTAATGAGATCGCTGCTGCACCGCATGTCGCGGAATCTTCAACAAACCATTTGAATCCTTAGAATCGCACAATGTATATCAACATCAACCCTCCACACATAGATGGACGAAAGACCATCCTATGGAAAACATTATTGGCAACCCGAATCAACCCGTCGTTACGAGACAACGTCTTCACACGCACGGTGAACATTGCATTTATGCACTCACCGTCGCCAATCTGAACCTAAAACATCAAAGACGCAATGACAAAAGACAACTGGATTGAATCCATGCAAGAAGAACTCAACCAATTCAAACGTCTTGAAGTATGGGAACTGGTTGAAAGACCAACAGTGGTCTACGTCATTGGTCTAAAATGGATTTGGAAAAACAAATTGGATCTTTGAAGGAAATGTTATCCGGAATAAGTCACGTCTGGTGGCTAAGGGTTATCGTCGGGAAGAGGGAATAGACTTTGAAGAATCTTTTGCTCCGGTTGCTCGTCTTGAGGTCATTCGGATATTTCTAGCGTTCGCGGCTCATATGAATATGACGGTCTATCAGATGGATGTCAAAGCTGCGTTTCTCAATGGACAACTTAAAGAAACGGTTTATGTCAGCCAACCGGATGGATTCGTTGATCCTGAGTTTCCCAATCACGTCTACAAACTGAACAAAGCTCTGTATGGTCTCAAACAAGCTCCTCGGGCATGGTACGATAAGCTATCATCCTTCCTCATTGCTAATAATTGCACCAAAGGTTCGGTTGACCCAACTCTTTTTATCCAATATCACGGGGCACATATCTTAATTGTTCAAATTTACGTGGATGACATCATTTTTGGGTCTACACATAAAAAGTTTTCAATCGCTTTTGCAAAACTAATGAAGAAAAATTTTGAAATGTCCATGATGGGTGAACTCACGTTCTTTCTAGGACTGCAAGTTCATCAATCACCCTGTGGTATTTTCTTGAGTCACCCAAATATGCCCTTGAATTGTTAAAAATTTGGAATGAAAACACGTGACACCTATGCCACACCAATGGCTCATACCAAGAAGCTAGAGGCTGATTTACATGGGAAATTGGTGGACCCTACAAAATACCGTAGTATTATTGGGTCTTTCATGTATCTAACAAACTAGCAGCACTGATATTGTCTTTGTTATTTATCTATGCTCCCGTTATCGGTCGCGACCAACCTGAAACCCACCTCTCGAGGCTAAAAGAATCCTCTCGATACATAAAGGGAACCATTAACTTGGGGATCCGTATCCGAAGGATTCCGGTTTTGAACTAATCGCTTTTGACGACCACGCAGGATGCTTAGATTTACGGAAAAGTACTTCAGGAGCTCTACAATTTCTTGGTGATAAACGGTGTCTGGCAATCGAAGAAGCAGGATTGTACATCGCCGTCCTCAACCGAAGCAGAATATGTAGCCATGTCGGCGTGTTGTGCTCAAGTCATCCGGATGAGAACACAACTCAAAGACTATGGTTACGTATTTGACAGAATCCCGATGTATCGCGACAATCGGAGTGCCATTGCAATCTCGTGCAACTCGGTTCAAGACTCGAAATCAAAGCACATCGATCTTCGATATCATTTCATCAAGGACCACGTGGAGCGGGTAATCTTGTTGAATTATATTTTGTGGGTACAGAATACCAATTGGCAGATCTTCTCACCAAAGCCTTGCCTCCGCTAGGTTTAATGAGTTGGTCCACCGGATTGGTATGAGGTGTTTGACTCAAGAGGAATTGATGACCTCCTAAAACAGTCTTAAAAAACCGTCAAACATCAGAATCTCTTTTGTAAATATCTTTTCAAAAACAAAATACAAAAGTATAAAATCCGATAAAACAACAAAAATATTCTTCTATCTATTTTCTTTCAACATTGCAAGTATCGTTCACAACACTATAATCTTTCAAAATTCAATATTTTTTCGATCTAGTGTTGAGGGGGAGAAAATTAATACTTAACCGTTTCAAATCATCTGTGTACTTGCATGTTATCTTATCTCGGTTGTTTCTTTTATCATTGGTGGTAAACTTTTCTGGTTAAACTGACACTCCTCGGACTAAAATTTATAACCTTTCATCATTTATCAAGTTGAGGGGGAGTGTCGTCAAAGTGTCTTTCTCAAAATCTTTGTTTGGTAACCAAAATGGAAGTTAAATGGCTTTATATGAAAATGGAAAAGGTGGAGGGACCATAAATGTCAAAATGTTAAAGTTATTTTAATAAAAAACACTCTCCACCTAACAATCTCTTCACATTTATTACTCTTAACTTAAACATCCTACGCCTAGAATTCATTCAAGAAATCCGTGCTTTAGATCATCGTTTTGTAAGTGCTTTCATGATCTTAACTTGATAATACAAGCTAAGGTTTTGAATTTCTAGTAAATCCTATGGCTAGAAAACTTACGCGTATTCTTAACCCCTTAGGGTTTTGACCTACGCGTATGACTTTCTACGCGTAACTATTAACGAATGATTCATGCCATGTTTTGTTGATAAAATGAAGTTTAGTGTTAATATTGATGATTTGATGAACTTATTTCAGGCTTGGCTACGCATAATATTCCGTAATCAAGGTCATTTGAAACTCTACGCATAAGGATTACCCTACGCGTAGTCAAGTTACGCGTAAGAATAATCCTACGCATAACTATTACGCGTAAGGTTCTACAATGGGACTACGCGTCTCCTGTGAAGGATATGCGAAACAAAGATGACCTCTACGCATAAGGTCTACTTACGCAGTAAGCCTTACGCGTAAGGTTCATATACTTCACGCCGTAAGCTCACGCATAAGGTCCCCTTTTCCTACGGTAACATTTCTTACGGCGTAAGTTAGGATCCTACGCATAAGATTTCGCTTACGCATGTAACTACCGCTTACGCTTAACTTTACCAATTCTACGCCTATGCCTTGATTGACCTTCATTATGAATTGTTACGTGTACAAACTTGTTAATAAACTTATCATAACGTCACGAATCCATAAATGTCACTAATAAACTTAAACGCTTGATATGTTGTGAACAATAAGTGATAACATAAACTTTAAAACTTAAAGTTAACTAACTCACTAAACATTTCACGCACGCGTCATTGAACTATTAGACAAACAAGTGACTTAGGACTCGTAACAATCATTGCCACTGTACATTCAATAACCGACAATAAGACCTTCGTTGACTAACACTATGTCTTTCGATATGTTGGTTCTTTTGGCTAATGTTATTTCGGATCACGACATGGCTGAACAAATGAATGTGGATGCATCGAATTTCTTACAATTGCGATATCTTTCCGAGGGTTATCCTAGAAAGATTGGAAAGAACAACCTTAGGGTTGACTTTGACACCCTCACATGCTCAGAATCTTCTTGTCTCATTGTAGTGGATATTCTCGTGAATCATCCCTACCGTAACATGCTCTCACACTCGCCACGGTTCCGAGGTCTACATTCAACAATTCGGGATTCTATGCAGAGGATCATCTGGTCAAAGTGCGTGAATGTGACACTTAATCACAAACAAGTCACTATCACTCCTCGCCACTTACGGGCAGTTCTCATCATTCGACATCGCTCCAACCGACTTCTTTGCTACCCCTACTGAAGAGACAGTCCTGAAATTCTTGATAGATATTGGTTATGATGAAGCTTCCAGAATCATTACTAAGCACTCTCACGTGGAGCTGAAGTATATTCCTCAACCATGGAGAACACTCTACATGATCTTCACCAAATCGGTCTCGGTCGTGGCGGTGGCTATGAGCATCCCAAGCTCATGGAACCGCAAATTTTCTGGTCGTTGATCAACAAGAAGGACATTGAAATCGAAGCACTGATATGGGAGGACATGATGTTATTTCACAAGAAGCTTGGCTCCAAGATTCCCTATGTCGGATACACCAAACTGTTGATCCAGAGAGCACTTGGACTTCATCCCGATATCCCCATGAGGCTCAATGACCCAGATAATCACGACATATTGACTGAACCCATATTATCGCCGTAATCAAAGAATCGTCAACAAAGAAACGAGGTTCGGTATTACGATCACCTTCGACTCAAGAAATCAAAAAGCTTGAAACATACAAAAGGTATCGGTTGGCCGTAAAAGAAGGCAAAGTTGGTCATCTTGATGAAAAATCTTCTCGTACACCTACCGGAGGACCGTAAGAGGCGTCTGAAGTGTCACAAGTACAGATGTTTATAGGAAGCTTCCCAAAAGGAATCCTCCTCGTAAAAGGATTGTTCCCGTAAAGGAAGCTGAACCTATTCTCACACCTGAACCGCAGAAAGCTTGGACGAGAGCTCAAGAAACACAATCGACGAGGAGGTCCACTACTCAAATCGCAAGGATGATGACTCTCCATCGATACCAAAACCTCCTAGTCCAATAGGCTGAACATGGCAAAGGAAAGACTCTCTACTTGTACCTTATGATGAAAGCTCGGAAAGTGATGAAGAGCCACCGGAAAATGTATACAAGAAGACGATCAAATTCCTTAGACACCAACACAAAGTTGAAGAATTTGCTAAAGACCAAATGGGTGGTCCCGGAGGATCAAGTGGTGTCGCCCACTCGAACCATCTCGATGCGGTTAATCAACCCGATAAGGGAGTTGGTGCCACCACTCTTGTGCAACAACAAAAGCTTGTGGAGGATACTATCGACTATGAGTTTGAGGTACCAAACGAGAAGTCGAAAAAGATAAAGATGTTGATTATGATACGTTTCTCCTAGATAGTCCCGCACGATCAAAGGAAGAAACCTCTGAACCTCCGAAGGATCCAGAGTCTCCTCATATCTCTTCATCATCAGATTCGTCATCTCACTCCTCGGCACCACCATCAAAGAAGTCAACCAAATCATCATCCAAATCCGTGAAGAAACCATCTAAATCTTGGATTTCTCAAGCTCATGAACGGATTACCAAAGCCGTCAAACAAGTCAGAAAGAAAAACGTGCTCAACAAAAGTGAATTTCTTTCTTTGATCACATACAAAGATATGTATGACGAGCATGAAAAGATGAAAGGAGAAAGGAAGTTTGTTCAGAATTCATGAAAAATCGCCGTCAAGAGGAACTGAACGAAATGATCGAAGGCTACACCTAAAAGTACCTTCGAGTACGTTCCTAAAGTCACAAAGGAGTTGTTCACCAAACAACTTTATCCAAATCTTATGCGGACGCCAAGCAAACTATTCGATCAACGCCCTTAACCGTCACAATCAATCCAACCGATCCGGTTGTTTTCTCGGATAATGAATTGGTGGCCAAGCTTGTCATACAAATGTCCGCACGATCGGGACATTTACTTTATGAAGGAAAGTCGTTTCAAGCATTGTTTGGACTACCAACTTCAAGAAGCTTGTAGATTTGAAGCCGAAAGTCTAACGCGTCCTAGGGACGATGAAGACAAGGATAAGGATAAAGACTCGCACCTAAACGCCGGAAGCGATGGTGAATCTTCTTTGATGCAACCTCCTCCACAACGGCCTCTTGTTCAACAAAAATCTCCTCCTCGTTCTTCTCTTGAAAAACCTCGGGGCGATTCCGAGTTACCACCCCGACTCGAAAACCGATGATCACTTTGAGTATACGGGTGGTGACGATGAAGAGGTCCTTGAGCCCCTACAACAACCCACCTCTCCCAAACAAGTTCATAAACCGATTATCATCATCTAGGCCTTCGAAAAAGAAGAAGAAGAAGACGCCTCAGACCGACGTCGTATCATGGCTAGATGACGATAAAACAGAGGAATTTGAATGGTTTGCTAATCTTGTTAACAACACTCCCTACCATGAAGAAGGTCAGGATTTGGTAGACGGTTCTACATTGGAGCATGCTAAAATTCTGCAAGAAAAGTTCCATGTGATGAAAATGACGAAATCGAGTGAAGCGTTTAATCAAGAATGAAGCGTTTCAACTTCTAAAAGACAGCTCTGAAAGTGCCCTCGAGGTCGAATATCACCTTGAAAACATTGCTCGAGCTATGTCTAACAACATGGATTGGCTCAACCCGGAAGCAAACATTGACTTCACGCAAAGGACCAACCCTCCATACTACAATCGATTGGACCAAACCTCTACCAACACTTGGCCAACCAGCTAAACCAAGGATTCCTTTCAGATATTTCTCCAACAAAGACTTGGATTTTCTTCTACACGGTGACGATGATTCAAGAAAATATGCTACATCGTTGACTCTTCCATTCCCAGCATGTCTACTCAAACTGCATAGCCATTGAGGAACGTGCCAATCACTTGTTCTCCAACACGGTGGAAGCATACGACCGAGATGCATTGTATGGGATTCATCACGCCGTAACGCCGACGAATCTACTACGAAGCTGGCCGGTTCGAAGTCTCAACATGTTGTGCGTAGTTCTAAAGATATCGTTGCCATCATACACGTTGACCTTTCGTCTAAGTGGGACTACAAATTCCTAAAGAAGATCGTAGTCAAACGACAAGATGAACGGGACTATGCTTTCTCGAGGTGACTTTGAGAATTTGTCTCTCAATGACATCGAAGACATGTACCTTGCCAAGGTACATGGTCGCATGAGACAATTCTCAACCGCAGATACAACGAATTTATCAAGTCACTTCTCATCTTCATAAGACGCATTGTCATCAAGGAACGTGTAGAAGATCTCCAGCTGGCTGTTGAATCTTATCGGACGCGTGTCAACTTCACTCCTCCAAAGCTTGATCTTCCCGATATCAACCAGATATCTCAATACACACTCATCGGCAAACCTTTGGAGTTGTTTACCGTAGTGAACTTCAAAGAAACGTCTAATGGCGTGTAGCTTAACTCCACAAGTTCGGGGATCATACTTTGAAGGCGGTTAGGGATGGATTGGCATACTGAGGTTGAAGGATATACGCCTTAAAAACCGGGTCTCCTAAGCTGGAATTCTCGGAAAGGAGGGATGTGAGACGAATCATCACAATGATTGATGAGCGGTTGTTTCGACGGGATCGATTCGAGACGATTGGAGAGTTATGTCGGTGGTCGACCCGGGATTAACATAACCGGCTTTCAACGCCTGTGCACACTCGGGAACATCACGCACTTCCGTACCCCTTGAATTGTTTTCTTCATATAATTTTGGATGTTTGATTAATTATGTATATGGCTTGTGCACACATTACAATGTACAACCCGTACTTGTAAATAAAGGACCCCGTGGTACGCGATTGCCACAATCCTTAGAAAAGGAGCGAAAGCTTCTTACTTTTGAGTAAAACCTATCAAACCTTTCTTTTTCAAGGTTTTGCTCAAAAGAACAAGTACTTCCCTTATGATTTTCAAAACCTCAACCGTTTATATCACTTGTTGAGGGGAGTATTTGAAACTTTGTTCACAAATTGTTCACAGTGGTCATACTTCCCGCAACACTCGAAATGGTCATATTTATTCTCAAACGTTTCAAAAATAACACTTTAATATGCCATTTTTGAGGGGAGAAAATGTGTGATAAGAAATATGTTGTGTAAAATGCAAATGAATCTGTGTGCTTCGGACTTAACCAACGAATTGACGATGCTTAACTGTTAGTAACTCGAAAAGACTTGTCCTGACGGGTAATAATTTCAAGCTAGTTAAGCTAGTGATGTAAAGCGTGTCTCGCAAAGGACTTGTCTGAGTAGAATGTACCATTCGAGAAACTCTTGATAAACATGAACTCTGAGGGGTTTGACGACCTTTCGAGGATTGTCTACACCTTCAAGGTAGTTACTATAGCCAGTTGTCACCTAAAAGCTGACAATGCAACTCTTTAACTATGCCACGTAATCGTGTCTCATGGGGATTGTCTATCTTGAGTGAATCAATTCAAAATGTGCGCGCTCTTTCCTCATTGTGCATTTTAACCGTTAAAACTCTTAAGCACATGTGGAGGGGAGTATTTATGCAAAATCTTATCTCAACAGTGGTACTAAAATGTTTTTCATTCATAAACACTCTGAGAGATTTTTCACATCGATGGTTTTATGGCAACATAGGTTAGTCATGGAGTTATAAGGTGACTAAGGTTAGGAATAACCGTCCTATGATCCGCCAGAGCAGGATGGATCTACCCCAGGACACCACAAATAGTTAGTATTTAGAAGTCCTTAGGTATGATTGTAAAAGGAGAAAATGAGAATCGGAGAAAGAAGGAGTTGAAGAATTAAAAGAAATGCAAAGAAAAGGGTGAAAAGAAATAGCCCTCCAGATTATTCAACTTAGGCGCATAACCGGGTTCAATTCATATGCTCTTGGTTGTAACTTATTGACCGATATTGAAGATTAAAAGTCGTCATGGACCCAGTGACGCATGCACTAAACCTTCTTAGCCACTCAAGTTTCTCTCAAAACAAGCTTGTTTCATTCTCACAGGGAACCCTACGTAAACTATCGGCTTTCTCTTAGAGATTGCCGGTAATGAAGAAGGAGACCCTTTCCCTAGTCTCCGCCAGAAAACCAAAACGCACTATTGAGTCTAGAGCCACGAGATTCATCAAAAGATCTCTTAGGTACACTTGACATTTCATCACTTGATATTCAACAATAAGAATTTCAGTGATACATTATCGAGTCCTTCACAGATCTTAGCAATCTGTCGAGAACATTTATGAGAGGTTTACAATTGTGATCCTCAGTTATTGAATGGAAACTCGCCGAGGTCAACATCAAACGACCTCGACACGGTCGCTTCGGCAACTCCCGTGGATTGCGCTTAGTGGTCTCAAACGGTCTACGGTGAGGTGATGCTTCGTGTACCTCGTGACTCATCCGAATCGTAGGTGTACTTCGGTACATCGTGTTATCTCACTTGTGGGACTCCGATTCAGGAACGGCCTTTGTAAGAATTAGAGTTGTGTTTTCACACTATGCCGTTAACACTCTCGAAGTTCAAACTTGTAAGAGCCGGAATCCGCTTATTACTAACCGTTTAAATGTTTTCTTCTTATGGAAGCTTCGGAGCGGAATGATCGTGCAGATTCTTCTCATGCTCACGCCAACATCATCATCACTAATGGAAGTTCTATCCAAAAGCAACACAACGTAATGATTCTTCGTCAATACAGAGAATCTACAAAGTTAAAGACTTAAAGAACTCCATCGATCTTGAATTCCAACGCGTCAAAAGGCGTGTGAGCATGTTGAAGAATGACGTGGAGACACCGGAGCGGCGCACTGGAGCGCATATGATGCGACAACAACATACTATCACTTTCATCACAAAGAACAATGATCAAAGAACGAAGTTAAAGATGACGTCAAAGCATAACTGTTCAAAGTAAACTATCTCTACACCTGGGAGATTGTTCAAATCAAGGTAATTCTTCTCACAAGAAAGAAGAATTTCGAAGACGCGTCAAAGCTACTATTACATCAACGCCTTCACCGTTTTTCAGCACCAACACTTGAGTGTTTGTTACTCATATGTAATAACACTTGAGGGGGAGATTGTTGGAATCACTCCTAAACCTTATTCAAGTGTTAGTTACTCATATGTAATAGTTAACTTATTATGGCCTTTATGTTTGTTATTAGCCTTAAGCTTATGTAGAAGGCCCATGAGCTTAGGCCCAAGCCCATAGGAGAAAGGGAAAGAGTAGGAGTGTTGCCCTAGCTCCTTGCCTATAAATACCTTATGTAAACCTTCATTTGAAGGTTGGTTGTTCAAGTTATTTCTTTCACAAACAATCTACGCATAACCGGTCTTATTATCTCGTGTGTGTGTGTGTGATATCTTGTTCAATCGCCTCTCTTCTCCTCTCTATCTCGAGCTCGGCTCGGCTCGTTTTCACCCCTAACAGAAACACAAAAGCATAATATTTTTGAGCTTTGCAATTTGAATTGACTAAACATGCACATGCACACTTAGCTCAAAATGGCTATACCATTTAGTCCAAAACATAAAAGCATTGGTCAAGAATTCCCAGTCTAATTCCTCTATAATCTGTCAAGCAAACACACATTTGTGTCATATTCACTTTTAAAATTGGGCTGGGTTATTAGGACGGTACCTAGGTTTTTAGATTGACCCTCCCTAGTTTTTTTGTTTTTTTTTTTATTTTTATAATTTTGTTTATATCAAAAAGCTATAAACCTGAAAATGCGGAACTGTAAATATAAAGTTTAGGGTTTTATATCATATAGGTTACCCAACTTTCCAACTTTGTTCGCCTAAGTTACCTAACTATTTTTTTGTTCAATCGGGGTATTGGACTACACGGGGTTGACATTCAGGTTACTGAACGTTAAAATATGTTCAATCGGGTTACTGAATGACTAAATTGACAAAAATACCCTTCTTTTCATTTTTGTTAAGTACATAAATGGTCCCTCTGGTTCGCCCGGTGTTACGGATTGAGTCCAGTTTTCATTTTTGTTACGTTTTTGTATTTTTTCATAAGTTTTCGTCTGTGGTTATACGTTTTCACCCGTTTTCTTCCGTTTTTATACATTTTCTTCCGTTTTTATACATTTGCTTACGTTTTTATCCGTTTTCTTACGTTTTTATACGTTTTCAATTGCTAAATCCTAAGTAATGCCCGAAACGTATCAATAATCATAAAACAAATAGGTGAGTCACGTTAATGAACTATTAGCGTCCACAAAATATAATAAAGGGATAAAATTGAATTAATTAATTGGTAAAATCATTTATAAAATAAAGCAACACACTCTCTTTTAAACCGTTATGTGCTTCGACCCATTATATGACCAAACGCACCCTAACTGCTAACAAAACGCACCCTGATCATGGAAATCCACAAACACCCCCTTTATACACTTATCAAATAACCATAAAATAAGCTAAGAAATAAGCTAAAAAATAAGTTCGAGTAAATATGGAAAAGAAGTAAGCTGGAAAACAAGCAAACAAACAGACGCCCCTCGTGGGTGAACCGAATCTCAATCAAACATTCACATCATATGTGGGTTTTTTAGTTGACCGAGAGCACATAAACACCCTATGTGGGTTGATTGTTTAACCGAGAGCAAAACAACAAAGACTCACACCCTCGTGTGTGTCTCGTTAGCCAAGCAACAAACCAAACAACCCTAGTGGTGTTTCTCACGGGCAGATTTCACACACAAAACAAACACACTCGACACCTTTATGGTGTCGTGATACTAACTTAAGAAAATGGTGCTTTGTAATGTATACTAATTTAACAAACACACACAAAACGTATAAAAATGGATCGAGACGAGGAAAAACGGATAAAAACGTAAGAAAATGTATAAAAATGGAAGAAAACGGCAGAAAACGGAAAAAAAAAAGAGCATAAAAACGGATCGAGAAGAGGAAAAACGGATAAAAACGTATAAACACAGACGAAAACTTATGAAAACTTACAAAAACGTAACATAAATGAAAACTGGACTGAATCCGTAACACCGGGGCAAACCACATGGACCATTTATGTACTTAACAAAAATGAAAAGGAGGGTATTTTTGTCAATAGTAACCTGATTGAACACACTTTTAAAGTTCAGTGATCTGAATGTCAACCCCGTGTAGTCCAATACCCCGTTTGAACACAAAAATAGTTGGGTAACTTAGGCGAACAAAGTTGGAAAGTTGGGTAACCTATCTGATATAAAACCCTAAAGTTTAATAAGCCAAACGCTTAAAACTGTCAGAAATACGGAACAAAAACTGACAAAAAACTGCGTTGTACTGAAAAAATGAGAGGACAAAGGGAATATTCCCTATGGATGTGACCCCATAGGGAGGGTTCCAATAGTGTATCCCTTGAAATTTTTCAAACAAACACATAAAACAAGAGTTGGTTGAACTTTTGAAGCATTCGTCGGGTAAATCTTGGAGGCAAATTGGGTTTGATAATCTTGGGTTAGATCTTTGTGCTTGGTTTTTCTCTTTGTCGAACTACCTTCATCCCACTGTAAGAAACTTGTTTTTCTTTTAGTCTTAAATCACACTTGTTTCTAATGATATATATGTTAAACATGAGGTTAATTATTATTGTAAAAAAAATGATCAAAATTGGAAACCAAAAATGTGCTATTCGACATACATACATGAATATTTATATGTTGTGATTCTTGAACTTTTTTGGTAATATATAATCATGTGTAACCTTAATAAACACTACAAAATAAGCTAAGGCTTGTTTTGTAACAAATCGACACATATAAATATTTATGAGCTTTTAGACAATTTTTGGCTAAAAAGAGACATGAGAAAATGTAGATCTAAATAAAACTTAAGTTTTGGCTCAACTTGGAATAAATGTTTATTTGCTTATTTTAGCTTATTTTTGCTTAAAGGCTTATTTTCTAGTTTATTTGGATTGTGTTTTATTCGGCTAATAACAAACCCATATCGACTTTTATTTTGGATCGGGGAGCCAACACGTGGCCAAGTGCTTATTTTGAGTCTTAGTACTTATTTGGACTTTAAAACTTATTGACAAATTTACAAAAATTGTTGAATTCATGGAGCTATATACAAACACACACGACAAGCGCATACTAACTGTTATGCTTAAAAGTTAAAAAAATGAAATCACTAGGAAAAATCATAATATAAGGTGTGTTTGTTTTTTAAAAATATGTCTTACCAGCCCTCTTACTCTTACCAGTAAGAGGTGGGCAGACGTTTTATTTGTTTGTTTTTTTCTTTTGAGTTAGACTTAGTTAGACATATACCATCTTACTCGGTAAGAGGTGAGAGACTTGTCTTACTGCCTCTTACTCGATAAGAGATTGAAGACTTGTGTTAATATCATATATTTGATGGTTTATTAACTATGTTATATTTATGATAAAAAGTCTTAGTTTCATATTTACATAAGTTACTTATTATCGCATTGCGTTGGTTTAATAAATAAATTGCGGAAACGAGCACTTCATTCGGACATCAATTATACAAAAACAAACAACATTATTTTGTTCAGATTTAGACTTTATAGCCACCTCTTACTGGTAAGATGTGGTAGTCAGATTTAGACTAAAAATATCTTAATGAAACAAACACACACTGTTTTAATAATCTTACACAAAAAGATGAGTTGGTCTGATGGTTGGGGCGCTGGCTGTTAAGCGAGAGTTACATGGTTCGAATCTTGTTCATGTCATTTTTAACACTTATTTCTTTTTATATTATTTTACGTTTAATACTTAAACTATTACGTAGTGTTTGGTACGGCGTATTAAGAGTAGGAAAAGAAAAGATCATTACGACGAAATGGAAAAATTATGTTTGTTTACAATTTTCAATTGTAATGACTCGTTACATGTAATCACTCATTACATTAAAAACCATCATCATCATTCATTAGGGGTCCCTTGTTTTTTTACCATTACATCTTGGAATGAAATCATAATTACATAAAAGCCCTTTATTAACTACCCACCAAATATATATATATATATATATATATATATATATATATATATATATATATATATATATCATAAAAGGCTATTTTAGTCTTTATACTATCGATTCCATTCCGATCTATGATAATAACCAAACATAATTATAACTGTAATGCGTCATTCCATTACTTCATTTATTCCATTACGACATTCATTCCATCCCGTCGCTACTTTATTCCATCATACCAAACAGACCCTTAAGGTTAGCATATAACCTCCAACAAAATTAAAACTAAGTGTATTTAATTAGTAAAACTATTACTTTGACATGAGATATTTTTTTGGCAATTGACTTATAAAGGAAAACTAATATTTACGAACGGGTCATGCCCGATTTTTATCAAATTTTTATATTTAATATATTTTCTTAAACCCTACTAAAAGACGAAAGCTAAATAATATAAAATTATTTATAACAAATATAATATAAACAAATTTTTTAACTTATCATCCACTAACTTAACATATGTTTATACCTACCGTACAAAGTAAATATTATAATTATCACAAACACTTTACTTGTGAATATTTTTCCGTACTTAGTCATTCGGTTGCTGCCGAACCGAAGACTTATCCGTCATGAATACTTTTATATACTCATATACTCGTACATTTTTTCAAGAGCCAATACTTACAAACACTTCTAAATTTATTTAATAATAAACACTACCACACAAGGAACAATAAGCACAACTACTTGAGAACACTTAGACCCATTTTCATTACATTAAGTCATGGATAAAAACGGTAAACTAAACTTGCCATACTAATCTAGGTCGCGTGTCGGTGCAATCCAATAATTCTATTTGACTACTGCTTTAGACTGCTAACTGCCAAGGTGAGTATTTACAACCCCCTTTAAACTTAAATTGTTTTCCTTGAACTATTTGATATATTTTGAACCCTTAGATTTAATTATAAATTTATGACTTGTTTGAACCTGATCGACCGTACATCCTTGACCTAAAGTCTCCCATGTTCAGAGCAATGCCGAGTCTACCATGTTCGGAGCAGTCATTATTTGATAGTATATAATAGTTGTTATGATGTACTGTTCGTACATTCGCATTGTTAGTCCCCTATTGGTTTTCCGTTCACACTCCAATTATACGTACCGTTCGTACGGCTCCCATGTGAGGAGCAGTAGGTAGTATGGATAGGGCTATTAGAGGTCGGTCACCTCTCGTTCCCCTGTCTACGGAACGCATATTATTTATTTTATGGGCTTTGCCGCATACTTTATTATATACGAGGCGTATTGTGACCATATGTGCATTGTTTACTAGACTTGAAATATGGAAGTCTATGTGAACTTATATGTTACAAGTTTTGTATGGGCGAGATTTGTAACGTAGTAATTTGACAAGACATTTGCTAGGCAGACTTTCTAAAAATGGTCTTTATTTTACCTAAAACTTGTGTACTCACCAACTATTTTCATAGTTGACCTGTTTTCTCATGCATTTCAGGTGATCGTTGATTAGCCTATTTTATGAAAAATTTAAATAAATGAGTCGTCACAAGTCAACTGGGTCGTTATGTATTAAAGTGTCATCTTTCAAATGTCAAACTTTATGTTTCAATTGCCAAGGTCGGCTAGAACCTTGTTGTAATGTTACAATATTTTTTTAAATTTAAATTATAGTATTGTACTATATCTCTTTGCGATGTATATTGATTTCGTCGCACCTCGCGTTTCCGCCTCTGGCGGGGTGTGACAATCAAACACAAGAGCAAAAAAACCAGAAACCATCTCGGTTTTGATTGTAAGAAGTAAGCAAGTTAAAAGCAAGCAAGCAAGCATGGTAGAAGGTGACAAGCATGATAACGCATCAAGCAGTGCATCAATTCAAGAAGGAAATGTTCCACTTCGATGTCCAAAACTGACAGATACGAATTATACAACTTGAGCACTGATGATGGAAACAATATTAAAGGCGTATGGACTTTGGAAAGTGATTACAACAACAACAACAAATCCAATCCCGCCGAGGCAGGGTATGGGGAGGTAAAATGTAGACAGATCCTACCCCTACACCAGGGTAAACCCGTGGGTAGAGAGACTGCTTCCAACGAGACCTCCGGCAAGTGCATGTGTGCGGGTGAGATAGTAAAGAAATAAGAGCAAATGACATAAAACAATATGCAAAACGCAGACAAAGAAAGCATATCGAACAAGCAAACATAGCATAAAGGGAAGAAAGAAACCTCGCTGGACTTTGGAAAGTGATTGATGGCATGAAAGAACTAGTGGCAAGCAAGATACAGCAATAGATGAGAAAGCAGAAAATACAGCGAAAGGAATGATATTCCAAACATTACCACAATACATGTTAATGCAAGTTGCACAATACACCACTGCAAAGGAAGTATGGAACTCAATCAAGGTTAAACATCTTGGAGCCAATTTAGTTCAGAAAGTACGTTTGCAGACTTTAAGAAGTGAATTGGAAACATTAAAGATGAAACCGGATGAAAGTGCAAGTGAGTTTGCAGGGAAGTTAAGTAGCATACAAGCCAAGTTTAAAAGCCTTGGGGGTACTCTGAAAGATAAAGTACTCGTGAGGAAACTGCTTAACTCAGTCCCAAAGAAGTTTTTACCAATCGTGGCATCTATCGAACAATATCAAGAGATTGATACAATGCAATTTGAAGAAGCCGTAGGAAGAATAACAACTTTTGAAGAACGACTTAAAAGCCACGACAAACCAGAAGACAATTATCAGAACAAACTTCTATTTGTAAGTTCAAATAATCAAGGAGGTAGAGGACATGGAAGAAACTTTACCAAAAACAAAGATAGCTATAGAGAAGGTACTAGTCGTGGAAGCATAGACAAAAGCAAGCTCATGTGTTATGAATGTGGTGAGCATGGACATTTCGCAAAGGAATGCACGAAATGGAAAGACAAGAAGAAAGACAAGAAGGAGCAAGCACATCTCATGTATGAAACTGACCACATTATTGTGAAGTCAAGAAAGAAGACGATGGCCTTGCCATCATTTGAAGTCAAGCCTCTCAAAGTTCAAGAACCAGCTGATTATATCATTAGGGGGAAAGTGTTGGAACTAATGATATAAATCAGTAGTTTATTAATATTAGTTAGAGGACCTATTAGTATATATATTTATATTATGTTTTGTGTAAAATCTGTAAACCGTAATTGTAATTGGGCTGGGTCCAAAAGGTAACGGTATAAACCGTTTAGTATAGCTTTACAACGGTTAGATTTAGTCGTGTCGTTTACTTTTAGAGAAACGGTGTGCCCCTTCATCAGAGGCACCGATTTAATCTCTATATATAGGGGTCAAATTCTGTAAACACAATTCAATTAATACATATTCATTAGTATAAATCATGTATTTAACATTCAAGTTCCTGTAACAAATAACATCCAAATCGCCTGTCCCAAACACCCTTGTTTCTGCAGTCTTTTCAGTTTGTTTTCTGTTCCAAACGTACCAACACCAAGAGCAAGTTTTAATCGAAGGGAAGAAAGCAACAAGACAAGTATCAAACGCTACCATAAAAAACCACTTCCTTTTTTTTGCTATAAATGAGTACTAGGTGTTTAGGTTCGGTTTTACGGTTTGGTGCAGTTTGCATACTTCTATCAAATCAGTAATCATGCAAACAAACATATTTGGATATGCGGACAGTAGCAGCAAAGAAACTTGTGACAAATTTATGCAGAGAAACGACAGAAAAGTGGCAAATCAGTGATTAACATAGAGACCAATTGTCTGCAAAAATTAAACAAGCACAAACAAATCGAGCAAGAAAAAAAGAAAAAAAAAAGGAAGCCAGTTATGACATATAGGCCCAAGATGGTAAATAAAATACATTTGAGCAGACAAATAACATACATTGGAAAGCAATCAAGTAACCGCTGATTAGATTAAAAGGAACTAGATTAATGATCTCGTTATCTAAATCAACTACCCTACTAATGGACGAGAGCTGGTACCGAGAACATGAGTATAAGACTGTTATTTGGTAAATGTTACCGCTTTAGGCTCGGTTTTAACAGTATATAGGCTCCAGTTTTGCACACTCCTTTGCAATCTGTCTAAGCAGACTTAATGCAACTAGAACACACTAGAACATAATAAGCCATATTTATCAGAATTACTAGCAAGACAACAGTATCTTACGGAACGATATTTAATCAAACCCTGTAAACATGCAACGATAAATCTATTTATCCAAAAAATTAAACGTAGAACGACACATATATAGGATTCATTCCATCAACAGTACAACCAAGCGAATGACATGTTCTCAATATTATCTTAACTACCCGTTTGTAGTCTTTCTCCATTGTCCTAGTTTGCACGACCTTTGCAATCTCAAAGACGGCATCTAATGAAAGATTATTCACTTTTTGTCCATCACGTTCTAGCTCCTTCAACGCTTTGATCACCAATGCAGCTCCAGGTGGAACAACGGAAACTTTCACTTTGCGGTTTTGCAGCGTTAGTTTGACTGTGACAGATATGCCGTTATAGTTTTCAGCAGTTAATTCTTTTGCAATATCTTTGTTGATTTTTTTCAGTGAAAGACCGAGTTGTCTGATATTTGGCGCGAGTGAGGATGCGTCATCAACTGCTTGATCACCACCGGTGACACGAATGTACACTTCCACGGCTTGTGATGGATCAAAATTTGGAGGCATTGAGGATCAAGGTATGCTTAGTAAAATCTTTAGAAGTTGTTTATTATATTGTGTGAAGTACATAAAATCGTATGTTTATACACTTGTAACATGACTTGGAGATCAAGTAACGAACCACAAAAACTAATATGCCAAGGCCAATGTATTTACAATATGTGTAGATGTTGGATTGTGTCATATAATAGGTCGTACATAGCGAAATTTAGTGTTTAATAGATATGGCTTAGCTAATTGCCCACCCTTATCTATGTTGAGTAGATAAAGACATTAAATTTTAAGTTTGATAAGTACATTTTTTTTCTAGCCCAAGTGTCCACGTGATCAACTTACAAAAGATATACAATAGATTTACTTAGGCCCGTTTGGTTGGGAGGTTTTTGTTGGGTTTTAGGTAGGGGTGTTCATCGGTTTGGTTATCGGGTTGTTCGGTTTGTTCGGTTCGGTTAGTTCGGTTAATTTTTTTTTTTGGGTATAACCGAGAACCGAACCGAACCGAACTTAAATTGATTCAACCGAACCGAATAACCGAAAACCGAACCTCCATAACCGAAAACCGAACCGAATAACCCGAATTACATAAATTTAATTATTTATTCATTTATTTATATAAATTTTTAAAAAGAAAAAAAATAAAACTTAAAAATGTTATATTTAAAAGAATTTTAATATTATTTTTATATAAATATATTAAAAAAGATATATATTTATTTAAATTCGGTTTTCGGTTCGGTTTTCGGTTTGGATCGCTAAAATCATAACCGAACCGAAAACCGAATATTTAATTCGGTTCGGTTCGGTTTTGGCAAGTTCGGTTCGGTTACGAGTTCGGTTCGGTTATTTTCGGTTCGGTTCGATTTCGGTTTTCGGTTTATTCGGGTATTACCCAACCCATGAACACCCCTAGTTTTAGGTTAAAATTTTCAAATCAAATGTTTGGTTGCTTTTTAAGAAAATAGGTTTAGGGACTAATCCTAGATAATAGGGGATGTGCAAAAAGTTGGGGGTTTAAGGGTTTTATGACACAAGTGGGGTTACATTATTTCGAGTTTTTTACTACATATGCTCTTTTTGAAACGACTTGTCTCGCAGAGGAGCTTTTTTTTTGCAGTTTCCAAAAAGGCCACATTGATCGCTGCTTATTAGAAGCGAAGTCAAAACTCAACACGTGTTCGGCCCACGTTAATCCCAATTGAAAACACCATACCCAGTCACCATTTGGCTGCCAAAAGTCAGCTATATCCTTTAAATATGGGGCCCCACGTAACCATTTCGCTGCTTATGCACATAGATTTCTTTTTTTGACTATGCATGTGGAAAACAGTAAAATATAAAAAATTACAAAACTTACCCTTTAACTTTTTAATATTTACAACTTTTTTATATAACAAACTTTATTCGTCAAATATTTAGCAAATATATAGTGAATTTGTTAATAAAAAAAATACCGTTGCGAAAAGCTTTAAATTACGAACAAAACGAGCCCAATATTAATATTTTTTTGACGTACGTACAATTTAAAAAAAAAAATATTGAAGTTGATTATATATATCAACTAATTTGAAATTGAAAAATAAAACTTACCATAACCACCCTACACTTTTTAATATTTACAACTTTTTTATATAACAAACTTTATTCGTCAAATATTTAGCAAATATATAGCGAATTTGTTAATAAACAAAATACCGTCGCGAAGAGCTCTAAGTTACGAACAAAACGAGCCCAATATTAATATTCTTTTGACGTACGTACAATTTTATAAAAAATATTGAAGTTGATTATATATATCAACTATTTTGAAATTGAAAAATAAAACTTACCATAACCACCCTACACTTTTTAATATTTACAACTTTTTTATATAACAAACTTTATTCGTCAAATATTTAGCAAATATGTAGCGAATTCGTTAATAAAAAAATATTGTTGTAAATAGTAAAATCGTACGTATGTCAAAAAATATCAATATTGGGCTCGTTTTGTTCGTAACTTAGAGCTCTTCGCGACGATATTTTTTTTATTAACAAACTCGCTATATATTTGCTAAATATTTGACGAATAAAGTTTGTTATATAAAAAAGTTGTAAATATTAAAAAGTGTAGGGTGATTATGGTAAGTTTTATTTTTCAATTTCAAAATAGTTGATATATATAATCAACTTCAATATTTTTTTTTAAATTGTACGTACGTTAAAAGAGTATTAATATTAGGCTCGTTTTGTTCGTAATTTAGAGCTTTTCGCAGCGGTATTTTTTTATTGACAAATTCACTATATATTTGCTAAATATTTGACGAATAAAGTTTGTATATAAAAAAGTTGTAAATATTAAAAAAGTGTAGAGTGGTTATGGTAAGTTTTATTTTTCAATTTCAAAATAGTTGATATATATAATCAACTTCAATATTTTTTTAAAATTGTACGTACGTCAAAAGAATATTAATATTGGGCTCGTTTTGTTCGTAATTTAGAGCTTTTCGCAACGGTATTTTTTTTATTAACAAATTCACTATATATTTGCTAAATATTTGACGAATAAAGTTTGTTATATAAAAAAGTTGTAAATATTAAAAAGTGTAGAGTGGTTATGGTAAGTTTCATTTTTCAATTTCAAAATAGTTGATATATATAATCAACTTCAATATTTTTTTTAAATTGTACGTACGTCAAAAGAATATTAATATTGGGCTCGTTTTGTTCGTAATTTAGAGCTCTTCACAACGGTATTTTTTTATTAACAAATTCACTATATATTTACTAAATATTTGACGAATAAAGTTTGTTATATAAAAAAGTTGTAAATATTAAAAAATATAGGGTGGTTATGGTAAGTTTTATTTTTCAATTTCAAAATAGTTGATATATGTAATCAACTTCAATATTTTTTATAAAATTATACGTACGTCAAAAGAATATTAATATTGGGCTTGTTTTCTTCATAATTTAGAGTTCTTCGCAACGGTATTTTATTTATTAACAAATTCACTATATATTTGTTAAATATTTGACGAATAAAGTTTGTTATATAAAAAAGTTGTAAATATTAAAAAGTTAAAGGGTGAGTTTTGTAAATTTTTATATTACTCTCTTTTCCACATGCATAGTAAAAAGAGAAATCTATGTGCATAATGGTTACGTGGGGCCCCATATTTAAAGGATATCGCTGACTTTTGGCAGCGAAATGGTGACTGGGTATGGTGTTTTTAGTTGGGATTAACGGGGCCGAACACATGTTTAGTTTTGACTTCGCTCCTAATAAGCAGTGATCAATGTAGCCTTTTTGGAATATGCAAAAAAAAAAGCTCCTTCGCAGGACAAGTCGTTTCAAAGAGAGCCTTTGCAGTAAAAAAACTCCATTATTTCTCCTCCTCATCCTTTTTTTTATCTCCTCATTATTAATATAAATAATTTTTAATTTATATTTTAATATTTAATTTGTTTTTAAATATTTTTTTTTCCCACCTCAAATTAAAATTCAAATTATAAATCAAATTTAAATTCAAATTCAAAATCCTAATCATAAACCCATATATAAATCAAAAGGGCCCTTACACTTTAGTTTCTAAGTGTAAATTGCAAATCCTTGTGGTACGGCAAAATTGCAACGTGATCCCTACAACTTCGAAAATACAAACAGAGTCCCATGGAGAACTTTGGAGTGCAACTACCGTGAACCACGGCTGCACTTTTGAAGTTTCATCATTCCCATGTTAGATACGATGATTGCACACCAAAGTCCTCACGTAGACTGTAGTTGCACTTTTTAAGTTATAATTTACTCGTATTTTATACATTAATATGCCTCATATCAAATGAGTCGTATCGCCAACCATAATGAAAACATGTTTCAGCTTAAGCGGAATTGACTAAAAATCATTGACTCGTTGTCGAATCCTAGTTCTATACCACAGTACCCAGAAATTTGAAAGACATCGTTGTAAACATATTATTAGTCTCATTGACTCGTATTGAAATTTGCAAGACACAGGTTGTAATGAAACCATTGATACCAACTACACTGCCAAATTTGTTCAAAAAGAACTACATTGCTAAATATACAGACCTTATTTAGTCACCCGCAAAAACCACAACACTATAAACAATCGTGTATGTATGCGACAACTGTGAACAAACCTTAGAACAAGAATCAATGAAGAGCGTTAAAAAGGAAAAGGTCATTTGTATACTCACAGTTTAATGTTTTTCAAAGAGACTAATAATATGTTTAATTCAATTGACAACCAAAAAACATTTAAATCCTATGATTACAGTATCACACTCCTTAAGTGTTGAATATAAAAACAAAATCACACATCTCAAGTGTTAACGACATACTATAAACTGGGAGGTAACAGATAGACTTTGATGGTCAAAAATCAACAAGATATCCCATAAAATCTGCACCAAGGAAAAATCTACAAAACTAGTCCTGAACTAAACAGGGTCCAGAATGCAGATCCACTAATCAATAAGTATATTTCTGTGCAACAGTAAAGAAATGGAATTCAAACCGATAAAATGTTTGGTCCATGTCCAGGTCGATCCAGTCCAGTCCAGTCCAACAAAGCATAAATAGTCGGTTTTGCGGAAGACCAAACCATACCGCACTGAGGTCCGAAAATGAGGCAAAGGGTGGACCAAGGAGCGGACCAAAATATGTTCGGTTCCGTCCGGTTTCTGCTATACATTAGGCTGCCTCCAATAGTGTGTGACGATCGATTGAAACGATCGATCCACAATCGATCGCCCTTCTGTGGGCATTCGATCGTCCCCCCTTTTTTACACAAGTCGGTTGTCTGGCCGATCGACATATTACCCACATTTAATTTGCTAAAAGTAAACTTTGGAAAATTATATCATGGTCGTCTTACTGGGGCACCCAATCGCCTGAAGATCGCTGGAGAGAGAAAGCTGACGTGACAGTGAAAAGTAAAGGGATTGAATCCCCTTACTGAACACGAGCATTGCACACTCCTAAACACTACTCAGCGCAACAAAACACAACTTAGTAAAAAGTAACTAAACCGCGCAATCTCAACATTTCGCAAAAAAACATCTTCCTTAATCCAATAAAACATAACCAAAAACAACCTTAAAAAAACCTAATCTATCGGAATCTCAACTTCCCCATCATCAATCTCCCGCTGCACATCCTTGGGATCCTTCCCATCAACCGTACAGCCCACACTGACAAACGTCCCCAAAATCTCCTTAACAGTCCCTCGAACCTCCTTAGCCATAGACCTCACTTTCATCACCTTAGCAATCTCCACCACGTCCTCCAAGCTCACATTCCCACTATGTTTAACATTCTTCACCTTCTTCCTGTCCCTCTCAGGCTCCTTCAAGGCTTTGATGACTAAAGCTGCTGCTGATGGGACTACCGAGACTTTGGCTTGGCGGTTTTGGACTGTGAGCTTGACTGTGACGCGCAGGCCTTTCCAGTCTTTGGCTGTTTCCTTTGCGATGTCTTCTCCGATTTTCTTTGGCGAGAGGCCCAGTGGGCCGATTTTGGGCGCGAGGGAACTAGCGGCCCCGACTTCACGCGGACTAGTTTGGTGTGTGTTTTGCGTGAAATGAAAAGTAGGGTTTATTTATATGGGCTTAAGTTGGACTTTATTTTTGGATCAGAGTAAATCGGCACGTTTGTCCAAATTGCATTTTTCGTCTATACCTTTACGAAAATGCATGCATTGTTTTTGCGGGAAATTTACGAGTGCAATTTTGTCTGTGGCTAAGATAAAATGACAAAAATGTTCATTCTTTCTATTTTGTTAAATAGAAAGAAAACAATGGTAATATAGTCATTTCACTATAACCATTGACGAAATTTGTACTCGTAAGTTTCGCATAAAGACGGTGCTAGCATTTTCGAAAAGGCAGGGATGAAACATGCAATTTGAGTAACCAAAAGGACGGCTTTTGCAATTTACTCTTTGAAGTATAAGAACGTTGAGGGCTACTACCTTGATGAGACTAATGCAGGATGAGATCAGAGAACTTTTATTATTCGCGGATGAAAAGATTGTCTATATTAAGTTAAGGACACCACACGGTGACACGGTGTTGTGGAGATGAAAATTTGGCGTTTAAAGGCCATTTTGGCATTTTTGAGTGAGTTGTCATTAGACTACTCATATATTCGAAAGGTCACCGAATATGGATATGAAGATGAAGCCAACGATAAGCTCAAACCCGTAAATATTATGCGCAACGCGCATTACAAGAAGCGCGTGGGGTACACGTGTTGATCATTGATTGACTTTGGTGGGAGGCACGCACGTGTGCCACATGGAGCGCGTTAAGGTCCATTGTAAAACACTCAAATTCGTAAAAAGGGTATGGTATTGGTCTTGTTTTGTAATTATTCTTTTTTTTCTGTTTAAAACTAGTTTTAGATATGTTCTCTTTTTTCTTTTTTGTTAAAGCTATTATTAGATATGTTCTGTTATCTCAACCAAATAAGTTGTAGGAAATAGAGATTGGATCGGTAAATAAGACGCAATAACCCATTATTGTACATTTTTATCATTAGAATCTTATTCCTTTTTGCAATTGGTAACAACAAAGTAGTTTCAAACGAGTCTCCAGAACAGCAATCGTATAAAAATAGAAGCAGACAATGAGCATAAGGATTAAGGAAAGGAAGCAAGGAACTATTCAAAACTGAAGACATGAAACCAACAAACCATTTCATACAAGAAAAAACAAGCGTGTTTTGTAGTGACTATGTATGAGTATGAAATACAAGTGTAATGTCAGTTACGTAAGCTAAACTAAACTTTTTAACTGGTTATTCTCATCGGCTCTCTACTGAATACAAAAGTAGCACTACAACAACGGAAAAAGTAAACCTCAAAGCACAGATATAGTAGTACAAGATGGATGTTAGGGGAGATGATCACCATGAAAAAGGGCTTGCTCCCACCAAAAATATTTCGTTTTCCAAGTCTTTGATCCACTGACACACACGATTGCATATTCGTATTGCCACAGCCTGCAAAGTTGTATGCCACAGAATGATATCAATTACACCAATTTTTTGAAGCACTATATATTCAAGTCTACAGCTACTTTTCAAAACATGTATATGAACAACAGCTAGGGCTGCAGGTCCTAGGTGATCCACATAGTGTTCGTGTATATAAATGAGCTTAGTAGAGAATCAAACCTTGTCTGCAAGTGGATCAAAAGCTGCATAAAGTTCAAAATCCGGTGTAACCCAGCACAGTAGAACTGCAAGGAAATTGAAACAAGACTGTAATTTCACTAGAGATCTGACCTAATAGATAAAAAGCAAGAAGCCTTCAACAGAAGATTCAAGCATGTAACGAGAAACAAATGACCAGGTGGTGCGGATAGGGGTCATAGGGCAATGGTTCAAAGCAGGTATTTGTTGTACATGTTAAAATAGATCATACTGGCCACATGCCATTTTTGTCCGAAACTAATAAAATAATTATTGTCAATATGAACACACAACTAAAACCTACAATCAGAAATAAGATCTTTTGTTGATTTATTTTATATAAGAGGATTTATTAATTTATACTGGGTCACTCTTTTAAGCTAGTTCTTTTTACCAATTTGACCTGCCAAAGATATAACATAACTAGAATCCACCTATTCATACGTAAATGAACCAAAAATTGCCACCTCTAGCGTCTGTAGTGGAAATGTAGGATTCCCATCAACTACTAGAATAGCAGATTGTATTCCTAATTCAATTCTCTCCGTCATATTAAAATTTTCCCTATATATGCCTGGTTGCTGGTCCAATAGTAATTAGAAAATAGTCAAAATACCTTCCGTGAAAGTTTAAAAAGTATTAGCCAATAACAAACACAAAGCAGCTTAAGATCAGAATATTTTACCATAATTTTCATCCCTTCTGAACTGGGTTTTATGGGGGCCGACCCCTTTATCATGCATGGAAGCGTATAGTCTCTGGTATGCCCTATACAATCTGCAAAAAGCTCAATTCTTACATTTACTATATTCAGTAAAAGAGCAATTTTAATGTAAGTGGCAATGTATTTAGCACAATAACCTTTTCTGCTGTGGGGGCCCACTGATTGGTGATGCAAAGTCAGAAGATACATACTGATCCAAATAGATACTGCGATACATAAAGTGCCAAAGTCCAGCTGGGCCACCTATATCTACAATTGTTTCATGTGGTCTCTCTTGAGAATCAGTTGCTAGTTTTCGCTGATTCAAATGGAACAACGACGAGGAACGAGCAGATGGGTCAACAGGTAAATCACTAATACGCAAGCCGCCTTCTGATAAGGATCTTTGAACTTCGTTAAGCACGTTTGATTTTGAAAGGACCGTTTCGATACGAATCCTGTGGAAAATGATTGGAGTGTCTTAAAAAATATGCATAAAGGAAAGTACATATATAAAAGAAGTTGGACCACATTAAACCTGAGTCATAAGTCGTTCTAGTCACATGGTTTCTTTTGTTTTGTGAGGAAAGAAAAAATGCGTTTAGAAGCTAACGGCGGAACTAAACTTAATTGACATCAAGTGCGTTTTCTAAAAAGATTACACTATATTCAATAATCAGATTCACATAATCAACTGGGATAGGACAGGTAGTAAATTAAAAAGATAGTTTCTGGATCTAGATACTCAAACTAAGTATATTTGGCCAATTTCGAATTATTTACAAAAAAATTCTAGATCAAATAACCAAGAAAGACATTTTCATGAAGGGGAAACTATTTTTGACATGAGAGAACTTTTAGTAAGCTAAGTAAGAATTTGAAAGAAGAGGTAAATAGGTAACATTATTTTAACCTTTAATAATCAGTTCCGTTGCAGCTGACGAAAATATTTATGTGACCCTCAATGTTACCCTTAGACAAGCAGAATTTATTTATCCCAAATATTAGAAACTAATTATTTCACAATGCAAAAATCAACTTATCAACCCAATGTAAAAATTAAAACAGCCCTGTAAACAAACAAACAAATAAACAAAGACATGCCTGCATTCTTTAAGATGAAAAAAGGCCTGTGAACTCGTAGTGAGCAACGTCAAGTACGTATCAACCTGCATCACACATATTGTTGCATTCAGTTCATCTCCCAAATAATTTATAGGTTAAAACATTGCAATAACTATTAAAACAGCATTTTAACAAATCACTATATTAAATTCAAATGAAACACAACAGGTAAACACTCACAAATCCAGCAAAGTAAGACTTTATTTTTGTGAGAATAAATCTAGCAAAGCTATAATTCACTCACGTCAAGATAATGAACATAGGCATATAGAAATGCCATAGGGTTGTATCTTGGCAAACATATTGGCGAAAACGATTCAGACGTCCTGCATCAACATTCAAAGATTGGGATGTCAGCAACTAGTACCATACAAAATCCACATACCAACTTTCCGTTGTTCTTCCTATAACACAGACTACATAGGAACATAACATAATATAGTATTCTTCAATCTTCATTTATAATACAGAGACTATTCTTGTTGCGTTATAAACTTATAATTCCCAGATACTTGCTTTCAATTGTTCATCCTATATACAGTAATAGAGTAAGAAGTGTCCAGGTGGGTAGTATTAGTATATATATGAAATACAACAATCATCCAAAATCAACATCAGCCAGAAAAGTATTACAGCAATGCCATACTATGAATAATGCACTTACCTAAAAGAATCAGATGACATGATGAAATTAGCAAGCAGTAGCATATCATCAGGATGAAGTGATGATTTCTGCAAGCCAACAAGACTGACAACCTGCATATTAGCTCTAATATTAAAAATTGCATACCACACACAATGAGGAGACATACTTTTTTAAGGAGATTACTAAGAAAAAGAGGGATGGGACGGGGGTTAAATGGTTGAGGTAAAAGGCAGTGGCTGTAAAAACCTTATCTTTACACATCAATATTGCGAAAAGGACACCTGAATCAGCAACATCTTGCAATATAGCACCCGCAGCTTGCCTTGTAGGATAGGCAAGGGGAAGACAAGTGTATGCATGAAGAAAAGTAGCAGGGTTCCTGATACAAGATCAACTAAGATTATGGGAGTCGGATGCCAGTAAATAATAGAATATAAATTAACTAATCAGATTCATGTCTAAACTTGATTTAACAGTTGGCTTTTATGCACTTCCCAAATTTGCTTTTCTATTTGAGGATATCAACTAAGAAAAACACAAACTCCTTTTACATACGTAAACCTCAAGATAATAGCAATTTAGCTTTAGTAAGGAGGTGGCTCAACAGCAAAAACAAACCAGCTGAAACAGCGGATGATAGAAGAAAAAACGGAATCCGTTCCTCCAAGCAAAGGAGTCATGTCAAATTTTGAATTCTTCTCAAAACATCTATCAATAGATCTTGTAAGAATAAGTATCATCTGCAGTCATATAAAGGAATAACGACCATAATAATCAATAAGCTGTATATCCAATTCAATAAGCTGAATAGTAAACCCAAAACTATGACACATTTTTCAGACAAACCATTCTGTAGTTAAGTAATTTACCTGACCATAAAGAAGTTCTAGTTGCCCGTGTAGTGATTCGTAAGGCTCTTCTGTGCAGCTAATGCAAACTAAATAAATTGGTCCTTTAACAAGAAAAACCACCAGGTGTTTTCCTGCCCTAACCAACTTGACACGGTCTCCCCTGAAAGAGATCGATACAGCAACATTTCTTATGAAAGAACCAAAAGATAGATGTGTAATGAAAATAATGTGTAGTTACATAGCTAATAGATGATATAACAAATTTACCCGTTTTCCACAAAAGAAATGATGGCTTGCAAAGTCGCTGAAAATCCTGCTAGCTTATGCTCATCTCCGTATCTAAAAATCAATTTAAAAGAGAACCTTCAGTTTATTTAAATACAGTTCTATTCATGACGCGAACAATATCACCTCATTTGAATTTTGCTTCAATTACTTTCCTATTGGTGACTTCCCTTCCTAAGATAGTAACACATATACCCCGTATTTTAATTCATAGGGGTTTCTGTTAGACATCAGTAATAAGCTCATTTGCTTCTTTAACAGTTCATATAAGAACATTGGTTGTCTAAGCAAAATGAGTTATAAGGTTATGTCATATTATAAGCAGTTGTAAACTTATGTCATATACAAACGCATAACGAACAAAGACTCTGAAATGAACAAGTTGGGGCTTCTACAATAACTTGGGGCAGTGTCCACACGCTTGGGCCACAGATGCGCACTTATTATGCGTACATAAAATTAGATTTACAATAGCTTGTACAATTTTAGAGTTTCAAACTTAATGTAATGAGATACTTATATGGAAATCTAATACAGGATATGGATCACAATCTGACAACTACATAATAGACTATTCACATAACCAATAATTTCACGGAAATATGCATCATGTATCACTGTATCAGCAAGAGTTTTTATAACATATTAATATATAGGAAGGTGAAATACATACCTTGAATATATTGGTTTTCCAGAGTTACTCAAAATAAAGAAATGTTTCTTCCTTTTCCTCCAAGAGATCGAAGCATCATCCTGCACTTTATCCATTATCAATCAAATTTAAATATACACAGCAACTATCAACATATCTTATCATGAGAAATACAGAGAGAGACGTGATTAAAAAATCAAGAGAAAAGTCTCCACAGACAACTATAACTTGTCAGACAGTCACCTAAATAAACAGCAAGAATTTAACATTTACTCAAGTTGAGTACAAAAAAAGAAGTTTGTGAAGATGTTAAAGTGAAATTTATATAATTGAAATCCGTATAGAACAAATTCATGTCTGGCTTAAATAAAACGGAATAGGACTATTAGAAAGAACTAGGAGTATGTTGTAATATTATAGTCTCATTACCTAACAGAGAAACTCAAAAGCAAATAGAAAAAAAAAAGGGGTGCATCATGCACATTATCATTCCTCTTCGTTTAACATCTATGATTTTAAACCCTTCAAGAACCTTGACGTCTTGAGTAGAGTTAAAAAATAATACCTCGTTAAATTCTTGAACTGAGAACCACAGTATTTCAAGCTATTACTTATCGTTTACAAACCACATTAAGCCACAGCCCTAATAAACTGATCCAAGTCCTTATAGAGGCCCTACAGAATTCACTTCTGCATGTCTAAATGGAGTAAATGCCCATGGCCTTATCACTTCCGCAGGAATATTATAGCCATTACTTGGCTTTGAAATCCTCTACAAACAGGTTTTGCTACAACAATTACAAGTAAAATTTAAGGGAAATAAAGGTTCATTACACAGAAGGAATTAGGGTGATAAAACTAGAAGTCTAGAAGCACCTCAATAACATATTTATATAATAACATTGCCAAGTGAAGACAAAACCATATGGATATAAAGTGTATGAATGCTAGAAAATTGTTAATCTGGGATGAAGGTCAATGTCATGATGTTCTACCACACATCCCCTAGCCAACGATATATGAGGTAGTTGTTACCATGCACAATACGTTTGTATGGCAACAACTTGCATCAACAATTCAACATAACGAGTTGAATACTTTCGGGAGGATCTTGACTTTCAACAAGTCTTGCAAACTATGAAAACTCAAGATACTCTTAGAATTAACTTGTTACAATGATACAACCGGGTTGTCATGCAAAGGTATTGGTGTGTGTAGCAACATCTACTTTATATAATGTGTTTGTTGGCTAGATGGTGCGTCAAAAAGAGCACCATAAACCTTACTCCTTCCCAATCTACTAAATTTACGAGCAATCAAACACCTTAGATCCCATTGATTTTGTCTCCACTTTGCATTCGACCCCCAATATCCTAAATCTATTATCGGGGTTCTTTTATTTAATAACGAAACTCGGTATTCCCTCATTTAATTTTAGTTGTCGTCATTTTAAATAAACTTTTGAGTTCATAAAAGGGCTTTCAAAACCAAGTGATGAGGTTTTAATATTCCTACGAAACACACAAGCTCACTGAGGTTTTAATATTCCTACGAAACACACAAGGTCAATGGCATTACAAACATAATCAAGTAATTTAGGTATTCTTTTCGAACTTCGAACAACTTGTTACAGTTCATACTTTAATGTTGTTTGTAAGTTGTATGTAATTACGGTTTAGAAAATCGTATTTCACGTAACCGTTGTACAAATAGACAAGTGCAACATCTCTACGCCAAAATTAACCTCTCTCAAACAAATTCAATAAAAGTAAACATTGGGCTATAACACATTGCATGTTTCCGTAGATAAAACAGTGGACTATGGGTATATTTTGCAAAACTAGTGGTAGCCGTAGCATTTATTTAAGAGTAGTAGTTGTAAGCGGTTTGTTTTATAAAAGTGTTTGTTAATGTAGGTATTAATGATTAAAAAGAGCACTGCTATATCTTCCTACATCTTTGACCTACTTATCCTTCTACCCACATAAAAATCTAACATGTGTATTCCACTCATTATCTTTCCTCATCTAAACCGTCAGTTTTTTCAATCTAACATGTGTATTCCACTCATTATCTTTCCTCATCTAGGCCATAGTTTAGATCCTGTAACTAGGAGGATTAGTAGGAATAAATATCATTTCTCGATTAGAAAAAGTAAAATGAGGTAAAAGCTAAATGCTAATGCTAACCATCTAAACATATACACGCGCACAATTAATACTACTAATAATAGTAAAACACATTGCATATTTCCGCAAATAAAACGATATAGAAAAAATCAACTCATCGGAACGGCTTTTACCGCGAATCGACTCCGCATTCGCGCATAATGCTAATGCTAACCATCTAAACATATACATGCGCATAATTGATACTAAGGGCTCGTTTGGTTCGCAGAATGTTTTTGACGGAAATGGAATCTGTTTAAGGAATTGGAATGTGAAGGAATGGAATGTTAGAAATTGAAATCCTTACTATTTAAAATATGACGGAATTGAAATTTGCAAATACTAGCGCATGTTTGGTTGGAAGAATGAAATAAGAAAAAACAATTATATTAAAATATTTAAAATTTATATTTAATTTTTTAAATATTTGAAATAAGAAAAATGATTTATAAATATTATAATAATAAATTTTTTTAAATAAATAATCATTTATATTTAATTTTAAATAAATAATAATTTTTAAATCTTAATAACGTGGTTGTTTATAAAAAATAATAATAATAACAATAATAAGTAAATGATCTTTTATAATAAAAATAATAATAATAATAATAAAATAATAATAATAATAATTATTATTATTATTTTTATAATAATAATAATAATAATAATAATAATGACAATGATAAAGATAATATGAATTCCATTGAATTGTAAACAATCCCTCTCATAGTGCCATAGAATGTTGAATTCCATATATATGGGATTTTGAAGAAATTTCATTCCATTCTGTTTGCCAACCAAACACAGTAAGGAATGAAATTCAGATTCCAAATTCTTTAAAATTTTCAACCAAACACGTTATGAAATGGAATTGAATTCCAATTCCACCAGAATCCGTAGGATTCCGCCGAACCAAACGGGCCCTAATAATAACATGTGTATTCCACTCATTATCTTTCCTCATCTAAACCATCAGTGTTTTTTCACTTGTCAGGATCCCGTAAGTAGGAGGATTAGTAGGGATCGATATCATTCCTCGGTTAAAAAAAGTAAAATGACGTAAAAGCTAAACGCTGATGCTAACCATCTAAACATATACACGCGCATAATTAATACTACTACTACTAATAATAATAATAATAATAATACAACACATTGCATATTTCCGCAAATAAAACAACATCCAAATCACCTCATCGGAACGGCGTTTACCGCGAATCAACTCCGCATTCGCCTCCTCGACATCACCATCACCATTATCCTCCCTGACAACTTCCTTTATCCCATCATCCTCATCACTACTATCACTCCCAATCTCACCAGCATAACCACTACTACTCGGACTCTCCAACATCCCTCCTCCTCCTCCTTCCTCCACGTCATCATCATCATCATTCCTCCATACAAAACTACTCTCCTCGTCGCCGTTGACGACGACGTTGTGATCGTCGAGTGCGGTGGTGAATGAGAGTGAGGAGAGCTGGTTTTCGATGGCGTCTAGTGAGTGATCGATTGAATTAGGGTTTTGAATTGGTGATGAATCGTCTTCTGATTGTGGTGATGATGAAGATGATTGAGATGACGTCATTGGTGATAATTAGGGTTTCAGATTGGGAATTTTAATTTTAGGGGGGTTTGAGTATTAGAAATTGGGGGAATTTGTGTTTGTTAGGTAGGGGTGTGTGTTTTCGTTTGGGAATAACGAACGGGTCGGGTGGCTCCAAATAATATCAACCCACCGGGTCTATCTCATAGAGTATCACACTTGGGGAAAGATAAAATAAAAAGCAAATTACAAAAACAAACGGTATACATAGTGATTATACGAGAATAAACTCTTTTCATATACTTTACTAAAGTGACCAAAATACGTCACTGTCACCTCTCTCACCTCTCTCACCTGCTTCCCATTCTTTCACCTCTCTCACCTGCTTCCCATTTCTCTAAACACACAACACACACCTCCCAACCATAACCACCACCGCCGCCTGCAAACCAAATGGTCTTAAAAACATCCGTGAACATGATGATCAAGAGTTCTTAAAAACATCCGTGAACATGATGATCAAGAACAAGAACAACACCCAGCAAGCCCACCATTGCAGCACCTCCATCAACCTCCCACGCCCAGGGCACGCCCAGGGCAACCTCCCACGCCCAGGGCTTGCCCACGCCCAGGGCTTGCCCACCCCCAGGGCCTTGCCCACGCCCTCCCACGCCCAGGCCTTGCCCACGCCCCTCCCACGCGCCCGCCCACGCCAGGCCACGCTAGGTACGCCACGCCAGCCGGCGGTGAACCACGCCGTGCCACGCCTCGTATAATACACGTGTAGCGTTGGGATTTTATGTTTTAAGAGATCCAACGGATAACATTGAAAAGTTCATTTTCGTAAACGGTCAGGGCGATAACCATTTTGGTAAACAGGTACGAGTTATGGTTCATTTTCGTAAAAAGCTCTAAAATAAAACTGAAATGAAAAATATTGAGAAAAAATAATTTTGATCATTTGATTAATTTTAAAGTAAATTTTTTTTTTAATTAGAATAAAAATACTTACTTTAGTTATGAAATATTAGTTTCATATGGAGAAATACATTTATGTATGTTACATTTTGTCAAACAATAAACTAATAATGTATCTATCTGTTGTCTCATAAATTACCCTAAGATATAAAGTGAAATGTATAATAATGTTACTAGTATAAATACCTCATAAATGGAATGAAAGAAGACACACCAATATCATTTATTAAAGTATTCTTATCTATTTTGTGCTTTCTTTCTAATTCATCTTAAAATTCTTGGTTATAATGATAATCTTGTAAACACGTTATCAACACGATCGTTTACGGTCACTATAATCAAGAAACTTTTAGAAAATCATTTTAATGTAAACATTTCCTTAAGTTGGAATGTCAACAAATTTATAAGTTGTGTGCAACTTTTTTTTTTTTTTGAAAACCAAACGATTTATTAATGATGTCAACAATTTATTTGGGAGGTACATCTTTTAGAAAATCAGTAATGATATGTACAATGTGTTACACATTCAGAAAACCAAACGTAGTGGAGAATTTTATATATTAAGTATCAACTTGTTAGTGACAACTATTATAATTAACAACATGAAAGCATGTGACATTCTATCATGGATATTTGAAGATCTTTTGACTACTAAGAGCGTTAGGTGTTAGCTCGCCGTGCCACCGTGGCATTTCGCCTTCGCTCGCCGCCACACCGTTATCGCTCGCCGTCCTTTATCGTCGTTTACCTCTTCGTGCAAATGACGAACCAAAGATCTGACAAAGGTGGGGCCAAGTGTGAGTTTCTTCCTTTTTATTCAAGTGTTTGTTTGTAGTGTATGTTTGTAGTGTGTGTAGTGTGTGTTTGTGTGGGGAAGAAGAAGACGTTTCCCTTTTTTATATAGAAATTGGGGGAAATTTGTGTGTGTTAGGTAGGGTTGTGTGTATCAGTGTGTGTTTTCGTTTAGGAATAACGAACGGGTTGGGTGGCTCCGAATAATATCAACCGGGTCTATCAGATCGAGTATCAGACTTGGGGAAAGAAAAATGAAATGAAAAAGAGAAAATATATTTTCGAGTATCAAACTTGGGTATGCATTTGCTCGTTTGGAAACATTTCAATAAGCATTTGAAATATGACCAACTACTCCAATCTTAAATGCTTTCTGAAGAGGGACAAGCGGTAAACATTTACCTTTTTTACACTTTATAATAACTTAGAACTACGTTACCAAACACATATTTTAAACAAACAGCTACTGTTAACTTCTAATTGCTACTACTTACTGTTGTTGTTACTTGTCGCCAAACATAACAAATACGACTACCAATGTCACAATGAAGTAAAATGCAAAATTCCTGTATAGTTAACAATATGTTACTATTATTAGCATTATATATATGATATCTATACTATATAAAATGGAAAAATGGTCAAAGTGGAAAAAGTGAAAAATGTTGAAAACATGGTCAATGGAGAGAGAAATAAATAATATAATTAATACTCTTATTAAAACACCCCATTACTTAAAAGTACAATAATTTATTCACATTGTACACCCAATTAAAAGCACATCTATCAAATTAAAAGCAACCAATTGAAACCGATACCGGGTTGACCCGTTGAAACCGATACCGGGTTGACCTGTTGAAACCGATACCGGGTTGACCAGAGACGCTTCAAACCCGTGGTGACGGTTTAATTTGACATTTTTCGACCCAACCTATCGGTTTGACTCGGTTTAAATCGACCTGTTTTTTTTATCGGAACGGTTCAACCGGTTGAACCACCCGGGTGAAATCGGGTTTCAAATTTGACAAAATTATATGAGAAATGATGAAGTAGTTGTGGAACTGTGACAATTTTTTTGAAAGGAGAGACCAAGTAATTGTAGTTTTGGTTTATTTTGCTTTGATACATGTAATTTGTCATTTGTATAATGTTATTTTAAAAATGTTGCTCTTGCACCATTTAAGGGACTAGCATATATGAATCGTCGTTTAAAAGTTAATATATATTGTATAGCCATTTGTCCAGTGTATCAATAATGTTATGTAAGTTTATTAAAATCACAAAAATAAATAGTATTGTTATCTTTAGCGATAATTATTTGTACATCAAACAAATAGCTTTGAACAATGCATAAAATATCTATACAAATTGATAGTACAAAATAATCTTATATGGTGATATCCAATTTGCAAAGTTACAATTTTAAAAGCCACACACCAAATGATAAACGTTACACATGTAAAAAAAATAGTTATCACTGCCTAAATTACCGACAAAACAAGAAAAAGCGGTCACACATGTTGGCTATACCTCTAAACTACAATATAATATTGCCAACTACATAATACCGTTGCTTTTTGTAATGCTTGAATCTATTATTGCTAAAAATCTTAATAACTTAAAACAATCCTATTAGAAAATATACTCACACACTTAGATCGACTCCACATAATTTTAAAAAAAAACTATATATTTATCTATGCAACCACGCATCGAATTGTAGTTATTCAAAAGCGATTCTCTAATGCTACAAATACAGTTTGTTGAAAGAAACTTATGGGTCATCGGAACTTTGCAGAAAACTAGACATCGCTGCCGCTAGGCGCGGGTACTCGTCTAGTATAATGTATATGACGTTATTTGGTTTTTAAACCGATTTAACCGATCAAACTAGTTGAACCAAATATCGTTTAGATGTCTGGTTCGGTTTTTGGGACATTGCTTGTAAAGAAAACAACGGGCTTGGACGCTTAGTTTACTTTGAGTTGGTCAATAGTCAACTATAGAGACTTGGTCACTGTTCAAACCAATAATTACCAAGTCAATATGTTTACACTTTATAAAGCCACCACAAAACAATTTTATATTCTTGGCAATTGCAAACGAAACAACTTAAAAAGTTCCTTCAACCAAATGTCAAAATTTTAAGTTTAACGATGTTCCGCATAGAAAAAAGATGCGTCTTTATGAAAGTGTTCACGGAGTACTTGCCTAAATAATTTAATACGGAGTACGAGTAAAACACTTTAAAAAACGCGCTTGTTTGTTCCTCCTATTCCTAATACATCAAAAAATCAATTGTGCATAATTTCGTGAGGTACGAAAGAGGTGAGATGTATACCGGCTTACCCTTACTCGCTGTGTAACCAAATTGTATCAGCAACATGGGGCGGAACTAGAGGCGTACCAGTGTGTAACAAAACTCCAATGAAATTTTGCTTGCTTAGTAAGAGTTATTTTAATTGCATTTAGGGGTGTAAATGAAATGAGACACTTTGTGAGTTATTCAAGATTGAATCTGTGTGGCGGTGGATTCAAACCCCGTAGATTAGTCGGCCAAAAGGTCAAAAATCATGGTTACTAAAAAAAAAAAAAAAAGAAAAAAAAAATTGACTCGTAAACTACTCGAAATCGATTAGATTTAAACGAGTTGAGCTCAAGCTACCCAAGTACATTTTCGAGTCGAGTTCGAGCTCGAAAATACTCGACTCATGAGGCTCGCTAGTCCTTATCGAGCTTTAATGGTACTTCGTATTACATTTTTACCCTTTTATATACATGTAGTTATGTAATTATCATATAATCAAGTCGAATCGAGCTTGATACGCCAATTTTTCATCGAGTTTGAGCTTTAAATGTGAAAATAATCAAGCTCGAATTTGAGATGACGAATCAAACTCGAACTTAAAATCCAAAGCTGAACGAACTCAAGTCAAGTTTTGAACTCGAGTTTTAATAACCGAGTCGAGTCCGAACTCGGCAATACTCGGGTCGACTCGACTCGTTTACGCCCCTAATATTAGCATTGGTTCTTAAAGAATTATGTTCTAGTCTTGCATAATTGCTCCATTAAACTCAAAACAAAATCGGCCAAACAATTTACTCATTTTAGTCTCAAAAGTACAAAATTTGCAAATTAAACTCATATACTAACACATAACAAAATCAAAATTCCTAACATCAGTAACAAAATTTGCATATTAAGTAAACTCATATTGTAGTAACATATTAATCCGTGTAACAAAATTGATATTGTCCGGTAACAAAAAAAATATCTCGAAAACCGTTAATCGTAAAAAATCGTCTAGTCTTCGAATCCGATTTGCTTCCAAACCGCGTTACGCACACGGCTCAAATCCCTTCCTTTCAACGTCCTTCCAACTCCTTCATGCACCGAACACGACGCCACTCTCACCGTCGCTAAATACTCATGCGGCGGTACCATACTACTCGCGCCCCACGCGCCTTCATCCTCTTCATCACTATACACCGTCCTGTTCTCCGCTTTCTTCAGTATCATCGACCAGTTCGGTACATCAACCGGAACCGAAGCGGAAACTGTTTTCCGAACCTCACGCGCCGGTTTCTGAATCTCACGCGCCGGTTTCGGTGAAGGTGATGATGCGACGCTCCAGATGTCGAGCTCGTTGAATTCGAAGGTGAGGTCAGAGACGGAGTTGACGGTGGTTTTGTCGCCGGGAAGTGATCGGAAAGTTTTTCCGGTGAAGTAGCGTGGAGATGACGCCATTGAGAAATGAAATGAAATGAAATGGAAGTTGTTTGGGTTTGGGTTTGAATAGTTTGGGTTTGTTTGTTTATTTATAGGGGTTTTTAAAAAGTTTATAAAATTTTATTTTTTTATAAAAAGTTCATAATTGATGAATGGGACAGGTTGGCTATTATATGTTGATAAAATAGCAAAATGAATTATTTGGAACTTCTTTTCATTTGCATTATTTTAAGTTTTTAATGATTTGAATTTGTTAGTGACATGTATATTTAAAAATGGTTATAGTGTTTGTTTGACGGTTGAGGCATAATATTATCTTATTGGATTAGGACATGTCATGAGTTGCAAGTTGCAACAAGTATAATATAAGACCGGTAGTAGGGGTGTTCAAAAAAATGCGAGAAATTGATAAACCGAGCTGATCCGTTTAATTTAAAATCGTAAAAGACCGATAACCGAAAAATTGAAATAGAAAAACTCGTTTATAACGGTTAGGTTTTGGTTTTTATTTTTAGTTATCCGTGGTTACCTGAACCGAATCATGTATAATATACATGTAAGTATCAACAAACCATTCATAAAAATGTACGAGTATTAACTATATTATTACACCACTTTTATCGTATAACGCATTTTTTACTTACCTAATATGATAATTTACTAACATCCATAGATTACATATGATTATAGTGGTCGTAACCTAAAAACGTCAGATAAATAGTATTAGAGGGTGCATAGTTAGTATTAGGGAATCGGAAATGGAAAAGGAAAGCAAATGAATGAAATAAAGATTATCATTATCTTTGATATTGCTTATTTTAAGAAAAACACATGATAATTTAAATGTTTTTACCGGGACTATAAAACTTTACTATGACTGTAATCTCTTCAATGTTACTTAATTTTACGACAATGAAATACATTACATTCTAATTATTGTTTGTCCGATTTGATTTGATTTGATTAATAAAATAGTTAACCGTGACCCGAACCGCGGGTAGTCGCTCATTTCAGGTACCCGCATGTCCGGTTACCTGCCTAGTACGGTTTGTTTCGGATAGTAAAATGAACTACCCGCTCCGCGATGCATACTTAAAATCTCCAACCGAACTAAACCGAACCTCCCCGTGAACACCCCTGACCGGTAGTAATAAGCAAACTTAGAAGCGTCTTGTGTTAAGGTGGAGGCGTTTTGGACGAGTGCTTTTTATTACGTCGACCTTATATCAACGCTTTTTGAAGGCAGGAAATGAAGGGCTCGGTCGTTTTCAAAACCGAGTCGTGAAAGAGTTGTGTGGGCCTAGAGGTGAGTTGTGTTAGTGGTTTAATTTGTTACTCGAGGTATATTTAAGTGATGAATTTAGTTGTTTCATTATGCTAAGCTGATGGTACAATTGGTTGTGTAAAAATAAAGTTGATGTAACATTGAAATAATAATAATAATGAAATTGGTGTGGGGTGTTCTTATTACATTTAACTTAACATATATGATATCTCACAATATATGATCTAGGCTTAACATATATGATATTGGTGTGGGGGTGTTCTTATTACATTTAGTTTAACATATATGATATGTCACAATAAACTTCTCGTGATAAAAACTCATTAGTTACACGTTATTGATGATTAGAGGAAAATGTTAACTTATTGAATGGTTCACTTAGTTGTGTAGGTTTCTATTAGAATTGATAGTTTTGTCGTCTTTCAAAAAAAAGTATGTTCATTACAAATGTTTTTAGTTTGGTTATAATGATTTTAAATTATTGATGGATGACCTACTTAACCTATTAAAGTCGATAGCTTTGTGTTCTTAACTTGTGAACGTGAATATCATTGTGAATTGTTAGGTATATTTTTTAAGAATTAACTCAAACATGTATATTCCTCAATCCTAAATTTGTCTACAAAACTTTGTACTCGTAGTACGTTCAATGAGGCTAGTCCCAATCGTAACCGAGCATGACCCTGCCACATCAGCTTTCTCTCTCCGACGACCAGAATTACCGACCAAGTTGCCACAGTCGATGATCAAGTTTTTTTTTAATTAAATATAAAGTGGGACGTATTTTAGTGTGTAAATAAATGTCGGTTGAGATTTCACTCGATATAGGCTTTTCTCCTCCTCCAACCGATCTCATGCTCGATGTCCACAACCCGTTTAACCGATGTTCACATCGGTCAATGTGGAAAAATGGTGGTGCCCGACCGATGTGAAGACCATGGACTGCGACCAGCCTGATAACACATCTAAATGTCAAAGCATCAAATATACAAATATTCACTTGGTAAACGGTTATTCGCCCCGACTATATAGCAAACCAACCAACAAAAATAACTAAACAACCTCTGATTACAGATGGTATAGTCAAGTTACTCAAAACACTATAAGACTCTCGACACATTGTCAAAGCCGACTAACAATATAGATTTAGACATAAAGTCACATGTTACCCGTCGGCTCACATAGCCAAGGCCGACTGGCCTAAAGGTAATTATCCGTATAAAGTAGTATTAGTTGAGCTAATCACGTACAAAGTACAAACACGACATTATTATAACTTTTAGAGCATCTCCAATGCATGGGTCAAGAATGATTCAAAACTAGGTAGAACTTTTTAGAAAGACTTATTGCTATTGAAGCGATGACTTGAAAAAGGGTTATTAAAAATCAAAAGCTTATATAGGCTCAACTTATTCATGTTTTGTGTTTAGTAAAAATCTATCTTATATAATAAAAGACAGTTTTTAGTCATCACCCTAATTACTTTTTTCTAAAAATAATATTTATTCTGAGCTTGACACGTGTACTTTAGTTTTGTGTTTGAATTGCCCTTTAAATCAGCCTTTTGAAACAGCCGTTTCTATTTGACTAAAAAAATTCCCGTCTTTGAAGTTAGACTATTTTAATACGTATTTGATTTAAACCCTCTTAAATGAATAATAAATAAATAATGCAATTACAATAGTCACCTTGAGAGCATTCATAATGATACACCTTTTAAATAAATTTATAACATGTCAAATCATTAATTTATAAATTATAAATTTATTACCACTATCTATAAACCTTTTATAATTATATCAAATATTTAATCATAACACTATCTATAAACCTTTTATAATTATATCAAATATTTAATCATAACACATGCATAAAATTATGAAAAAGTCTATAATCCTGGATCTCTTCATGCCACATAAATATATAAACCAAAAGTTCACTATGATTGAAACAAAAATAAATTTTTCATAGCTTTTAAACCTTTTTATAAACCTTTTATAATGAATCACTTTATGAATCATGAAACCATCACAAACACGTCTCATTTCAGCCTTATTTTCTTAAACCTTTCTAAAATTCTTTAAGCTGCAGCGAGAATAATTAATTTGGGCATTTTAATTTTTTTAACGTTTACGACTATGTAAGGGCATTCACTACAGTAGTTTATGAAAAGATTTATAAAGTGATGAACTTATAAATCATAGTGAAAATAGGTTTATAAATATGTTTATGATGAATAGGTTAGAATACTAAACTTTTTTATAATTTAATGCATTTAAATTTTATATAATTTTTATAAAAGCTTTATGAGGTTTATAGATAGGTTCAAGATTTGTTAGTAATTAATGTCATAATAAAACTTTAGACCTATATAAAAAAACCACGGATGCTCTAAAGATTTCAATTATATTATTTTCGAAATTGATTGATATAATTTTAAGAGGTTTTATATCATCTCACCAAACACTCCCAAATTTGAATGTTCATCAAAATCATGCCTAAAAATATAAGCCGCGTCTTTCCCTTGATTAACGATTCGATTATCATTTCTAAGAATACATTATGATAGAGATGTGCAATTCGGGCTATATATAAGACTAATCTCATTGGTGCCTAAACATTTACAATCTTCATTGCATTCCAATTCCCCCCTGTCTTTTTCAAAACCCTATTGGCGAGGCTTGATGTCGGGTTTCAAGCACCAACTAAATGAAGGCGCTGCTTGAAAATGCTCAATCTTGGAGAGATTAGACCTCATTTTCACATTGTAGTAAATCAAATGAGGCTTTTGAAAAAGATGGCAATGAGCAGATGAAGCTCATTGACATCGAGTATGTATCTATTTTACTCTTTTGCATTTTTTAGGTTGTATTATGAAAATTTATCATTTTCATTGTAAATGAATCAATTTGTTAGAAACATAACATGAAGTGTTAAGAATGCAAATCTCAGCAGTGAGCTGTAATTTTATATCTAAAGACATATAAATGATATTAGTGCATTGTTATACCGATGGCTGATATCTGAAGCTAATTTTGTGAGGTACCTTTAGTGTCTAATTTTGTGATTTTTTCAAGTCTTGCGACTATGTTGGGAACCTTATTGACTTATTGTCGTCTTCCAGCTAGGATAAAATTTAAGGAATATGGTGGTATATACATATGTTTCCATTACTTTGGTTTGGATATTTGTCCTTTAGCAATCAGGAGCTATATATCTGGCTGATTTAATCAGGAGCTATCTGGCTGCATTTTGGGGGTATCAAGTTGTTCCTTCATAACAGCAAATAGAGTGTCTTGAATGCTGATTTGGATGCCAGCTGAGCATTTAGGAAGAGGTATAATTTACAACATAATCTATGCATTCATGTATATATATATGACATTACTATCATGTCTATTTGCAGTTTGCTTAGTAAGACGGGAAATGAAAATTATGTTGGTGCACTTCATCGGAATGAGTTCGTTGCAAAGTTTCCATCTAGGAGCATTGATAAGCTGTTGGATCTTCTAATCAAAGTATGAATCCCTTCTATTAATGATTATGTCTGTTATTATCAATCCCAACATTAATACTTCATTCTCAACAAACTTTAACGTTTGAATCACTCTAAAACTGTTAGGGCGTTGTATCCATTATTGTTGCGACTGTACATAGTTGTTATTCAAGAGCAGGAGGATAGTGGTATTTGTATGTTGAAAATGTAATAAAAAAGTTTTCAACCGAAATGATCTCATTAAACTTGAAGCAGACAGCAGAGTGAAGACAAATATTTATCTCATACATATACATACATCATGACCGAGAGTCGTCTATTGTGAAGGATGCGAATATGTCAAGTTGTTAACCTTGGAATGTTTACACCAACTGACATAGTTAATATTTTATTAAATATAAGAAAGTGCATTAATAATTCTTTTTCTAGCTAAAGGTTGTATTAGAATATGTATCCTTAGGACCTTGATTCAGTGACGGACGTAATGGTACTCCTGATGAACTCTTAAAGAGCACCGCAACTTGCCCTTATAATTAGAGTTTGCCACAGAAACATGATGGTAACTAAAGAGTCCATTTTGAGGAACCATAAAATTCTAAAAGAGGAACTTTTGGATCCCGAGATTGAAAAGGAACAACGGCCAGGCGTTACACTTGCAAGGACCAGAATACAACACACACAATACACACATTTTTATTATAGGCGTAAAATTTTAGACACACAATATCAGTTTCAAACCTATGTTTGTCAACCATTTACACCATAATTCAATACCCATCTTCGACTCAAACGTACCGGTTTCAAACTTAATAACAAAATAATAATAAAAAAATAAAGATGCGTTTCATATCATGCTACGTGTTTCTCTAATTAGCATGTGTTGATAATTGATTTGTTCTTACTAACCGATTAAATTAAGTTATTACTCAAAAATATCCAGTTAAGTAGGCCCATAAATTCTAATTATGTGTGGGAAATTAATTAAAATAAATTTCAAATTAGAATTTGTGACTACACAGAATATGCTTTGATCATACATATCCATTCTTAAATTAGTACAACAACGTAATTTAAAAGTGTATAGTGAATTATTGCGAATTTTATTGTTTTTTATGAAAAGTTGTAAAGGAAAAAAAGCTTTTGAAAATATATCGAAATTGATATCAAAGTAAAGAGCATCAGATAGTACATTATTGGGCATCAATAAAACTACATAAACTAATAGTGTTAGGACCGACGTATTTTATTAATTTAGCGAGATATTATTTTATCGATAAATTAATAAATTATTAATTTAAAGGAATTGAAGAAATTGTGGCGGATACCATTCAAAATCTGGTTGATGATGAAGTTGAGGATGGTTGATAAAACTGGATCCGGTCACTCAAAGAGAAGCATTACAAGCGGCAACAACTCTTCACCACTTTTTGTTGCAATACGAGAAGACAACGCCCCAACTCTTGAGTGCAATAAGGAGATTTAAAGATGAAATCAATATAAATTTGAAGTTCAACAAAAAACAAGTGACTATAGATTATTTTTCTAAAAATCTTAGAATTTTGAAGTGTATCACACATATATAATATATATATTATGGAATTTTTAGTGATTATTAATTTATAGTTTCGTTGGGACTAATATATATACACTGGGGTTTCAAAAAATTATTATCTTATTATTTTATCGATTGGGGTTCAAATTTGCACTGGTCCCAAGTTGGGACCGGACAAATTATTAATTTTATTGAGTTTATTAATTTATCGAGTATTAATTTATAGGGTTTTCACTGTAATTTGTTTGATTCTTTTTTTGAGAATTTCGGTTCCTTATTTGATAATTTTCCGAATATTCGTAATCTATTTTAGGAATAGATTTAGACTTTGTGCTTAAGTCTTAACTATTGTAAATTTCACACAAATATGAGATTAAAAGAGATGAATGTGTTTTAAGTAAGCTTCTAAAAGGCTTTAAGGCGTGAGGCATGACTCCACGTTACGAAATAGATCGGAGGTACGATACGACCCGATTAGGAGTTGTATTGGGATAAGGCACCACTTTTAGCGTGTGCGAGCTCCTTAAGAAAATAAAGAGAAGAACTAGAGATTTGTTTATCTTAAACTTTTATTGATTCATTCATAACATTATCACACCTTAAATACTAATTTATGAGATAACTCTCACAAACATAAGACTTATCCTAACATGACTCAAGGCATATCTTAAACAATGACTCCAACACTTATCCTAATAAAACATAATAAATAAACTACGATAGTTATCCAACACGTCATGCCGCGATAGCCGTCCCTCATCAACCACGGGCGTATCAGCGTTGGCTTAGCGTGGCGTGTGATGAGGCATGGAAAGACGCGCTAAGGCGTGAGGCATGATGCCTTTTTTGAACTCAACTCCGATGAAAAAGTTTTTTTTTTTTTTTTTTTTTTAAATAAAGATTAGATAGAATAATTTCCTGACTTTATTCATTAGTTATAACAAATTTTATAAACTTGATATATATGAAAAATGATATAAGCAAGGTTATAACATAGTTTTTAAGAGGAAAAGTATTGCAAGTTCAACTTTTATTATTTATGCTCCTTCTAAAAAGTAAACTTTTGGGTAATTAATATTAGGGAAAAATGTTATAATTGCTTAAGTTTAAATACAAAGTAAAACATTAGAGAAAGTTAGAAAGGCTAAATTATAAATTACTTTTCTTTACTTAAGTTTAGTTAAAAATTAAAAGATAAAGAAAGTTGAAGGGGTTAAATTGTAAATTAGTATTCATACTATGCACCATTGTTGATAATTGTTAATAAGTGCATATATAGATATAGATTTATAAGCCTGTAAATATTTTTATATTTTGTGTCGTTTTAAGTGACTATTTAAAAAATGTTATGGCTTCGTCATGACTCCTAAGACGCGAGGCTTGACAATATTATCATGTCACGCCTCATGATATTTATAACATTGGTTTTAAGTATGCAAAAGAATGAAAGTGGAGTCATAAAGTACAACTATATTAAAAAATCTCACAATATTCTAGCAAAAATAGAGAATTGTGGACAGTAAAAAGGAGGCCGTTTTTGTCAGTTCACATATTTAAGTAATAGATTTAGCAATATCTCACTTATGTAAGTCACATTAAAATACGTGGTATCTCGATGTAAAAATGCAAATTGTATGTATTTGTCACGCCATGTTTTTCACACAGGGGCATGTATATGTAGTTTATCGCATTAAGAGGAACAAAGGATCAAACGTAGGTGATTCGACAAAGATGAAAACCTCAAAAAATTTCCCACAAATGTTTTATACAAAGAAGCGCTACAAAACTTTGATAATCTGTAATCAAACTTAGCCAATTTTGTTATATATTAACTATTATTTTCTAGATAAAACTTATTTATTTATAGGTTCCCAAAATTAAATATGCATTTCTCCAAAAAATTTTTTTGCAGGAGATTCATGTTGAGGTGCTTAATAAATTTTTGCTTATGACATGGACAAGTGCAACAACTGCCTTTGCATATTTCCACAATTTCATTTCCAACTTCGTTCATTGTTTTGTTTCTTTCTTCCAGCTTATTTCTTGATATATAAATATTAAAAATTACAAGTTTTTGTAACTTTTTCTTAAAATACCCGTGAATTTCACGGGTCTTTTAGCTAGTGAAATGATAAAAGATGGTTGCGAAAGTTAGATGAAAGAAGCATAATTATAGACTGTAGGTACTGTATTTGATTATATGAGACAATGTGAATAATTTTTTTTAAAAGACTAAATTCCGGAAACACATGTGTTACAAGTTTAATTATGTCGTTAAGATAAATTAAGAGAGTTAACGAGTTAACTGAGTAAATGGACTAAATGGACTAACTGAATAAATGGACTAATGGAAACACATACCATAAAAACAGCATTTTTGAAAATTTTTGGCACTTCGTGACTTAAAATCGGGTGTAGCCCCGTGCCACACTCGGCATACATATGGGTCCGTCCATGTATGTGATACTATGCTACACCCTCGATACTTTAAAAATAGGCGTAATAATGGATTTATCAATTGAATCACGGCTAATTTGGCATAAAAAGACGCGTCCCACCGTTGCTGCACTTCTTCCCTAGACGTGTCGCATAAGGTGAAAATGGGAGAAGATGGTCGTATAAGGATCTTTATTACACAGTCTAAGAGCATAAGGTATGGATGCAATTTACAAGCCAAATGCACATTAAAATTACCAATGGTTAGCCAAATGTCATACCATCACTTGTGTCATTCGTGAACCAAATGTATTTGAGCTAGTGAAATGGCTTAAGCCATTGGGTTTTTTTTATTGTGAGTGATTGAGTATTTTTAGTAAAGTATTTTGTGGACCCAATAACATGTTAGTGATGTGTTATGAGGGAGGGTGTTTCAGTTATTGGTGTGTTATTGGGAGTTGTATGATATGACGCTTAGGTGACATACTAATAACGTGTTAACGGTTCCTCTCATACCTTGTGCTCTAAGGTATTAATCTACCCACTTAATTTAGTTTATGGTGTTACTTCACCTGTCTTTAAATTATTGTCACCAACTAAAAAAATACACAATTAAAGAAAATAAGATAATTATATTTTGACTAAAATACATCGTTGGTCCCTAAACTTGGCATGGTGCATCGTTATGGGACAAAACCCGGCCTTTTCATCGCCATAGGTCCAAACCTTGGCCATTAAATGCCAAAATCGTCCCTTGACCAGAATTGGGACAGTCAAACCGATTTCCTTCGAGGGTATTATAGACCATTCACTTTTTTGACCCAACCTTCAACCCAGGGACTAATTGTGACTATGGCTACTAGCCGTTTCTTCCCTGATCGTGCATTTAATTTCGCGGGAACCAATACACCCACCCAACAAACAACTTTAACAATCACATAAAACCACATTATCCAGAAGCGATAAAGCTGCAAATCGAAATCAAGAATATAAATCCTCATTTCCGGAACTCAAAAGACCGTAACTTCAAACAAAACCATGTCGATCGATCGTTTTACCAACATGCCAGATGAAGTGATCACTAACATTTTGAATCGGTTGCCTTTGTTAGAAGCGGTGATAACCTCTAGTTTAGCGAAACTTCGATGTCTAAGTGGACTTTGCTCACCGATGTCATACTTGATGAGGATTTCTTTTATTATTTAACATACGAGTTTGATGGTAGGCTTGTTACTAGATTCTTAAATCGGCTTATGGGTCCAATAAGAAAGTTTGTCTTCTTTGTAGAGCCAAGATCAATTATTGGAATAGACAACTTTCATTATGAACAGATTCATGAGTGGCTCTTGTTTTTGGCTGACAATGGAATTGAGGTGCTGATTATTACAAAGCGGTATGGTGACCGATTACGTTCGAACCCAACTTTACTCTCGTAGTGAGTTGAAACATCTGGTACTTCATGTTTGTGCTATGGCTACTTTAGAATATTTTCATGGCTTTCCAAATCTACTGAGCCTAGAATTGATTCATGTCAATTTTCTAAGCGGTATAGTTTGGGACTTTATTCGGTTGTCGCCACTTGAGTCTCTTAAAATGAATCGTCCTAGTACAAACGAGATGAGACTATGGGATATTGCAAAACTTGGGAATTTGAAGAAGTTACATTTGTCATTAGGTCGTTATAATGTTGTGACGACAATCACAACATCCGATATCTTTCACTTGACAAGACTTCAAAATCTTGAGACCCTTACATTGGATTTTGGTGATTGCACAGTAAGAACAATTTCAGTTTTACAACTTATAATTTAACAATGCTATAGAGATGTGTAACAGTAATGAAATTTAATCTGTAAAACTTCTTGTAGTTGATACATGAAGCTAACCCTAGGATGAAGGTGCCCTTTGTTTCCCTGATTAACCTTAAGTGTCGATGTCGATTTTGGGAATAGTGTTATGGTAGCGTTCACCATTGTAATGATTCGGACATCTCCGAATTTGAAAATCTTTGGATACTAGAGTAAGTGTAATGTTGTAATGCATATGTATCAAATAAAACATTCCTAAATTGCCATGTTTGTGTATCTCAACAATATTTGATTTTTCAGGCTGCAAACACGCTTAGTGATCTACCTTTGCAAAAAATTTCCTTGTTGTAGACGAAACACATTCGACCATGGTCACTACAGACGGTGGTGTTTCGAGCTTTTCGAACGAGCATGAAATAACTTTAATAAAGTGTATACTTGCGTGTTCCCGGTCGCTAAAGACAATCATTATCAGGCAAAGCGATAGGAATCATGATGGGAATGAAAATACCAGGAACAACTGGGAGTTGGCTAGGAAGTTGTTGAAACTCCACCGAGCTTCCCCAGCCGTGGTAGATTTCTTTGACTGGTTGTAGTTTAAGTTTGGGTTGAATACCCTTGGACAATTAATGTTGCAAAATATTTTTGGTGATTTTGTACTGTAATTGTTTATATGGTTTGGTTAAAATTAGATTGTTCATATGTTGTTGTTTGTGCGTATTGTAGGTGATGAAAGTTTGACATTCGAAAGTCAAACTTTCATTTAGCATTTTAATTTGATTGTAGCAAGTAAAACTGCATTTCAAGTTTACTTTAGTTAGTCAATACTTGATAATGGTGAATGTGTTAACTGTGAACGAGAGTCGTAATGTCGGAAGGATTGAAAACCTTTGGAAGATTAAGTGCAAAAGGCAGAATGGTATTTAAAGTTTGATAATAAGGATGGCTAGTGGAATGTTCAATAATATATAGAATGGTATTTGACTTTGTAAAGTCAACATTGCAAAACCATAACTCAATATTTGTTTTGGAGTGAATTGATAATTTGATATGTTTTAGAAGTTTGACTTAACAAAGTCAAACTTCTAATGGTTTTACGTAAGTTGGCAACTTGAGGGACCAATTGTGTATTATAAAGTGATTATTGGGCGGGAGTTTTAAGTATTACAACGGCAACCAAGACAAATTCAGGACCAGTGTGAAAAAAAAGTAACTATTAGACCCTTGACCGTCTCTTACAGGAGACGATATTAACTAGTGCACACCAAACGATGAACTCATCTACCACTTTTTCCACACACAAATAATTTTTCAATGGCAGATTTCCCCATTTTAAACGAACTCATGGAGGTTCTTTGATTCCCCAAATTTGAATGATCGTATGGCTATATGGTTTGAAGAAGAGGCGCTTCAAGAAGGGATTCGAGGAAGCTAGTTCTTGATGCATCAACATCTGAGACAGAATCATCAAGCGTAGGGAGCTGATAGAAGAGAATCAAGCTCTAGGACCTCGTGGAATAGCGCTTGACTGTGTGGATGGGCTGACCAAAATCCAGTCGAGGCACACAAACCAACTTGCCCAACTCATACAGATTGTTGGTCAAACAGATGAAGGTATTCGGTTCAACCAAGAGTTTGTTAAGAAAATGGCTTAACATAATGCCTGAATTTTTGGTTTTCCATGGGGTAGATAAAGGCGGTATTTTGGGTGATAGTTTTGCTAAAAAGGGTATGTAAATTAGATTTGATGTAGTTGGTTATGATGTTTAACAGACTTTATTAATGATAAAATATCATTTGGGTTATGTGTTGTTTAATCTTTTCTTGTATTGTGATATTGGGTGTATTTTAGTGTTATTAGTATCAACAAAACCAAACATCCCCTTATATCAGCAAAACCAAACAGGCCCTTGTATCAGCAAAACCAAACAGGCCCTTGTATCAGCAAAACTTTAATCAGTAAAATCAAACACCCCCTTGTATCAGCAAAAGCAAATGCAATTGTTTAAAAAGATGTGGTAAAAATGCAAATACTTTAGCACTAAATCATAATGAATCAACAAACATCCGCTTGTATCAGCTAAACCAAACGGCTTTTATTCATCGATTTCATGTTCTCAAGAACTACAAATGTTTACTATCATCTAACATACACTTTGCTAGACCCACAACTCTCCCTATCATCGTTTTCCTTCTTTTCCTTCCTTTCCTTAAGATATTTAAACAAAATTTCCAGATTTTTAATCCTTTCTCCCAAATCGTTAAACTTTGATAACAAGATGTCATCATCTTCCTTCTCCTTCTTAACACCCAAACGCTTTTCATTTGCGCAATTTGCTTTCCTCAACGAACTCAACAAACCATTCCCCTTATCGTTTTGTGCCATTATTGTTTTTCTTTTTGCTTTGGGTAGAATGTGTGTTCGTTGTATTTTAGGGTTCACTCTTGGTCGTAGCCGATACATATATGGTTGAAGGTTGGGTTACATTTTAACTAGGTTGGGTCAAAAGAGTGAATGGTCTATAATACCTTCGAAGGAAATCGGTTTGACTGTCCCAATTCTGGTCAAGGGACGATTCTGGCATTTAATGGCCAAGGTTTGGACCTATGGCGATGAAAAGGCCGGGTTTTAGTCCCATAACAATGCTGTAAATGCCAAGTTTAGGGACCAACGGTGTATTTTAGTCTTATATTTTTTTACTAATTAAATATCATTTACTCAACCTTGTTTAATTGATTTACACAAGAAATGACTATTATTTTAAAAAATAAAATATGAATACTAATTAAAGTAGTGGTGTTATATCACACTAAAAATAGCAACCATATATATATCGATTAAAAAACAATTTCCCAGTGTCACATTAATCCGAAGTAGATAAAATTTCCGAAACAAAACGTGTCACACAGTCGTAGTATTTTCACAACTTTTAGGAGTTTTTGTCGACACACGAGGAGTGAATCTAGTGAGTGCACCTGGTTCAGAGAGAGCTCGTAATGCTTATGGGGTCATATATCTTGACACGTGTTATTAAGTCATAAAAAGTTAAAAAAGATTTATGTACCATGTAGGAAGCACGTGAACCAGCAGCGTGTTTTGTTCATTACTTATGAAGTTTGAGGTGTTGCGATAAGGCTAGCCACGATAGGGTGGGTTGTCTTCGGTTGAGAGGCTAGGTCGAGCAAGGTCGACCCACTGTGGGTAAGAAGGTTGAGCAAGGTTGAGGAGAGAAGAAGAGGGTATTCGGTTGAGCACACAACCGAGTTACACAATCCCAAACTTTATCACTTTTCCAAAACTTTATCACTTTTACAACATTATAAATACCAACATCAGACACATTTTTAAACACATAATTTCAAACAACTTCTCATAAACACTTTCAAACACATTTTGATAATTATGTCTTACGAGTTATTTTTTAATTCTACGTATTCAGTTTTTAATAAGTATTGTAACGTCTACGTTTTATTAGTTTAAGTTTTTAATTATTGTTGTAATGTTAAGTATTTTTATTAATGAAGTTTAATTTTGTTTTTAAAAATATTTGATTAAAAAAAAAAATTAGGTCACCACGTGGCAACTAGGTCAAATTCGTCGTCGTCTGAGAGAGAAAGGCGATGTAAGCGGTGACGTAGTTCGCCACTGTGTCTAGCCTAATGGTTTTTAACTGTGTTATAAACATTTTATAAAAGTGTTTTGAAACCGAGTCGAATCGGTTAGTTGAATGGGGAACCAGGTTGGTAGCTTTGACGGTTGAACCAGTAAAACCGTAAAAATTGAGTTCAGTTTGGGAGAAAAAAAAACCTAGTAAAAAACCGATTCGATTTTAAAAGCATTACTTTTAGCCGGTGTTGAATGACGATATATAGCTGCTATTGGAACTAGTTTTAACAAGCAGGGTTGGATCATTCATAAAACCCTCTTCTTTTAACAAAAAGGTTCAGGGTTCGACATTGATTTGAATAAGAGTAAGATTGTTTATATCTCACATCCTTTATACTTCATGAAAAACGAGTTTAGGTTAACATTGATTTGATTATTATTAGAACTAGGGGTGTCAGTCAGGTCGGGTCAATTCGGGTCGGGTCAGCCGGGTTCGGGTCAATTCGGGTCGGGTCAATTCGGGTCGGGTCAATTCGGGTTCGGGTCAACCTGAATATAAGTTAAATAGTGACAAAATTGCCTATTTGTTCTAATTTATATAGAAAATTTTAAAACAAATATAAAAAAAAAATAAAAAAAACCTTATTCGGGTTAAACGGGTTGACCCGAATCCGACTTAGCCAAAAAATCTCAACCCGATACCCGACCCGACCCTATTTAGTATTCGGGTTAGTCGGGTCAGAATTCAATTTCTAACCCGAGTAACCCGACCCGAATATGCTTAGTCGGGTTCGGGTTCGGGTCCGGGTCGGGTCAGGATTTTTGACACCCCTAATTAGAACTAGTTTTAAGTTCAAATCTTATACACATTTTATGGTAATTGAAAAAAAAAAAAAAAAAAATCTCAAAAAGATACAAAATATAAGGAGTAGTTCATCATGTGGTACAAACTTTATATATATTTTTAAAACGGTTATGTGCGACTGTGCTAATGCTAATGTGCTATTTTATATTTTTTTAACACGTATTCCGACCAAAAGTACCATCCCAATCATTTGCTGGCCCTCATGCTTATTTGTGTTATTGAAACAAATGTGTTGCGGCTAGAAAGATTTTATTCCCGGCTTTATAAGATTTTGCTCATTCCCAATAAAAAGTAGCTGCCGATAGCATATTTGGAAAAGTCGAACAACTGTCGGTAGCACATTTGTGTTTATAGTCAAACTTGCAAATGATTGAAAATATACTTGTTGTCAGAACATGTGTGAAAAAAATAATTGAGTAGCACAGTCGCATATTAGCACGGTCACACATAATCATTTTAAAAAGATGTGTAAAATTTGTACCGTATGGTTAACACTTCTTTAGTTTTTGTACCTTTTTGAAAATTAATATTTTAGTTTGTGTATGATATATCGGAATGATATGCTGGCTGTTTTTGTAAAAATTGTTCCCGGTCATACCTAACACTTGCAAATTCATGGAAAAAGAAGATATTGGTGGATCAATACAACTTCTTTGGCCGTATTTTGACGCACTAATGAAACTACATCAATTTTGGCAAACTATAATGACACACGACCTATTGGTTTGGCACATCCACAAGTTAGTAGTCTTAGGGTTTGTTTGGCAACGGGGCTTACGGGGGCCTGAGTTTTTAATATAAGCCTGCTCATAAAATAATTTTTATTTTTAATACGGGTTTATAGAGGCTTATATAAGACATAAGTTTTCATAAGCCTAAGCCCATTGAAAAAGGCTTATTAGGGCTTATAGCTAGTTAAATGACCTAAATACCCATAAAAAAATTAAATTATCACGCAAAAGCTGAAAATATATCTAAATTTAATTTGTCGTATTTTTTTATGAGATTTTGCATTAATTAGTCTCAGTTGCAATTAATTAGTCAAACAGATTTATAAAAATATAAAGCCCAGTTTTCGGCTTTTAATATAAGTCACAACCCCAACTCCAGCTCTAGCCCTAGCCCTAACCCCAACCCATTGTGCCAAACATACTGTTAGTAGATAAGTTATTATATGTCATGGCGCAGCCCGCGGCTGTGATGACGGAAAACATGCAGTCACGAGGCTGGTATGTCACTTCGCTACAACCGTGACATACACTAAAGTGAAGTTAATAACTTGATGATTGGATGAGTCACTTATATAAAACCTAGTGTTAGAAAATAGCATTCGGAGATTGGTGTTGTGTGCTATGGATGCTATCTAGTATCGAGTATGGAAAAACTTAAACACGAATCACAAAAGTGGGCCAGAACATATCAAGTTAGTTAACGCGAGTATGAATACACATATATCCATAATCCATAATCCATAAGAACAACCTTGATATGGTTAGTTTAGTTATAAACCACATATAGACTAATACCTAAAACTTCAATCATTTCTTCTATTTGTAGAATGCAAACTGTCGTCTTTTCAAGTTACATTACGTGTTTTGAACTTTGGGGATAAAATGTGAAACCGAACCATTTGAGGGCATTTTAATACTTGTTGACCTTTCCCATTTACCTACTCCACATGATAGTCCTTGTCTAATTCATTCATTATGTAACTAACACATTTATTGGAACAACACCACATATATTTGCAAATCGTTACGTGTTTGTTTAATGCCATAGGTCATATGTATGAACTTGGATAACTAACCACTCGTGTAAAATAACTAGTTGTTCGCCTACAAATCTACAATACACATGTTTGCGCCCCTACGGTGCATGTTTGTGTGCCTAGAGTACTTGTACACCAGTTTTAGTGTTCGATGATTTTAGAGTTGACACAGTGTTTGTGCGCCTACAATACATGTACACCGTCTATTGATAACAAAATATGTAATGTGACTAGTACATGTACATGATATGAACATTTGCCATTTTCGATGATTTTGCTGTATCAAAGATGTTTTCTTGTCTCTCGTTGTTGTTTTTTTTTTTTTTTTTTTTTTTTTTTTTTTTTTTTTTTTTTAATGAACAAATCGAAGAACTTAATAGATCAAAGAATCATGTCTAAGAATATGTACATTTTTATTCATAATACTTAAAAAGGCCTTTTATTGAAAGTCAAACACTTGCTTTGTTTGACAAAATACATTGTACTCGTGTTCTCTTATGAGCTTCATAGTTTCATTCATCATATTTGTATCGACACTTGTTTGTTAATGATTTTTTTCAAAGATGCTTTTTGAAGTATATCCATTTCTCATTTATCTATAACTAACACTTGCATGTTAGGGTCTCTTTCAAAGGGTCATTTTTTTATTGCATTTCAAACTTATTCCCTTCGTATTTGTCTACAGATGACACTTGTACGTTAAAGTCTCTTTCGGGAGGCCAATGTGTTGAGTGATACATGTACATCATGGCATTTAGTTTGACAATGTATAATAGTAGTTGGATTATTATGAATAGGGGGAGTCAGGATTTTTAGTTAAGAGGAGTCGGTTGTGCTTAACGCATAAAGTCATAGTGATAAATATCGCGTCAAAAATTAATATATAGTGTTGTCTTTTGTATGAGTTATTCATTTATGAAATTTGTAGACATGTTTATAGAATAAAGAGGGCCGAATGTAAAACTAGTAGAAAATTCCATTGTAATCTAAATAACTGATAAATAAAATGAGTTGATTAGGGTGGCTCAGCACCTACTAGTCACTCTACTAGCTCCGTATTTGATTATGAAAAAGAAAATATAACAACATATTGAATAAAAGAAAGCATACATTTTTAACACAAAGATATCATTGAAGTATGGATGATAACGTTATGGTTACTAACGAGCGGGGTAGCCCGCACGTTGCTGCGGGTATACTGTGTTTATGAATCGAGTGTACACATGCATATTCACCCAACAATTTAAATCAATCACATCATAATTCAAATACATTTATAACTTACTACTTTTAACAAATTTTGACAAATGATATATATTGTAATTGCAGTCATGATGTTCTTAACAATATGAAAAGAAACAAATATACATTTTGGTAAATTCAGCTATGCGCTACTCTTTACCGGGTTATATTATCATATGCTGAAATTACCAACGTCTTCATGTCTCTTAATGGTCATTTCTTTAAGTTTTCACTTATCGTCCCATTTCATCAAGGCATAAATAGATCAGGTCCAATTTTTCAGTTGCCTCTCTTTGTTCAACATTACCCCTGGAGCAAGAACTTGAAATCGTTATATAATCGTCATTTTTTATAACCTTAACAATTAACAATAAAAATAGCTAATTCATAACCTGAGGAGAAGGGTAACGGCGTCATAAAAGCCTTGAAGGACGGCTGCTAAAGCTAATTCATTTTCATCATCTCCACCGGTCACAAAGAAGTGTAAATCTTGTATGAATCTATACATCACTACGTTATTGTCAAACATTTCTATCTCACCTGCGGATACATATATGAACAAAAAGATATTGCGTTATGTTGGTAGATGTTACAAAACATAAAAGTAAACAGAAAAAAGCAAGGCGTTCATTTTACCACCTATATTGAGCATATAGTATTTTTACCGACTGAAAATGAAAAAGTTAAAGTAAGATAATACTCTACGTAGGGCACATGAAATTGATATGTTGGAACAGCTGACACACAACTTCATACCAAAAATTCCAGAATTTTAAATTTTATTACGTACCCTTGATTAAATAGTACAAAAATGAGTTTAAAAAAGAAATTATTACAGGTTATCATCAGTGTGGTATTAAGCAGAAAGTAATACAGTTCAGCTTCATCAACGACGGTCTCCCAGCTTTCAATTACTACAACCTAAACATATTTTAGAACGTACCCAAAAAACAACTACAAATTGACTAATCAGTTGTTCGATCAAATTAGCTCTAATGAAGCATTCAATCAGCAGTTCAGTTAGACTCTTCTCAAGCAAATTGACATATAACAGACATTCAACATCATCATTAGTATCAAAAGTTAGATATTTTAATGAATCGATGCATTGGGGAAGAAGCGAATAGATTCGGTTCACCGTTCATGTGATTCTCAAGTGCCAGTTTTATAATAATATGGGTTCAAATAAAGATTTAAATGAGCAGAAGAGCTATTCCGATAGTTCACATAACTTTACTGGTTTATCTGTGCGTTCATTGTACTTGATATGTAAATCAAAGAGTACAAACCAAAACATGGAAGGTTTAAATGCATATGGCACAAACCTGAGAAACAATAACTCCCTTGATTGCAAGGATAGATCATGGTTTACGATACTTGTTTTGTAGCTTAGCTTCATTCTCATAAAGTAGCTCAATCTCCTTAACATGGCTCCAATTCTCTGTTTTTTAGCTCTCTTTCTCGCAGCATAATCCATGCTAGACTTGCTCAAATATGTCTCATGTTTAGAATATCGAGAGCTCGCCACCTGTGATAAAAGCAATTTCAAGCATCAAACCAAATGCAAACAGCCCTATGTCAACCCGACCCTACTGACACCCCTAAGCGAAAATGATCAAACAAACATAAAAATGAGCCCAAAAGGCGAAGATGGTAAAATGAACTGAAAAGGTGAAAGGGGTAAAACTTAAAAGCATCATATTTGACAACATTTTATGCAATAAACCACTGCATTCAAACATTTTAGTTATAAAAGGATGCCACCTTACCCTGCACTAAGAAATAAATGTATGGTCTTTAAAAGAAAGCATGGTTGAAAAACATAAAACAAACCATTATAAATGTGACATATTCGAATCAAGACGTGTACATCCTTTCAAAAAGAAAGAGGAGTAACCTGATCTTTGCATCGAAACATGTTAATGTACTTGATCCCATTGGCGTAGTCAACTCGACATGTGTTGAAATTCTTGGAATACACCGTTCATACCTTGACCTCTCCACCTAATGCTGTTGCATAAATACTTCATACAATTTAAAACTTAAAACCTTGAAAAATAATCATCATGTTGTTTACCTTCATTGTGAACGGGGTTAGAAGGCTCCCCAACAGTAGCAGTTGAATGGTTGATCAGTTAACATTTCCGCACATTCCGTGAACACCCTCGAGCGGTGGATGATGATCCGAATTTTCTTTGCTGGTTTGACCTCTTTCGCTGCATAGAATTGATTTCAACAGGATTGTCAAATTGCATTGAGATGATTTTGTACAGACCGTTGTATTACCAAAAACAAAGGAATACAGATTTAGTACTTTAGTAGTAATAGAATAGTTTTGTTAGAAGGGTAAAATGTAGAATTACCTCATTCTTACTAAATGCAATAACCTAAAGAAATCGTAAATATAACGAACCTTAAGATGGTTGATCAGTTAATGTTTTCGCACATTCCGTGAACACCCTCGACCCGGTGGATGACGATCCGAATCGTCTTTGTTGGTTTGACCTCTTTTGCTGCATAGAATTGATTACAACAGGATTGTCAAATTGCATTGTTGTTGAAAAAAATAGACATCCAAAACAACTAATAAGACAGTATCCAAATGTGCTAACAACATTATAATAGTAGCATCCTCTTAGACGTCAGTTCTAAACTTGCTGAAAGTTCATCACAATTGGTTCAACAACTCGGATTGTATCAGCTTTTAAAATAACTAAGGCTACACTTCCCTGGATATTATTTTTTGCTTCTCCACCGTTACGATTTGCATTAGCCTGTGAAACATTAGAACTAATCCACCTCTGCACGTTGCGCACACTAATCCTCATAGATTCCTGTGATCCTTTCTGTGTTGCTTCAGATGGTTAGGCACTTCCAAATTGCACTACAAAAAAAGTAGATTGTTAATATAAACTTGATGTAAGCTTCTTTTGTGTAGTGTGTACTTCTTACCACTCCAAAAGGTAATGATTTTCTTTCATTTTTAAGATTTTTTTAAACAATTCATTAATCTTTTAAAATCAAATTAAGTCTGTTAAAGTATTCATACCACAGGGAATCCTTTGTAAAATAGACCAAAACCGGCCAATGCATTAACTGGAACCAACGTCTAACAGGCCTAAAGAATCTGAAATAGACAAAATCAAAGTTATAAGAGTGACATGATAGTCAGGCATAAGAACAAACTCCAAAAGTTACTTTAAACTAAAATTACCTTCTTAGCATGGAGTTTATCATTACTTGATAGCAACTTCTTTCTCTCAAAAAAAGGAAAAAAAAAGGAAAAACGTGGAGCAAAAGACTAATATGGCTCTACTAAATTGTATGGTCATCTAACTTGAAAGGTTGCTATCAATTTAGTTTCAGAAACTTCTTGTATGTGATTTTAACTCGTTTAAAAATAAAAGCTGGCTTCATCCTTTACCCAATATCTAAGACTGAGACAAAAGTATTTTGGACAAAAAATTATGTTCAGCTACCAGATATACAAAGTGAGATTTCACCTTTTGTTGCAGTTTTAGTAGCGCGTCCTGAAGAACACGCAATTCCGCCTTTCAAGTTTTCTGTTTGAATGACTTTGATGTTACAGCTATCGTCATCCTATACGCCTCCATGTCTTCAGCCGTAACCTGGTCACCCAGTTGACATTATATTTGGGCTTTCTTTCGTCTTTCTCTTCTCTCTTCCTCTTCTGCAACTGCACAATTCCCAACAGCAATTTAATATTACATCAATATTAAATAAATCATGTATAGGTACCCTATACAAAAAGATCTAGAAGCAACATATACATTAAGAGGATACAAAACCACCTTCTTAATTGCTTCAGTAACTTTGTCTTGTTCCAAATGTAAGTCGACAGGTATGTCTGTACCCCAAGTGGGAAGTTGCGTCTCTTTAGTGGGGGCGAATCACATTTGATGAGAAACTCTATTGCATCTTCAACAGCTTCTATTCCAGCCGCACCTGTATAGTAAATGATTCTACTAACGAACTGTTTACAGCATTTGCATCCTCATTCTTGATATATCCACTAACGTCTATGATTTTTTTCCCACCGCTTCTAGGCTCTTCTTCTGCACACATATCTTTCACTCTCACAATTTGCTTCAAAATTCCAGAGAATACATTTTTTTAATGTCATCCTCGGCATGGCTATGAATGTTTATCAGTTCGAATTGAAACAAAAAACTTTAAAAATAATCAGTTAAGTTTATGCTTTTATAAAGCAGTTTTATTTGCTCATTGCATTTAAGTCCCAATGATCCCTGAATACGCACCACAATTTTGAGCAGCCATTGTAATAGAATCTTTTTACCATTCTTTGTCGATGAAACATGTCATCATTATTAATATACTTAACGTAAAAAGCTATAAAGAATTTATATGCAGCTTCAACCAAAGTATGAAAATGAACACCTTGAAATTGAGGCGTTAGACATTATGTTCGCCAACAAAATGAGTATTAATAGGAAATAAAAGGCTGGAATAGAACATGAAATCATAAACAAAAGGTTGGTATCACATGTCAAAAGCACATAACGGCCCGGATTGAACAGAAAAAACGTGTAATGAGTAGTGATGTATATGGTACTTCTTCAATAAGTGAAACAAAATTTTAACTTGCGAGCTCAAGTCGGTATCTCAGATAATGAGGAGCTTAAAGGTGGTCGAAATGAGGAGCTTTATAAGATTAGATAATGTCGAAATCTCAATTTCAGTGTTATTTTGAATCTAATCAAGCTTTAAAAAAAAATTGTTCTTTTTATTCTCAATCTCTTTTAATGGGTATACGCTCAAATAAGTACTCCTATTCTATAAGTTCGTATTCCTTCAAACGCCACCAAGATTTATAGAACCAAAGGATATATGCTAAAATGAGTTTTGTTGTAAAGTATTTCACTGAGACAATTTATCAAACCGTTTATGTGCATATTACAACTGGATTAAACATATGCAAATGATCTCTAATGAAGTCAAACCTTGTAATGTTATGTCACAATGGTTTCTGCAGCATCAAACACATTTGCACCTCAACATAATCTGAAATTGAAAAATAATAAATAGCACCACCTATCCTTTAAAAACTACTCAATCTAATCAGGAACCAAAATTAAGAATAAATAAGGCCAAAATAAGCTCGAAAGAAAATAAGGAAACCATAAAACCCAAAATACTAAATTTATTATAGTAATCACAAATCTAAATAAATCATAGTAATTTCATCAATTCAATGATAAAAAACAATACAGTAGAAACTATAAATAAAAGATAAACACATACCTCAGGCATACTGAGACACCATCCAATAAATTAGCCGAATGTATCAAATACCGACCCGATCTGGTAAACAAACAACTCGTACTACCTTTTCTGGTTTTGTTACAAAAAGTTTAGATTTGTGAAACCGATTTGTAGTAGATAGATTTGTTTGTGCGTTTTTTAAAGGTAATGTTTATGGCTCTAGAAGTGGCGGTCGGAGATTTTAGTTTCCGGCTTTGAAGAGATGTAGGAGAAGACAGATGCAAGAGAAATTTCTAGAGAGATTGTGTTTTTTGTGACTATGAATTAGTGAAAACAGTGAGAGGCGGTGAAAATTTCTTAAAAGGAACTATTTCTACTACTACTTTACAATATAAACCTCGCCTATACATTTTTCTAAAATGAACTTTTTAATATTATACGTTATAAAGAATTACGTTAGCACGAGGTACAGAACTGGTAACAATTGAAGGCGTACAAGCTGGCTCATGCAGAGGCTGGGCCAGATTGGTGCCTCGGGCGAGAGGCTAGGTGTGGGCTCGGCGAGATTGTGTGGCTAAAGGAAAGCGGGCTAGGCTTAGGAGTTTAGGAGAGAGTGTTTGGGGCATGGTCAAGCGTGGAAAGGAAGCTCTAGGCGAGATAGAGATTGAGTGTTGGGCGTGGAAAGGAAGGACTAAGCAAAAGCATGTATATAAAATACAAATTTAATATAGTATCATTACATGAATCAAATATAATACTTTGTACCATGGCACTATAAAGCAAAAGCGTGGAAATGAAGGACTAAGCAAAAGCACTAGTCAAATATAATTAAACAAGTTGTGGGTCTATTTCTGACTTTTTATGTACCTTGTGAAATAAAGTTTCTGCATTTTGTCTTGGTAAAATACTTTGTGATATGTGAATACTTTGTCAATTCGGGCAACACAAAAGTTTGATGTGACAGATTTTGGTTATTCTTGTAAAACATCATAAAATAGTTTAGATTGGTAAAATTAGTATGAATATGAGTCATTTAGGTAATTTGCTTTTCATTTAATGCCCATTTTTTTTTGAACAGACATTTAATGCCCATTTAATGCTTGTCCGTTCAGGGTAAGTCACGTGGTATAGACAATTGTTGTGAAAAAAAACACTCATGCCTTTTAGTATATATATATACTAGGTAGTGTTTTTTGGCCGTGCTAATATCATTCATATTTTGGCTTTTAAAAGTGATCATGTGTCGTAGCAAGTAGTTTTGTTACTTTATACTACAAATCACTTCGTTGATAACATTAAAGATTAACGAAGGGTCCTACAAATCTTGCACCCCCTAAAAAAATTTTAGGGGGTGTTAAGGTTTCCGTGCCAATCATTGAGATATTGGTTTCCGTGTACAAGTCTTTTTTTTTTTTAACTTTTACTCTTTATTTTTTTTGTCACTTTTTTTGTACAAGTCTTTTTTTTTACTTTCTCTTTTATAACTTTTTTACAAGTTTTTTTTTATTTTTTATTAATCAGTTTTAAAACTTAAAAAAAACGTAGTCGGAAATTTTTTGAGGCTCAGTTCGAAGGTTGCAAAAGTGAGATTTTATCTCACTTTGCCGTCCATTCGGTTTTCGTCATCGCCTCGGAAAATTTTTAGGCTCAAAAATCATCATCGCCAAGTATTTTTCATCGACAAAGTTCACATTCACAATAGTAAAGATTCTCAAATCTGCATAAAGCAATTCACTAACAGTAAAGATTCTCAATTAATCTGCTGCTTTCCTTCGTATAAAAGAAATCACATTCACAATTCACAACTCATACCACAAAGAAGCAATCACAGCAATCACAGTTCATACCACAAAGAAGCAGCAATCACAGTTCATACCACGAAGAAGCTAACTAGGGGAAAATGTCGAGCTCACCATTTTATACCAATGAGGTAATAAACTTTACAATATGACATGCAAAATTTATAAAAGCGAGATTTTTAATAGACTCAGATTATTATTGTTTTATCATTTTGGTTGCAAATTTGAAGGTTGCAAAGTCATTTTGCCATGCCATTCGATTATGCCACGCCAAATCATTTTCGTTGAAAATCAACAAAAGTTTTTTTTTATCTCATCGCCAGTATCTCGAATTTTTTGACCATTTAAAAAAAAACCAAGTTTAGATAAGCAACCATTAGAAGTTTCAGATACGCAACCGTGGCTCAAAAATACCAAGTTGAGATCGCAAACCATGGCTCAAAAAAAATTCCAACTGCCATGGCTAAAAAAAAATTCCAACTGTCATGGCTCAATACAAATTTCCAACTGCCATGGCTCAAAAATACCATAGAAATATTTCCAACTGCCATGGCTCAAATACCATTTTCAACTGCCATGGCTCACAAATAAACTTAAACAAACACCTTATTAGGAAAGTACCTAACACAAGTTAATTTTACGGGGTGTTTGTTTAAGCTTATTTACCGGCTTATGACTTTCATTAAGCCAAAAAATACCATGCGTACAATATGAAAATACCGGCAACTCAGTAGATGAATCTTGTAAAGCTAATCTTTTTGTCAAACCAGTAAAAACTCAATTTGTGCTAGTTTGAGCTGTAAAGCTTGTAACTTTTATAGCTAAGAAGTTTGACTTTTTATAAAATCATAATAAACTTCAAAACCAACTGCATAACCACTTCTCAAAACCATCATAAAACACTTCTCAAAACCAACTGCATCCATACATAACCACTATCATAAACTTCAAAACCAAAAAATACCATGCGTACAATATACCAACTTCAAAACCAACTGCATCCATATATACCATGCACCTCATTAGACCAACAACAACATCAACCCATATACCATCACGAAAACCGAATCTAAAACTTTAGATCTAGGGCGCGTCGGTGAGAAATAGACGCGCTGCCTATGTTAAAATGATCACCTTTTCCCGATCTATCGTTTGGTATATGGGGTGAAAAATACGATGGTGCGGGCGGAAGATTTTTAGTTCGCCGGAAAGTTTTAGTACACCGGATATTAGAGAGAGAAGAGAGATAAATGAGAGTAAATTGTGGTAAGAGAGTAGAGAGAGGGACAAATAATTGAGTAAGAGAGAGGACAAAAAGAGGAATACATGGGGCGCACATGGTTTCCACCAAAACCGGTTTTTCAAACATTTATTTATTTTTTTATTTTTTTTTTATTTTTTTTTAAAGTAAATTGTTAATAAAAGTTGTAAAAGAGTATAAGTTGTATTAGTATTTTTTTTCAAAAGTAAACGTAAATTTGCGTAAGGTTTGTAAATTTATGTAAGGTTTGTTAAAAATAAAAGTTCTTGTGTTTTTTTATTTTTTAGGTGTGTCGTAATGAAGATGCTTTAATTGATTGGGTGAAATCTATTGCTGAATCGATTGGTTTTCTTATTGTTAAAGGAAGAAGTAAAACAGATAGGGGCTATAAGTACTCTATCGAATTGTGGTGTTCTAGATATGGGACGTGCACCGTGAATGTTTAGAAGATGAACTTGAACGGCAGACTAGTACCGCTAAAATTAATTGCCCATTCAGATTACTAGCGAAATTTCATAAACGTAAAAATGGTTGGATATTGAATGTCAAGTGTCTGAGGCATAATCATGTATTCGTAGACTCATTCCATGGTTTTTCACAAGCCATGCGATTAAAAGAAAATGAGTTCGTTTTTGTGAAGCAGATGACGAACAACATGTTTAGCAACCACTAATTATATTTCGCAATAAAAGAGAGCGATCGAATAAGTGTTGGCATTAAAAACGATATACAATGCACAAGACAAGATACGTCGCGCAATCGTGGTGATTTGACTCCGAGAAAACTCTGTTAGTACATTTGCAGCGTCAAGGTTATACATATTACCCTAGGATAAATGACCACACAAATGAACTGGATGAAATATTTTTTGTTCACCCGACGTCATATGCCTTGTGGACAACATATCCGGAAATCATGCTGATGGACTCCACATACAACACCACTAAGCGTTCCCTGGCCTGTTGTCCGAAATACTCAAGAGCCTGAAGAGCCTGAACATCTCAAGAGAGCCTCAAGGGCCTGAAGAGCCTGAATATTTTTCTTGTCAAGATGACGTACAAAAATTCAAAGGTGTTTTTAGCAAAGCATCGTGTTGTCAAAAAAATATGTTAAAGCCAGACCGGTATATACGCTCCTGAATCTGTGTCAGCCCAACAACCTGTTGTTAAAGACGATAATCGTGGACGTCCGAGCGCAAAGGACAACAAATCCAAGTCTAAACAAAAGATCCCGGATTTGAACGAAGAACCCCCACAAGGCACCGCAGAAGCTACACAAAACCTAAAAAGTCCAGACTTCAATGAAGAACCTGCGAGACACAATTCTTATGTGGGAGGGCCTTCTAACGTCTCAGACTTAAACGAAGGACCTAGCGAGAGCGACTTAAGACACCACTTGTACGTTCCAGATTACTTTAGCGAATATTGTATGGACCGGAAATTCCGGCTATTTTCCGACGCTGGATCCTAGGGATCTTAACGTGGAGGGTGATGGAAATTGTGGCTCGAGCTCTGCCGTGAGGTCTTGGCCATCATCAAGAAATGTGGCCTGAATCGAGCTCTTGCTAGGAAGAGGTAGACAATAACGAGATTGTTTACAGGGAAATGTGGGGTGATTCTTTTACATCTACACGTAACTCGATGAATTGGTTTAGGGGTGCAGCACCCCGGCGTTATTGGATGACTATGCCAGAAATGGGAGTGGTTATTGCTGCATCTCTTAACCGTCTATTGTATGTATAACCAATTCACAATCTCTTTTGTGTCTTCCGCTAAGAGGTTCTCGATCAGCAGAAATATTGTCTCCGGTTGTGATTCTTCGTATGGGGAACAACGAATGTGCTCACTTCGTTCTGCGTTCTTGATGATGAAGACTCACCACTCCCGTTATAATCACCCCAATGGAGACATTTTAGAAATGCCGAGGCCGCGCCATGGGAACATGTGTTTGCTCAACGACAGAGGATGTTTAGATATACGTAAAAAACAGTTATTGATTTATATTGTAAATGACACAACATGTATAGACGATTGCTGATTTATATTGTAAATGACAAAACATGTATAGGCGATTCTGATTTATATTGTAAATGACAAAACATGTATAGACGATTATTGATTTATAGCAAACGACTCGTCATCTTTTGTTACAGATTTCTTAGTTTCTAGTTATATTGTAATTTTGTGAACCATGTATCAACTATTAATCTATAACAAGATTGGTTCTTGTGAACCATGATATTACTAATTTATGTTGTGAATAATTATACAAATTCTTTTGGCCAGATGCAACTACAAAATCCTTACTTGTGTCGTTGTCAACGTGGATTAATAGTGAAAGAACATCCCACAAGCCCAACTTGTGGTTGAGTATTATGCATGTCCTTTCTCAAAGGTAAATAATTAAACGTTTGCTTATTTGCGTAAATATATCAATAACTTGTTTGTTTAGAATACATTTCTTCTAATTGTTTCGTCATGTTAGACAGCAGGGACTAAAGACTATGGGGGTCGATACTTCATGTGGAAGGAAATATTTCAACAAAAGTACTTTGGTGAAGCCTCTTCTTCAATGCAGTGCTCAAACTGCGAAACTAAAGATACAACGATCAACATGCTATTGGCTGAAAACAATTTGTTGCAGGCAAAAATAAAGGCGTTGGAGGCATCACTGGAATTGGCAAGAAATCCAGTTGATCACGCATGTCGGTCGAGTGGAATACTCTATGAGCTTATAGATGACATTAATAATCTTCATGTGGAGTAGATTTCGTTGTAATATTGAAAACATTGTTGTTTTACTTGTTTAATGTTTTATTGTTATTGTTTAATTAAATGGAAACAAACTCACAATTAAAAAGCATAACGTAAAATAAATATCATATAAAAACACTACACAATTAAATACACTATACATATAAAAACACTACACAAATAAATACACACTATATATACTCTACAAATAAAAACACTATATATATACATTACACAAATATAAATTATACACAAACACAAAACAAAAAACTAAAAAAAAAAAAAAAAAAAAAAAAAAAGACAAACCAATGATTGGCCTACTATGAGGTGCAAAAAAAGGAAAAATGGGGGTGCAATATTAGATCACCCCTATATAATAGGTAGATAGAATATAGTCCACTACAAAATAAAAATAACATTACATTTTTTATATAATATAATAAGGGAAATCTTTTCGATCAAATCAAATGTTTTAATTTTACATGAGTCTTTCTATTGGGGCTGATAATCACATCATTTTTTTTTATACTTACATCACACTATACAACACTATAATGCACAATGTACAAGACAGTAGTGCACAATTGTAGTGTATGTATAAGAGCACTCATATTCATAACACCATAACACCAATAACACCGTCCACGTCAGCGCCACATCAGCTTTAACATTTAACATTAACATCCCCAAAAAACACTCACAACCATAACATCCCATTAACACCATAACACCAATAGTATTTCATATTTTCAATTTCAACCCCTAAACTAAAACAAACACTTCATTTATTAAAGTAAAACAAACATTTCATTAAAACTAAAAACATATTACAATACGAGATTAAAAAAAATAAAAATAAAAATACAACGAAAAAAAAACACTGCAATTAGAAAAAAAACATAGCAAATACTTATTCATCGTCGTCGCTCTCTTGTTGTTATCCATGTCGTTCAAAATTTCTCTGCCAAACATGCTCCATAAGGTCCTGTTGGAGTTGGGTATGCGTTTGTCGGTCGTGTATTTCTTTTGCCTTACGACTGTGAGTATCACATCTTTCGATCCATCTTCGTTGCCTCAAATTTGCTGACGGATCCACCCACAGTTCGTTATAGTCACGTATTCAAATTTTTGATATTTTATAATCATGTTATGCAAAATAATACAAGAATACATGATTCTACGTATCATTGGCAATTTCATATTGGCGTGTCGGTTGTTGTAGTATAACCCAACGACCTTGAAGAACACCAAAAGCACGTTCACTATCCTTTCGGGCACTTTCTTGTCTCCTTTAAAGTATTATGTTTTTCATCATTGTTGCCGTGAAGGATTTGACGAAAGTTGCCCACTATGGATAAATTCCATCAGCCAAGTAATACCCCTGTTCATACCTAGTTCTGTTGACCATATAAGGTGCTCTTGGGGCATTATCAGGAAGAAGGTCGTCGAATAACGGAGAGTTATCTAAAACATTAATATCGTTATTTGCCCCGCCATCCCAAAAAATGCATGCTGCATCCATAAATCTTGAGAAGCAACAACTTCAAGCATAATTGTTGGGTATTTTTATCACCCATAGCAAACTGCCCTTGCCAAGCCACTTGGAAAATTTTTCCATTCCCGTGCATGCAAATCAATGCTACCAAGCATTCAGGGAAAACCATGTTTTTCTTCATGTTGTTGATAAATTTTTTGAATGTCGGCCATGTTGGTTTTCTTAAATACTCGGCATAAACAAATCAATAATACATTTGTTAAAATTATCAAGACATAATTGTGAAGTACTCGCACCCATTTGCAAGTATTCATCAAATGCATCGGGTGAGGTGTCGTACGCCAATTGGCGTATGGCAGACGTACATTTCATTAGAGCACTTATACTCATTCGACCACAAGCATCGGGTGTTTGCCTAAAGTAATTAAAATGATGCGGAATATTATCGAAGTATAAGATTCAATACCTTCAACTATTTGCGGAATAGTTTCGGCTCATGCTAAATCTTCTACGAAAATTCGGTTTGAATACTTACAACCTTGTGCGAAATAATCGTTGAGCAGGCGTTCCTCTGCAAGCTCACGTTCACGATATATATGGGTACGAGAACGAGTAGGATGTTGAGATTCAATACCTTCTTCTTGTTCCAACTGAAGGTGATACTCGGACGGGGCGCCATAAATTGAAAGTCTGCTAGGTCTTCTGTCGACCAAGGCAGAGGAATATCACTGACTTGATTTGGATCCATTGTGAACGAATTTGATTTTTTGAATTATGAAAGTGTGAGAGGAAGTATATAAAGTGTGAGAGGAAGTGTGAAAAAAATAGACTTTTAGTTGGGTATTTATAGTGGTAAAATAATGTTTTTGATTTTTTTTTTTTTTAAACTAGCCGTTAGGGGGTTTTATGTAATTTTTTTTTAAAATGTAACGTTAGAGGGACTACTTTTGTAACATTTTCGATTTTTTTTTCTAGCCCTTAACGGGCGTTAAAGAGGCAACGCTCCCCCTCCAACGCCGTTATTGGGCATGCCTTCCAACGGATAACGCCTCCAACGGCGTTAACGCAGCCCTTATGAAGGCGTTATAGCGTTAACAATGGGAGTGCTCTAACAAAAATAGTGTGAGTATCAACACCCCTTCCTATTAGCTAAAGGTCGGGGATCTATTGCAAAGTGGGTAAAATTAAAAAGTGTAGAAAGCTATTCATAGTGTGACACGTGTCCCCCACTTTAAATTATACATAAAATTCATCTAGGGGTAATATGGTCTTTTGACCCATTTTTTATTTTTCACCCTAATTTCAAACGCATATCTCTTAAACCACAAACTTTTAGAAAAACCGATTTCACCATAAATTTTAAAATTCGATTCTCTTTAATTTGGTATAAATCTTTTTAATTATTTGAAACTTTTTTTTTGACATATTCATTGGGTCATGATTTTCTTGATGTTTTTGCTATTTTCGATCATATTTTTTACCTTAAAATTGCGAATCATAAAATACTTAAAACACAAAAGTTTTAGATTTTGATTCACTCTGTACCCAGGAATTTGAATCACTCAAATCCGATATGATATGAGTGAGATATCGGACGTTAAAGATGACGTTTTAGTCATATTTGTTGCACACAAGGTGTTTGATGAAATATCTAGCTTAGATTTTTAGTGTTAAAATTGAGCTAAATGAACTAGTTTTTGTCCCGCAAAGCATCATTAATCATATTATTAATGTAAAACTCAAAAAGTGATGTTTTTTAATAGTTAAAGTTTTTAACTATTAAAATGAGCTTTTCTGAAAATGAACTATAATCGATACCTGTTTACGAAATAGGTTCTCGCACAGGGTATTCTGAAAATGAACTTTTCAATGTATCCGTTGGATCTCTTAAAACATAAAATCCCAACGCTACACGTGTATTATACGATATCCGGGGCGAGTTGTGGGCGTGGTACAGCCAGGCGAGGCCCAGGCGTGGCCGGGGGTGGTCAACACGGCTGGGCGAGATTGCTTGTTGGGCGTGGTCCCTGGGCGTGGCCCTAGGCGTGGTACTGCTGGGCGTGGCTCTAGGCGTGGCCCTGGGCGTGGGAGGTGCTGCAATGGTGGGCTGGGCGAGACTGCTTACTGGTGATTTTGTTTCCGTAGGCATGTTGATGGGGAGACTCGTGTTGGTGTTTGTTTCCGTAGGCATGTTGATGGGGAGACTCGTGTTGGTGTTTTTGCTGCCCGGTCTATTGAAGCTGGGGAACCCCTGACTTATGATTATCGTTATGATCCCTGTTTTCTCTTTGTTATGTTTTTGGTTCCATCTTCTCAATGTGATATATTTTAGTGATAGGCATGCATATAATACAATAGGCTATAGCTGAACCAATAATGGATCTGAAAAGCTAGCTGTCATTTCTTGTCAAGTAGTGACATGATCAGACTTCAACTCAGGCAAGTGAGAGAATGGAAAAGTTGATCGTGACATCTTTTGGTCACTTTGGTAAAGTATACGAAAAGAGTTCAGTTTCGTAATATGACTTGGGATACGAATTGTTTTGGTAATTTGCTTTATTAAAATTGATGAACTGATGAACCAAACTAAAACTGATGAACCAAACCAAACTGATGAACTGATGAACCAAATCAAACATAGTTCATCAGTTTATTTTGGTTCATCAATCATAGTTTCAGCTTAACATGTTGGTGTTTGTTTTGTTTTGTTCATCAGTTTATTTTGGTTCATCAATCATAATTTCAGTTTTGGTTTGGTTCATCAGTTTTAGTTTGGTTCATTAGTTTTTGGTTTGGTTCATCAGTTTGGTTTGGTTCATCAATTATAGTTTCAGTTTTGGTTTGGTTCATCATTTTTGGTTTGGTTCATCAGTTTTTGGTTTGGTTTATAAGTTTGGTTTGGTTCATCAATCATAGTTTCAGTTTTGGTTTGGTTCATCAGTTTTGGTTTTGATTCATCAGTTTTTTGTTTGGTTCATCAGTTTGGTTAGGTTCATCAGTTTTGGTTTTATGCTTTTTTTTAAACAGTTTAGTTTGGTTCATCAGTTTTGGTTTGGTTCATCAGTTCATTAGTTTGGTTCATCAGTTTTAATAGTTAAAAACATCAACTATTAAAAAATATCACTTTTTGAATCTTACATTAATAAAATGATTAATGATGCGTTGTGGGATAAAAATTAGTGCATTTAGCTCAACTTTAACACTAAAAATCTAAGCTAGACATTTCATCAAACACCTTATATGCAACAAATATGAGTAAAACACCATCTTTAACGTGTGATATCTTACCCATATGATATCGAATTTGAGTGATTTAAATTTCTGGGTAAAGAGTGAACAAAAATCTATAACTTTCATGTTTTAAGTTTTTCACGATTCGATATTTATGTAGGTAAAATAGGGCCGAAAAAGCCAAAAAAAAAAGAAAATCAAGAATTATTTGATATGTAAAAAAAAAGTTCGAAATATTTATCAAGATTTATAACAAATTAAAGAGAATCGAATTTTAAAAATTATGGTAAAATCGGTTTTTCGTAAAAGTTTATCGTTTGAAAGTTATTTGCGTTTGAAATTTGAGGTGGAATATAAAAAATGGGTTAAAATGACAAAAATACCCCCTAACCGAATTTAATAAGGAAAAAAGAAGGGAATAAAAGGGGGACACTTGTCACATTGTGAGTGGCTTTTTAGCCTTTCTAATTTTTCATACTTTCTAAAGGATCGCCTCTTATTAGCTAATACCTTTAAAAATTCGGTCAAAATATATTAAGGTGTCGTTTGTTTTTTCTCAATAAGCATTTTTTTTTTCATTTTTTTGTCTGCAAGAGGGCAGAGGTTTATGTTTGTTTTTTTGCAAAGATAAGTGCTTCTTTTCACTTCTTTCATCTTCAAAATTTCAGACATTATTTTTCACTTCTTACATCTTCTTTCACAAACCCTACATCTCTTTCTTAATATCTATTTTTATGCGTTTTCGTCATTTTTTATACGTTTTCATATGTTTTTACGTTTTCGTCCGCATTTATACATTTTCGAACTTATTTACGTTTTCGTCAATTTTTTACGTTTTTGTCTGTTTTTTACGTTTTCGTCTATTTTTACGTTTTAGGGAACATGATATTAGGGAGGAGAATGGATAAACCCTAAAAAAACACATAATAAACCCTATTCTCCAAATTAGGATACTACGGCCGTTTGTTTTGAGGGTTTGGATTGGGTTTTAAGATGATGTGACAAAAATTATTTGTTTGGTTAGTTCTTTTAATAAAGAGAATGAAAGATGAAATAAAAAATGATAGTATATTAATTAGGCGGGTATGGTTGGTTTGATTATTTAGGTTTTTTTTTTTAAGTATATGTGGAACCTTTTTAATATTATTTTATATTTTATATTATTTTATTATTTAAACTATTTTTTTATTTAACATTTAAGGAAAAGCTAACAGCAGCTTTTAGGGCTGTTGATAATAACAAACTTTTCTTAAAATTCGCTAATGTCAATACAAAGTGAGAAATATGCTTCATATTTTTTGCTAAAATAGCCAATAAGAAGAGTGAATTGAATTTGAATATAAGAAATTTTAGAAGATGATTAGTATTTTTTGACATTTTGTTTGGACATTTTGTATTATCTTGCCAAAAAATTCGAAAAATAGTTGTTAATTACAACCCTAAAATTTATTATAATATATATTTTCTCTCTCTTATACCCACTTTAAATTTAAATTCTATACCAAATCCAAATTTTAATCCAAACTCATTTATAAACCAAACGGACCCTACAATTTTTAATGAAATGTATGGTTTTCTATTAGTGAATAGAGCTCATTATGTATTGATTTAGATTTTCTTTTAAAGATTAAATCTTTATGAAAAAGATCAAATCTACGGTGGTTTTTAATGAAACTTGATCAAGATGCACAAATATTGACAAACTTCCTGCCAAACCCATTAAGTTATATCTGTAATTGAGAATCACATTTTGGTCCTATCACATATGTTGTGCGTGGTTTTTACTTGCTTTTTAAGTTGATGGAAATCGTTAGGGCTTGTTTGTTGATTTTTTTATTAAGTCACTTCTGATTAACAGATGACTTAATGTAGACACCCTCAGTTTTATTGCTTAATATTTTCAGTCAACTTTCTCTATTAAGTCATAAACAAACAGTTTTAACATGACTTAATAAATTCAGTTTTTTTCATATTAAGTCAATTAAGTTACAAACAAACACCTAAGTCGTTAGTATGCATACAACTACTATTATTATTACCATTATTATTATGGATATTGAAACTGAAGTTTATAAAATTAGGAGTTAATTGCATTTTTGGTCCCTGTGGTATGGTCAAATTGCAGATTTGGCCCCTAAAACTTTTAAAGTGCACCAAAGGTCCCCATTTTCAAGTTTTCGTTGCATGTTTAGTCCCTGATCAACATCAAATGACTAAAATACCCTTGTCTTCTTTTTTTCCTATTTTCTTTTCAGTCCATCTTTTCAGGTTCTTACATAAATGGTCCTTGTCTCTTGGCATGTTTTACAGATTCAGTCTGAATTTTTTTTATTATCTATTTAACTATTAATATTAGTATTATATTTTTTATAAGTTTTCGTCTGTTTTTGTACGTATGTTTTTTACATTTATGTCCCTTTTGGTCCGTATTTATACGTTTTCGTCTATTTCTATACGTTTTCGTCCGTTTTTATATGTTTTTCTTACGTTTTTATAAGTTTTTCTTACGTTTTCATACATTTTTATAAGTTTTTCTTACGTTATCATTCGTTTTTGTCCGTTTTTATACGTTTTCTACCATTTTTATACGTTCTTCTTACGTTTTCATACGTGTTTATCCGTTTTTATACGTTTTAATTCGTTTTTATCCGTTTTTATACATTTTCATCTGTTTATATACGTTTTCGTCAATTTTTATGCGTTTTTCTTACGTTTTTATAAGTTTTTCTTACGTTATCATACGTTTTAGTTCGTTCTTATCTGTTTTTATACGTTTTCAACTGTTTATTTACGTTTTCCTCCGTTTTTATACGTTTTCGTAAGTATTTATAAGTTTTTGTCCATTTTTACACGCACTTTTTTACGTTTTCATCCGTTTTCGTCTATTTTTTACGTCTTCGTCCGTTTTTATATGTTTTCGTCAGTTTTTTTACGTTTTTAGCCTTTTCGTCTGATTTTATACGTTTTCGTCCGTTTTTGTCTGTTTTTTTCATTTTCGTCCATTTTTTACGTTTTCGTCCGTTTTTTTACGTTTTCATTCGTTTTCATCCGTTTTTATACGTTTTCATCCCGTTTTATACATTTTCGTCTGTTTTTTTACGTTTTCATCCGTTTTTACGTTTTCGTCCATTTTTTAAGTTTTTATTCGTTTTCATCCGTTTTTATACGTTTTCGTCCGATTTTATACATTTTCGTCCGTTTTATACGTTTTCGTATGAGAACGGATAAAAAAGTAAAAAAAGTGACGAAAACGTATAAAAACGGATGAAAAAGTAAAAAAATTGATGAAAACGTAAAAAAAGGACGAAAATGTATAAAAATGTAAAAAACCAGACGAAAACGTATAAGAACGGATGAAAACGTAAAAGAACGTACTAAAACGTTCAAAAATGGATGAAAACGTAAAAAAATGGACGAAAACGATTAAAAATAAATGAAAACATATAAAAACGTAAAAAAATGGACGAAAACGTATAAAAACGGATGAAAACATAAAAATTGAGACGAAAACGTAAAAAAACAGACGAAAATGTATAAAAACGGACAAAAACGTATAAAAACGGACGAAAAAGGATGAAAACGTAAAAAAAATGGACGAAAACGTATAAAAACGGACGAAAACATAAAAAAACAAACGAAAACGTAAAAAAATGGACGAAAACGTAAAAAACAGACAAAAACGGATGAAAACCTAAAAAAGTGGATGAAAACGTGTAAAAATGGACAAAAACGTGTAAATACTTACGAAAATGTATAAAAACGGACAAAAGCGTATAAAAACGGATGAAAACGTAAAAAAACGTACGAAATCGTAAAAAAAGGAACGAAAACTGATGAAAACGTAAAAAAACGAACGAAAACGTATAAAATGGACAAGAACGTAAAAAACGGACGAAACGTATAAAAACGTAAAAAACTGGACGAGAACGTATAAAAACGGACGAAAACGTAAAAAAACGAACGAAAACGTAAAAAAACAGACGAAAACATATAAAAACGGACTAAAACGTTATAAAACGTACAAAAACATCCACTTGACGGTCAAACTAACAGAAATAGTGGTTAATGGACCAAACCCGTAACGGGTCAAAACCATAGGAAGAAGATTTGCAAATAAAAATAAATAAATGTGTATGGACTAAATATGTAAAACCCCTTCCAACTCAGGGACTATTTATGTAAGAAAACTAAAAAGAAAATAGAAAAAGAAAAAGACAACATCAATGACTAAAATACCCTTAGTCTGTGTGGACCCAAGGACCAAACATGCAACGAAAACTTGAAAATGAGGACCTCTGGTGCACTTTCAAAGTTTTAAGGACCAAATATGCAATTTGACGATACCACAGGGACCAAAAATGCAATTAACTCTAAAATTAGATTTAAGATTAGCCTGTTTTATCTATATCTATACTATATTATAATGCATGTAAAAGCCAAACTTCATTCCAATCCTAACTCTTAACCAAAAATTAAGATAAGGAGCTCCAATCATTAGATGACATGTGTCACTTTTTAACAAACTCCAAGTCTAACTCCTAAGCATTAAATATTAAGATAAGGAGCTCCAATTATAAAGTGACATGTGTTACTTCTCAACTAAAAATTCATATTTTTATTCAAATTAAAATATCTTTTTATTTAACTTTTTTTTTATAATTTAATTTCACCATATTTTCTAAAATTTTATGCTCTTCAATTCAACATCCATTTTGATATATTTTTGTGAGTTTTTAGTTTTTATATTTTTAGTGGGGTTTATTTTATTTTAATTCAAATTTGTACAACTTTAACCTTTATTTTAATCAGTACAATCTTAATTTGAGGGGAGTGTTTAACGGGTAAGAGATTGCGAGGGTATTTCTATATACGGGAATAATGATGTCACGGGAAAGCTACGGGTAACACAAACAAACACATATAACTATACTTTTCACCGCCGCTGTGCGCGAGTATCCGACTAGTAATATTTAAAGTTTGATTATAAATTAAACTAACCGATATCTAAAGTTGTGTTCTCGAGTTGGGAAGAAAATAAATGAAAAAGACATAATTACATTTAAGCCCTTCTAAACATGTTCACAAAGTCTAATATGAGTAAAAGACGCATAAACAATGAGTAATATTAGTAATTATATACTCAATAGTTTGTGTGTAATTTTGTTTCCGTCTAAATCCGCCCATATTTGAACGAAAAACTTTTGAAGAAAAATGTTAAGGTTGCGTTTAGTTGAGGGAAAACACCCTTGTTTTCCACAAAATATTTTGTGGAAAACAAGGAAAACAGAGATTGCATTCAAATCAACGTTTTTCAACAAAATGTTTTGCAAAACACAAATCCCCTATTTCCTAACTTAACAAGGAAAATTACAAAACAAAATTTAGTTGTTTTCCTTTGTAACTCTCAACCCTCCCTCACTTTCTTCAAAACAGAAAATAAAAACATCAACTAAACGCGTTTTCTATATTTTCAAGTGTTTTATGGAGATTAATTCTCCTTCTAAATTTCTACAAAACTAAAGATAGAAAATAAGAGAATTTGTTCTCCAACTAAACGCACCCTAAGAATTTCCAGTCATTTCCTTTCCCTTTTGTATAAGAAAAACTCAAAAACACAATAAAATTTCATTTCTACGTCATTTTCTTTCCTTTCCTTTATAAAATGAACTCAAGAACGGGGCATGATGAAAACAAAACGACTGATACGATTATATTGTGTTCAACCAAACGGACTTTCCGTACACTAATCGTTATGTACCATGTGTAACACCATTGTAATTAATAGCAGCAAGATCCATAAAATTTCATTTTATCAACCTCTAAAAACACGACTCGCAACACAAACTTTCAACAGTTGCATTTGTATTCACACTAAAACAACCAAGTTGCACCTGAACCAATCAACAAACTAAACACGCATATATACATCGATTAGGCCACGACATTCATGCGGTTTTATGTTTTTTTTTTTTACTTTGCAAGCCACCACACGAACCTAAAACAAAAACTACACGGGAAAAAAGACTGGAAAAATGGGAAATGATGGGTTTATTATTCACCACCCGGGGGATAATATTTGGCATAACTAGTAAATTTGCTTTAACGGGAAGACAACGACCAGAAGTTCAGAAGAAATGATGGTAAGGCAGTAAACCAGCTAAGGAAAGCCATAGCAGTAGCAGTTTCAAACTGCTTGCAGTGATTTTGAGCACATAGACCAAGATCGTTTCCTATAAGAACTGTAATACCAGCAGACGCGCACGCGGCTGCAAATGTAAGAGTCGAAGTGACCTGCAATAAGAGAAAATAAGGGAATAATAGACCTGGTATGAGTAATATGATCAATGCAATTAATATTACTGGAGGTGGCAGTTCCGATCAAAGAAAATGTTTGCAGACGGGCCAAACTGACCCACCCATCGACCTGCCCTAAAGAGTACTTGTTTCGACCCGTTACCCAACCCATCCAATCCACTCGATTATCAGACAACATCTCAGAGAGGGGGATTGGCTTGCACTGAAGGAACAAAAGTTAATCTTTTATGCATATAACTTCAAAATTATAACCCACTGCTTAGACCGACATCTCATGGGACTTCTTAAGCATCCTAAACATAAATGCGAAATAATGCGAAACAATGGAGTTTAAGAGCTCCTGCCCCAGCCACAAAAGCAAACAAACCTAAAAAATTCAATAGTATTAAAAACTATATCTTGTATTGACGGGACCAAAACTTATAGAGCAAAGAAATGTTCTTGGATGCATAAAGATTAAGCAACTGTAATACCATACGTTTTGCCCAACTTATTCATATACCGAGGCCAATTTAGAATTCAATGAAACTGTGTGAAGCATGTTTAGATTAGGGGTGAACACATATGACGATCAATCTAACTTGATACAAAAATTATCAAAGCAGGCAGTTATCTTACCCCATCGCCTATAGAAAAGAGACTGACAACTCTATAATTCTGCAAGGTACGTCCAACCAAAAGGGCATGAATGTCAAGAATGGCAAGTGACAGGCTCCACACACTCTGCAAGCCAACAGCAGCAACAAGGTAGCTGGGATGGCAAACAATCATAAGCTTTCATTAATGTTGAATGTCATCAAGCACTAAAAGTTAACTTCATAACAATTCAAGTACGCAGAAATAAAGAAAGTTATGTGCAGAATATTCGTATAGTGGAAAAATCCTTGAAGAGACATAAGTTATGCTTCACTATGACCTCAGTTTTATGTGTTTGATCAACAAAAATAGCATTATTACTAGTACCGATATATTTGAGAAAGTTATATAACAATTTCTTACATGTGAGTTATTAAAAGATACACACACAACTGTTTTTTAAGAAGTATTTTTATAAACTTTATATAACCATTTATGCTTGAATGTGAACTCAAATGCTCATTCTTATACCCTGGTAACTTGGTGCAATGCTCAATTGAATCATGCCTACAACACTACTTTCTATCTTATGAACCCCACACACTCATATGCTTCATGATCATAAATAAAACTGTCACATTTCCCTGCATCCATTAGTTATAATAATCTAGAGTGGATCTGCTTACATATTCATGAAAAGCCGGAGTTGAAACAAATTATGAAACATCATTCCATCCGGTGCATCTGTGGATATGCTACTTATGTCTGGTATTACAATTATTTAAATTTTTCCTGTGGCAAACTCACTAAATCAAATGCCAAACGCCCATCTTATCCATTATAGCCAATACAATCACAACCTTCCTCAAAAGTTAGAGCATCCATCAAGAATATAAATAAAGTTCTGAAAGAGGGAGAGGGATAGCCTTTCATACAAAATAGCAATGAAACCACAAAATCGGTTGCTAGTACTGTTGTTTTAACACCCTACACAATTCATACAAAATAGCAATGTACATTTTTATTTACCAAACTACTAAGGCGTAATAATAGGGAGTGATAATTTTCCAAACAATTTGTCATTTGCAGTGTTTTTGTTTGGTTGACAGACTCTAGTAACGGGGTCATATAGCAACAGCTAACAAGGTTCATTCACTTGATACATACAGTAGTTGTTCTTGTTTCAACTCGACCTTCTCTTAAATTTTCATTACTTACTGCCCATCCCTACAGGATCTAATTCTCACATAGGAACATCATCTTCCCACTTTTGTAGCTGATTCCCAAGTGCCATTACCACCGAGCATTTTGTCCATTTTGCCCATTCAATGAAACACAACACATCTAATTTCCAATTTCACTCAATCATAGCAGTGTCTTAGGCTCTTAGCTTGTCTAGCTTTTTCGATATCAGCTACATTTTGCATCGCAGACAAAAACTCTAAGTCTCTAACTATCCGATTTCAATAGCTAAACAAATTTCAACACAAGCCTCCTATCAGAACAAGTATATATATAAAATAACATATCTTCCCACACACAAAACACATTATTCAATTCATCACATAGCTTAAACCAACACAATCCCACTTAGAGCATTGGGTGCAGTGACGCCACCCAAATGCCAAACCGACGTGGGCATCATTTGGCTTGAGCCAAACAGGTGCCAATGCGCATTTCACAGATATATACCTAAATAATTGGCAACACAATCCTACTATAAAAAATGTATCTAACTAACGCATTTCACATAGCGGCACACAGTGTCTTACTTTGTCTAGTATTTCCGATATCGACTCCGCTTCGCCTAAGAATCTCTAACTGGCTATTCGAAATCAACAATTACGCATCTAACAAACACAATTTCACACACTAACACACATACAAATTAAATTAAACAACTAGCTCAATAATCTCTACAACAGATAAAAATGACTAATCAAATCACTAGTTTAACTACACCGTGTATACTATCTCCAACTAACTACTCGAACTTTATACCTAAACAATTGGCAACATTTTCAATATTCGCCCCGTTTCGCCTAACGATCTCTAGCAAACTATCCGATTCAACAACTACACATCCAACAAACAATCGGCAGCATAATAATCAAATTAGTTTGTCCAATATAATCTATATCTGCTCCGTTTCGCCAAACGGCCTCTAACTAACTACTCAAATCCACCAATTTCACACAATTAATTAGCTAGATAAAAGATAACCTCACAGTCACATATAATATCTCCGACTAACTATTCGACCTAAATACCTAAACAATTGGCAACAAAATCCTTTATCCTTCTCCAAAACATGCATCTAACTAACATTATCCCTATCTGCTCCATTTCGCCTGATGATCTCTAACAAACTTTCTAAAGGCGGCAATCACGCATCTAACAAACACATTTCACATTTCACATAGCGACAAACACAGTGTCTTAATTTGTCTAATTTTTCATTATCGACTCCATTTCGCCTAACGATCTCTAACTAACAGCATAATAATAATAATCCAAACACGGTTTCACAAATTCGCGCGCACATTAATACATTATACAACTAAACATTACATAATCTAACTAGTCTGTCCAATATTTTCGATATTTGCTCCGTTTCGTCTATAAATCTCTAACTAACAATTCAAATTCAACAACTACACATCTAACAAACACAATTTCACACACTAACACACAGTGTCTTAATTTCGCCTAATTCAATAACATCACAATACAATCTCTAACTAACTATTCGGCAGCATGATAATCCTAATTAACGCGTTTTCACAAGCTCGCGTGCACATTATACAACTAAACATTACATAATGTTCGCTTCGTTTCACCTAACGATCTCTAACTAACTATTCAAATTCAACAACTAACAAACACAATTTCACACACTAACACACACTTAATTTGTCCAATATCATCTATATTCGTTCCGTTTTGCCTACCGATCTCTAAGAACCTACTCAAATACAACAATTAATAAAAATAACCTCACCTTCGCATATACTATCTCCGACTAACTATTCGAACTAAATACCTAAACAATTGGCAACAAAATCCTTCTATAAAACATGCATCTAACTAATATTTTCGATATTCGCTCCGCTTCGCCTACCGATCTCTAACAAACTACTCAAATTCAACAATTTCACAAAATTAACCAAAAAATTGACTCACCAGAAAGCCGTAACAGACGGAAAATCACTAGTAGTAGCCATCACAACAAGCGAAACGATCGCGTACGCAAACTGACAAAACCGCAGTAACAATCCACCAATCGTACCAGGCATGCCTTGGATCACCTTCATTTGTAGCCTAGCTACTCGTAGTCCGTCGTCAACTAGCGGTGCTGGTGGTGGCGCTTCTACTGGATGTACTGACGGATGGCTCACGTTCATTTTGTGGTGTTACGACGTCGTTTTGGTTAGGACATTTTTGTTGGTTGGCTGGAGAAGTGGATCGGTGAGTTGTGATTGAGTGGACTTATGATGTCAAAAAGACACTTGTTTACGAAATGTTGAGAGGTTGATTATAAAACGTACAAGTGCTTTTAAAGTTTAGGGTAAGTTGCACCGATGGTCCCTGAACTCCATCCCGTTTTCGTATTTGGTCTCTCGTTTTGATTTAGTGGCGCACGTCGACCCGTTTGGTCACTATTGCTCTGTTATATCTTACCCTAGTTAGAATGTGTGGTTTGATGATGTGAAAGGCATGGTTTTTTAGTCATTTACTCCCTTTGTATTTTTTTCTCTCCCTTCTTTAATAATAACTATCTCCTCTCTCCAAGTCCCTGACAAGTTCACTCCCGACTTTCACGCTCAAACCAACCATCTAATATCACATCTCTCATCCTGTATTTTCTCTGACTATAATTTGCACATTGATCATCTTGTTCGCAAATATTTGTCAACAATGGTGTTAACAACATGGAAGATTAGGAAAAAAATAATTATAACAACCAAAGACTTGGAAATCGAATGCGAGAAGGCATATGATAATGACTTGAAATCCGGTTGGTTTGAGCTATATTTTGCTATAATCTTGTGTTTATTTTTGTTAAATTACTAAGTAATTGCATTTTTTTATGCAGAGTGTGCACCCCATTTGTTCACCATACGCATACACCATGGCGAGTCATTTAGGGGGTTTCCTGGTAGACAATACGTTGGTGGTGAAGAAGATATCTTTGATAGGGTTGACGCTGAAGTTTTCTCGATGTTTGAGGTAGATAAGATGGTCAAACAGTTAGGCTACACAGGTAAGTATGAGCCTCTGTTTTATCACTATTTAACACTCATGAGTAGTTTAGATGTTGGGTTGTATGCATCGGGATGTGATGAGAATGTGCGTTGTATGGCTACCTTTCTTGTGAGTTTCAAGTTAATTGAGGTCTATATAGAGCATGGTCATACTAAGCTTAATTGTTACAAAATGTCACCAGGACAAATTAGGGCAACAATAGAAGAGTATGAGGAAGATATGTCTAGTGAACCTAGTACTAGTGCTTCTAAGAAAAAGATTCTGGTAAAATGTTGTTGTTAACATGATATGATAATTGAGATAGTAGTACACCTACTAAGAAAGGCTTTAATAGTGACTCTGTTTCACCTAAGTTTATACCTGAAGATGTGTTTAATATCCCTCCTAGTTCATGTGATATCACATTTACACAATTGACTGGGAATGAATCTGGTGACAGCCAAATCAATAGCCTTCCACATATAAGCTAATAGTTTAACACTATAAACCTCACTTTCACCCAATGGAAGCAAGGGTTAATGATGTGGTAAATGTTGTGGTAGATGATCTAACTAGGTGTATAGACTTTCATGATAATGAATTGGATAGGTATCTAGAGTTTAGTTATCTTGAAGCAATGAATGTAGACAATACTTCTGACTTAAGTCATGATGAACATTTTGGAGTTGATGACTTGGACTTAAACTAAATTTTTATCTTGACCTAAATGTTCCCCAAAATGCAATGCAAGAAGAGGTTGGTGTGTCTGAGGTTCCCAATGACCATAATATATATTATAAATATGTTTTCTATAACTATTTAATAATTAAATGTATTGTAAGTATATATTGTAAATATGTCTTCTATATCTATATCTATATATCTTTAAAACTTAAGTTTCATGAAATAAATGTTACGAGTAGTATTTTTCGCTATAAAATAATGACTATAATAATTAAACGTAGTATAAGTATTATAATATAATGATTACAATAATTAAATTTAGTGTAAGTATTTTGTAAATATGTTTTCTATAACGATATAATAATTAAATGTAGTGTAGTATAACATAATGATTATATATTTTGTAAATATATATAAAATAATAATTATAATATATATTTTGTAAATATGTTTTCTACAATTATATAATAATTAATTGTAGTGCAAGTATATTTTAAAAATATGATTTCTATAACTATATAATAATAAAATATATTTTAAGTAAATATATAATCTTCTATAATATCTTTTATAACAATATATAAAATTTAAGTTTCATGCAATAAACTTATGTATTAGTGATTATAAAATAATGGTTGTAATATATATTTTATAAATATGTTATATATATAACAAAAAGAATTAATTGTGTTTATAAATTTTGGGTTCAAAATTAAGTTTCTTTATATAATAGTTTTTTTTAAAGAATTTTGATTTGTTTTCAAGTATCTTTTGATATACACTATTAAAGTTTAACTTTTTATTACATAAAAATATCAAGATATGTGCATCGCACGGGTACGCGTGACTAGTACTTTATATATTACGATATTTAATTACTCGAAGCATCTAAAGTGTTTAAAGCATCGAAAGTGAAAGCAAAATACGTTCTGCAAAGTTAATTGATTAATAAAAATGCTGTAAATGCTAAGGAGATATTAAAAGTGTAAAAAATGAAAGTCTCAAATAACGAAACAAATAAGTATGTTGAAAAATATTGAATTTAAAGTTTCGCTTCAAGACTCGTTTTTATGGTGGGTGGTGCACCACCACAACCTCGTTCGCGGAATACCATAGAAGGGACCTACCACCATGCACGGTGGTGGGGTTTTTGGCAGCTATTTGGTAGTGAACACCATTGAACAAAAAAATAGAGTAAAATACACGGTGAGTCCCTAATCTTGTACCTAAACATCACGCTGGGACAAAACTTGCCTTTTTCATCGTGGGGAGTCCAAAACAAGGTTTTTATAGTCTAAATCAGTCCCTTGACCCATTTTTTGTTAGTCAACGTCTGTTATTTTCCCCATGTGCCTTGCACATGAGGGCAATGGTCATTTCATTGTTTTGTTTAATTATTTTGCTGGTAAGATTGGTACAACCTTAGGGACTAACAGTGTATTTAATCAATAAAGTTATACCATCACTACCACCACCCTCCCTTTATCTCTTTTTCGTGCTTCTCTCTCTAAATTTCTGCTTCTCTCTCTAAAATTAATAGCAACATAGAAGGAAAGAATGAACTAGTATGCAATATTATCAAGTAGACAATTGCAAAAATAAATTTCAACAAAACCTGGGAAATAAATTGTATATTAATACCAAACATATTACAATCACATAAACATACTACTGAATGGGTCCAAAACAGTTTCCTCCAATAGGTTTTATATTTCTCGATACCAATATCTAACCATGGTTTCATGACTCCGTCATAGTGTATGACTGTTGCCTGCTCGATATCTTCTAGTTTAATACCATAATGATATCATAATCCATGAGCATGCCATTTTCGGTCCAAACCTGTGGTCTGGTTGTAAAATGTCATCCAGCCTAGAGGCAAACTGCCAACTTTCCACATCGGCTTTTGTTTTCCCTGCAACATTATCAAGCATGGTAAGATTAAAGTGTATTTATTGTATTATTGGTAATGACTACTAAATACAGAAATAAAATAGCAGCTAAAATGAGATATGGGAAAATGCCCAAGTTGGGCAGGTTGAATAAAGGGTCAAAATGGAAATTTTCTAGTGAGGGTAAGGTCAAGCCAAAAAAAGCCTATGTTTTCTAATAAAAATAAATTAGAAATATGAATTCGCAAGTTATAATTCTTAGATATAACATCATAATAACCTAACGTGTTTTAATTAACAAATTTAGGAGGTTTTATGCATAAAAAATACACTCTGGACAATTTGATCATGTTTGTCGTGCTCAACCCATTTAACACGCTTCCTTTTCTGCCGAATTTTTATATATTGACACTTCTGGCTAAAGTGAACAATTATTGATATGCTAGTTTTTGTGGTCGGCAACGTGTGTGTGTGTGTTATTCCTCAAAAAGGGTAATTTCAAAAACACTTATTTGAAAATGGGTCAATTTGGGGTATGTTTATTTTGACAATAGTCAAAAAAGTAACCTATTAAAAGATATGGAACGCACAGTTTAAAAGTCAACCGAAGTATACTCAAGAGTCTACAACCTCCTATATTCCTTTAATATAAAATTTGGACCATTATTTACATAGTAGCCTTTGTAATTGCATTTAAACCATTGATTAATTACAAGCTAAGTATATAGATAAGAGTAATGATGTAGAATTCTAGAGACCTAAGAGTCGGCATGAGAATCATTTTACTACAAGACTATATAAATAATGGCCTACTATAATGATCCAGCTTTAAGTATCAAACAGAGCATGCCCTATTGTTTACAATTTCCTTATAGTAGACCTATTTTTTTTAAAAAAAACTACATTAGCAGATCTTGTTAACATTAAGAAGGTACCATTTTGGGATTTTGTTTTTTTATTTTTCTTTTTTTTTGGTTGGCTGCAATTAAAAAAGCCAATTGGAAATCTATAAATTACGACATCAGCATTAGAATTATAATCTTGGATGCCAATTTCGAAACAGATAACAATGAAATACAAGAACAGGGTTAAAATTAGATATTAAGTAGTAACCAATAGAATTTTGAATTACTATCAACAAGAAAAAGCAAAGATCAATTGCATACCAGTTGCAGGTAGTGGTTATAAACAGCGGTCAGATTCCTCCTCCTCCACTCTCGCATATCAAACACATTTACACCAAACGCTCATGTGCAAGCCTCGTTGCTAAATCTTTTTCCCACCATTGGATCAGAAAAGTTGAGTAACAAATCCATTCGACGAAAACCAGGATCCTGCCCTTGACAGCTATTCACAGCCCCATTTACTTTCACAACCCCAGTTTGGGAATTAGGGTTAGGTTAGGGTTTGTATGTGTGATAAGTGAGGTGAAATTTGGGGATAATAAGAAAAGATAGAATATAAATTTGGGGATGTCATTTACAGGGAATCAGAAGTTACACATTTGAAGGTGAAGGCGATGGTGATGTTGGTTGGAGAAGGTGAAGGTGAAGGATGGGAGAGAGTGATGAAATGAAATATGTGTTTGAGTTTTATATATATATATATGGGCAAAATGGTCATTTAACAAGAATAACGGGATTTAACAATATATAACGGGACGTTGACTAACGGAAAATGGGTCAAGGGACTGATTTAGACTATAAAAACCTTGTTTTGGACTCCCCACGATGAAAAGGGCAAGTTTTGTCCCAGCGTGATGTTTAGGTACAAGATTAGGGACCAACCGTGTATTTTACTTAAAAAAAAAGGTCCAAAATTGTGGGCCCCCAAGGGTGTTTTGATAATTATTTTTTTGGTTTGTGAGTGTGTGTAGGGTCTCCTATAGGGTATGTTTTTATAAAGTGGAGTACTTTTATATTTTTGGTTTGGTGGAGGGTTAGATGGTGACCATAAAAGGTAAAAGGTGGTGGGTTTGGTGGTGTGTTGAATGATGATTTGGTGTTGTTGTGAAGGTGATGAGTTTGCTGTCCATAGAAACTAGTATAAGCTTCAGTGTGTTTGGACGACCTAGATAACGAACATCATTAGTTAAAGCATGACTTTTTTTGGTCGGATTAATAGTGTCAGGCCTCACATGACATGAATAACATCATGAGTTGTTATAATTTATGAAAAAAACAACAATAGGTATTATCTTAGTAAGCTTAATATAATTTGGTTAGTTTTAGCATGATCATTATCACCGAGTCGAATATGTTAACTAGAGCTTATAGCTGATTCATAGCATTTTCATATGGGATAAGCAAATACTTGAATCCAGTGATACGTGAATAATGTATACTTGAATATAAAAACAAATGTATGATAAAACCTTAAAGGTTTGGTTGGTCAAAAGACTAACAAGCATTGTATGACAGCACCATGGGCGATTATCAATACCCTTGCCAATAAACAACAATATGTATATATTTATTGCAGCTTAACGCGACATGTGTAAATTAATCATACAGAATTTTTAGAACCCTATAATGTCAACCTTGCATTTGGAAATTGGACACGAGCTCAAACATGTGGAGAAGTCCACATTACTCTCACGTGATTCCCCTTACATAAACTAGAAGCATTGGTTCTCGTTTTAAGATACCTTGAACGAACTTCATGATTCCTTTCACCAAAAGAAGAGAGAAATTGATACAATTGCCCGGTTGATGATGGCGTCACCCATAATTCGTGTTCATAACCTAGGATCCTTATCAAACAACATGAAATTGAACTATTCGAGTTCAATGGATTGTTATATTTTAAATTTATGGCATTGTTATATTTGTAACTTTTAATAAACGGATATATGCAAAACACTTGATAGCACATAACTTGAACAAAACATCATCGGGTTGCGTGCAAGCATATTCAATTGAAGTAGTTTAATCGCATTTCAAACCAAGATTTGTAAGTAGTTGACACATATATTTTCAAAATAAGCCATAAAATGTAGCATAGTTGATAATACATTTACGACAAATTTAATATATGATATACAGTTGGTGCGAACAAACCCAAAATTATCGCGCTAACCTTCTAAAAAAGAGAGCATTTACCCGGTTTAAATATAGAGTAAATTACACCGTTCGTCCTTGTAGTTTGCCTTGACCGCAATTGATCATCCTTTGACAAAAAAAATGCACCGTCCATCCTTAAGTGGCAAACGTTATGCATCGTTTGTCCCTCCATCCAACTGGCCCCACCAACTCCAACTAACGTGCGTTAACTCACTTAACCCATGAGGGCTTATCCGTCATTTCCAAACCCCCCCTTTTCCCGCCTATATTTCTTACCCCAGCTACTTTTACATATTTATCTATCCGCACCCACCCACATAAACCTCTCTCTAATTGCTGCTTCCACCACCATTTTCAAAACCAAGGGTTTTCTCAAATCAAATCAAATCATGGTTAGATGTCCTCGTTGTCAATCAGTTGCAGTTATCAAAACATCATGGACAAATCGAAACCCAGGTCGAAGGTTTTATGCTTGTTCCTAAATGATGTGTTGATGGTTTTACTTTGTAATTAAACAATATATTGTGTTAATTTTCAAATCAAGTAAGTATTTGTTGTTTAGTTTTGTTTTACAGGATTATAACAGATTTATTGTTTGGGTGGACCCCGAAATGTATCATCGTTCAATGGTAATTATACCCGGTTTATTAAGGTCCTTGAACAATGATGCAGGTTTTACTGACCAGGTTTTAATATTTATAAAGTCTCGTTATACCTATGGTCTACCCTAATGCACTAACTGGCAGTGTACCCGGTCGCGTGTAGTGTAGTATTCGGTAAAGCCGAGGTCGTCCCAAGAGCTATGTGTGTTGGATTATTACTAAGTCTATGTGTCACAGATTAATAATGGTTTTAGTAAGGAATTAATTAATTAACTACTAAAGCCGAAAATAGCAAATAAAGGTAAAGGATAAATCAATAGAGGATAGTGGTGCTAACCTAGTTATTCCTCCTAGCTAGTAATGTCTACGTTTACTTACTTACAATTACTTCAGGTGGGGTCAAAGTCGAGAGGACAGCATTTGGTCAATTCGCCCTAACCTATCAGCAAAGATGCCACCACAGGAGAAGTCAGGTGTCCCCTCATAAGTCATGTTGTTCTTGGTCCCCTAAGCCAAGTCATTAAGTACCGCTACATGCTAGATTTATAATAGTGAGTGCCCGGGCGTTAACAACTTAAACACTCACCCCCTAATTCTTAAGTTCATCCAAACGGTAGGTGATCAGTTGGTCAAATCGCACAAGTAGAAAGGGTCGTCAGTTGGTCATATCTTACCCTTCCCGTCTCAGTCCGCTCACCTAGGGTCAGTTGGTCATATCTCCTAGGCAATTGGCCTCTACCGCCATTCAAAACTACCGAAACAAGGGTAGCTACCAATAAACTATGCATGCATACACTTAGAAATAATTATACGGAAGTAATGTAAACGCAAACAAAACAATTAAGGAATCATAACTAGGCCAGCACCAAGAGGTGCTTAGCCGCTCATATTAACCATACAAATCAATTCAATATTCAAAGTTACGAAATACATGAATCGAAAGTAAAGAAAATATAAAATACTAATGCTTATCGTAGGAGAGTGATTTCTCCCTTAGAGACAGCTCCGTATGCTCCTCTAGACCCGCCTTTGGATTTTTCCCACGTTCTCTGGTTGTTGTGTGTGGAATGGGATGATTAGAAATGCTGGAATTCGGGGGGTATTTATAGGCCAGATATGGGTTACGGCGTAACTAATATAAGAGTTACGCCGTAACCATCAATTCCTTCGTATTTTGCACTAGATCTGCTGGTTACGGCGTAACCTTATTAGTGGTTACACAATAGTCTTCAATATACTTGGTTACGCCGTAGTTGATGAAATAGTTACAGCATAGTTATCAGCGGCGTGGAACCTCATTTGACCTAATATAGTTACGTCGTAGCCTTTGGGGAGAGTTACGCCGTAACCTTCTGATGAGTTTGTTTTCTGAGTCACGCTTTAGTTACGACGTAATGTGAGAGATGAGTTACGTCATAACTTCTTTAAAATCAGCATACTATGATAAATCTTTGATATTTCTCCAATTCCGCGTCACTTTAGCTTTAATGCTCGTAATTTACCTGAAAGTGGAAAACAATGGAAATCAAGCATAAATCCATATAAATGATATAAATTACAAGCATTATCGGGGAAAATTGACAATTAATATTCAGGACTATTTGATGTTATCAAATATCCCCCCACTTGAACTCTACTTGCCCTCAAGTAGACCTTATTAGAAAGATTCCTAAAAAGATATCTCCCAAAACCTGGAAAATATAAGTTTACAAATCCCTTATGCTAGAATAAAACAAAGCCGAACACCTCACGAAATGGGAACGAAACATTCAAATCTCTCAACTAATCTAAGTGTCAATTTCGGGGTGATCACTCAATCGCACAGTCATAGCATGTATTCTATCATAAGCTTGGCGGTTACACAAATCTCCACCACTAGAGTTAAGGGCTAAACAATTCTAGAAGGCAATATGGGTAGACACGACAAAGGTTAAGGGTTGACTCGTCATTACTAACATGTCACGGCGAAGTGGACAAAATCAATGATACATGACCAAATCCATGGCCAAGACACCAAAGATTGCTCGCTGCATCACCTAGACACGCTTCATGACTAAAGGGTAGGATAAGACATGGGATATATAAATGGTGTAAAATAAAAAACAAGCAGGTAGTCTAAATCTATAACCAAGTCATCACCACTTACCATCCGCCCAAAGTTCAAGCTTTGATGGGCACACTACATTTTCTCCAACTGTTGGCATAATTACCAACTCCAATCTTCGAATGTGACCGAGGTGGCCTCCTCGATACTAAATCTATAAAGCTCAAAACATAGTGCTTATAACATCGCACTTTACAATAGCATAACAACTATTATTTTATTTATTTATTTTTTTTCGAATCATTTTTTTTTCAACATAATAATAATAACTAAACATAATATCCCCTCACTTGAGATGAACATGAAAGCGTGATTTCCGAACCTTTCCACTTGAACCTTGAACTTAGGCAAATGATGACTTCCTAATCACAAATAAAGACTACAGGGTAGGCTAAGGTGTATAGGTGTATCGAAACAATATAATGGGTTAACAAAGTGAAAGGAATGGCTCAGATGGGTGTATCTAAGGGTATCTTGCACTAAAGGTGAGTGCAACAAAAGGGTTTCACATGGGGGTCGAGAAGTCGAGGTGACTAATCGATAGACACACAATGGTAAGCTATTTGGGTGATAATCCTATAATATTGCCTTCTAAAACTGAAAAGTCCAAATACATCGAGTTAACTCAACATACCTCATCTATGGTCTCGAAATGATGCAAATGCCAAGTTCTAAAGTTTACAAGCTACCGGCGCACTCATAATTTGGTGGATTTGGGGTAGAATATTGGAAACGGATAAGGCTAATCTCACCATATAATATCAAGGGTTGTATGTGCTCGGCTAAGGTCTAATATAGTTAGGTTAAGAAAAATAATGTTCAAGAGATAATTCTACCCCCGTCCCCCCACTTGAATTGTACAAAGTCCCTTTTGTACTAAGCATTAAATAAAGGTGAAGAGAAAAGTAGAATTAGAGCGAGAACTTCCCTGAAATTTGCTCCATAAAGAAAGAAGGCCCGCGAAAAAGAGACGTGCCTTCGTATAAGCGTCATGAACAAACTTCAATCCCTGAAATCACACTACCGACAAGCATAATTCTAAAAAGAAATAATGAAAAATGAAAAACAAACCTAACTCACTTTCGTAGAAATCACGGTTGCATTTAGCATATGCAACAAGCCTTTTAAACTACTTGGTGGCCCAAGTGGACGAGTGAAGTCTCGTGAGGGTTTACAGGGAACACACCCACAAAGTTCATTTAAAATACTAATACAAGGTTATTGTGTTTTAAAATGAAATAATTAAAGCAGAGGAAGGTTACGTCCTAACTTCACTAAGGGAGTTACGCCGTAACTGGCAAAAACCTGACATAAGCTGCAAAGCGAGTGGTTACGGCGTAACCACAGAGGTGGTATTACGCCGTAATTTTTAATGCGTCTAAAATTATGCTGCAAAATGTTGGTTACGGCGTAATCACAAAGATAAGTTACGCCGTAACTATGGTCAGATCAGCAAACTGCAGCAGCAATTACTTCCTCGTTTCCTGCAAAAATGGTTAGGTAACACAAAACCCTACAGAAATGTAAATAAAACAAAAGAAAGGGATGATTCGGGTTGTCTCCCAAAAGAGCACTTTTCTTTATTTACGAGTCTTTAAGTTAGACTCAGAGCCACGGGGCTCTATGAGGGCCTTTGGACCTGGCCGACTTCTTCCATGTCTTTCATCAAGTTACGCCTGACCCAACTGACATTTGTGGCAGTGCGGAGATATTCTTTAGTTTCAATCTTTCGAATTTTACAAAATTTTTCCTCAGGTCCCAAATGGTATCGAGTGAACTCATATTTTTCGGCTATAATTGGTGGTGGTCTCTTAAACGGGATGCCAAGAAGTTTGCATCTTCTTTTCTCGTGTACTTCATCATCTGGGTCAATGAAACCGTCTTCACCTTGTAACTCGAGGTAATCGAAATCATCGTCGTCGGAATCGGTATTTTTAAGTTGGTCATCGTTAGGTGAATTTTCTACGAGTATTTGCTTGCATTCTTCTTTTTCTTTTTTTGATGATTCCTTGGTGTCATCTTCTGATTTTCCATCAGGAATTTCGTCGTTAGGTTGATCTTTACTCATACATCCATTCCAGATTTTCTCCATAGTTAACGCGTCAATTTTTCCGAATTTGATTCACCCATCGTCGAATCCGAGATCATCTGGCCAAGGCAATTCTGTTCTTTCTGAATCATTATTCGAGGTCCATAGGAACTCGTCTTCCCCAGCTCTCTTAATGATGTTTCCCCCGTCACATTCATACTCAAAAGGGTTACAGGAAGCCCAAACATTTCCGTCAACGGTTTTAATTTGTTCACACCAATGATTTTGAGTTCCTTCGTCATTGTCATTTTCAGAAGGAATATCGTCGAGGGGCTTAATGGTTTTTCCTTGAAGAATATGTTTTTCATATTTGAGTTCCAGATTTCTAAGCAAGACTGAATTAATTATTGCGTCCCCGAATCTTACTGAATACCAATCTCTGAATGACAGATCTCCAAAATCAACGTCATGCCTCCCCGATTCATGTGGGCATATCCAAACTTCGTTCTTCACATTACCTCCTCCGTTGCAATACTCATGAAAAGGGTTGCGTTAAGGCGTGAGTAATTTCATCTTCCGTGATGAGTAAGGGTCTGCAGTAATGCTTGATAGGTCGTCCTTCCACTTCGTTAATCGAGAATTTGGCTAACCTTTCTTTGTCGTTAAGTGTAGTCCACATGTATCTGTCATCATTTACCCTCTATTTATCAACTCCTCCATCGCAGGTTTTCCGAGGGTCATAAGAGGCCCATAAGCTGTAGCATTCTCCATCGTCAATTGCAATAGCCTTACACCAATGACTCCTCATTTTAGAGTTGTCGACCTTGGTACCCATGTCGTTGCTTGTATTACTGTTCGGTAACTCGAGATGTGATTACGGGTAACTCACTTTCGCCTTGATGTCGAACTCATCGGAGGACTTGTCATTTTCAAAAAATACTGCCTTACATATTGTAGATTTGTTCTTTTGTTCCTCATTTCTTCTTTGTACCTCGTCTCCATGCTTTCCAATCAAAGTTTCCAAGTTTTTTAGTGATATGTCATGGGAAGAAAGGCTCTTATTTATATTATCTTGGAAATTTTTCAGCCATTCCTCTTGCTCCTTTTGCCTCTTGGTTGAATCCACAAGGTACTTGTTAATAATTTCCTCCAAGTTAGCTCTTATTTCATTACGCTCATAATACGGTGGGGGTCCTCCACGATACCCATTACGATTATCCCCATAGAAAGGCCTATTCTCTCCATATTTAGCTTCCTCGATCGTATCTTCTTTGTCAATTTTCGGACAATTCTTAGTCAGATGTCCCCCACCACAGTTTTCACAACCTACTTGGATGGCATGAACGGTTTCTCTAACTTTCAGCATATCTCGACTTAGATTTTCAATTTTACTAGCGATTCCTGCAATTCCGTCGAAACTTCCGCTTTGGTTTCTTTTGCTTCCTCCGTCGTGCCATTTTTGAGAATGATCAGCCATTTTTTGAATGGCTTCAATAGCAAGGGTAGGCGTCATGTTTGGAATAGGTCCTTGATAGTCGGCATTTGTCTCGTAGTTACGTTGATTCCTTTGTAGAAGATGTTGACATTTTCTTTGGTTGTTCGGATCATGTGTAGGACATTTGTAAAGGAGATCGTTGTATCTATCCCAAGCTTGATACAATGTTTCATCTTCTTCTTGTTTAAAATTATGGATCTCCAAAAGCTGGTTAGAAATCTTCGATGGCGGACAATATCTCTGATTAAAGTGCTTTTTAAGTAGAGCCCAAGTATTAATTGCCCCGGCGGGCAATCTTTCGATCCATCTTCTGGAAACTCCAGTAAGAGTCATTGGGAACACCCTTAGCATAGGGATGAGCATTTCGAACCAAATCCCGGAACCGAACCGGTACCGTACCGAAACGGTACCGATTCTTGAAATACGGTATGGTACCGGGACTACGAAATAAGGTGAAAAAAAAATCGGGACCATTAATTCGGTACGGGACCGGTACCAAATCGGTAAATTCCTGAAAAAAGCGGGAAAAAGTTTCGGTACCCGGTACCCGATCGCGGATACGGTACCGTATCAATCCCGTTCGGTACGATACCGGTACCACTAATATATGGTCGGGAAAAAATCGGTACCTCTAATTCGGTACGGGATCGGTACCGTGCTCATCCCTACCTTAGCATAACAGCATCATGAGACACGCCCGGAATGTTGAAAAGGCTTGCGATGTATAGGACATTTTCAACGTGCTCATATGCATCCTCGTCCCTGTTTCCTGCAAAAGGGTTAGCACGAAGCTCCCTCATAAAATGGTCTTTAATTTCGAAACGGACATCCGCTCCAATTGCCGGTCTTATGAGACCCGGCCCTTGTTCTGCTCTTGTCAACGCCAAATATTCCTCAAGAGTGAGGTCATCGATGTTAACAACTTCCATGGTACCTGAAAACTTGAATAATGATCATGAGAAATATAGAAAAGTTTAAAACAAAACAAAAACGAAAGACTTAATAGCAATCCTAATATAACTCCCCGGCAACGGCGCCAAAAACTTGATGCAGGTTTTACTGACCAGGTTTTAATATTTATAAAGTCTCGTTATACCTAGGGTCTACCCTAATGCACTAACGGGCGTGTACCCGTGCGTGTAGTGTAGTATTATTTATTAAAGCCGAGGTCGTCCCAAGAGCTATGTGTGTTGGATTATTACTAAGTCTATGTGTCACAGATTAATAATGGTTTCAATAAGGAACTAATTAATTAACTACTAAAGCAGAAAATAGCAAATAAAGGCAAATGATAAATCAATAGAGGATAGTGGTGCTAACCTAGTTATTCCTCCTAGCTAGTCATGTCTACGTCTACTTACTTCAATTACTTGGTGGAGTCAAAGTCGAGAGGGCAGCATTTGGTCAATTCGCCCTAACCTATCAGCAAAGATGCCACCACAGGAGAAGTCAAGTGTCCCCTCTTAAGTCCTGTTGTTCACGGTCCCTAAGCCAAGTCATTAAGTACCGCTACATGCTAGATTTATAATAGTGAGTGCGGCGTTAGCACAAACACTCACCCCTAATTCTTAAGTTCATCCAAGCGGTAGGTGATCAGTTGGTCAAATCGCACAAGTAGAAAGGGTCGTCAGTTGGTCATATCTTACCCTTCCGTCTCAGTCCGCTCACCTAGGGTCAGTTGGTCATATCTCCTAGGCAATTGGCCTTTACCGCAATTCAAAACTACCGAAACAAGAGTAGCTACCAATAAACTATGCATGCATACACTTAGAAATAATTATACGGAAGTAATGTAAACATAAACAAAACAATTAAGGAATCATAACTAGGCCAGCACAAGAGGTGCTTAGCCGCTCATATTAACCATACAAATTAATTCAATATTCAAAGTTACGAAATACATGAATCGAAAGTAAAGAAAAGATAAAATGCTAATGCTTATCGTAGGGTAGTGATTTCTCCCTTGGAGACAGCTCCGTATGCTCCTCTAGACACGCATTTGGATTTTTCCCACGTTCTCTGTTTGTTGTGTGGAATGGGATGATTAGAAATCTTTGAAATTGTGGGGTATTTATAGGCGGATCGGGTTACTGGTAACTAATATAAGATTACGCCGTAACCATCAATTCCTTCGTATTTTGCACTAGATCTGCTGGTTACGGCGTAACCCGTAGTCTTTAATATACTTGGTTACGCCGTAGTTGATGAAATAGTTACGACGTAGTTATCAGCGGCGTAGAACCTCATTTGACCTAATATAGTTACGTCGTAGCCTTTGGGAGAGTTGCCGTAACCTTATGATGGGTTGGTTTTAAGTCACGCTTTAGTTACTGGTAATGTGAGAGATGAGTTATGCCGTAACTTCTTTAAAATCAGCATACTATGATAAATCTTTGATATTTCTCCAATTCCGCGTCTCTTTAGCTCCAATGCTCGTAATTTACCTGAAAGTGGAAAACAATGGAAAACAAGCGTAAATCCATATAAATGATATAAATTACAAGCATTATCGGGGGAAATTGACACTTAATATTCAGGACTATTTGATTTTATCAAACAACCATCAAACAATGCTACAAAATATGGAGCAAGAAAGATCAACATTGAAGAAGTATTTTATTGTTTAATGTCTTTTGCTTTTTGTGTCTGTTATGTATAACATATTGACCTAGTTATATGTTAAGGTCAATATAGTGTTTGGGTGTTTAATGTTAGATGTATTTTGGGTGTTTAATGTTAGATGTATTTTGTAAATCCCCAAATCTCGGTACAGCGGAAAACTTAAACAAGCTTTCGAGGCGTTACTGGATTGGTACATCACACAAGTGTAGGAAAACAAGATAGTCATAAATAGTTCTCAACCAATCCCATAATTAATTATCGGATTACAATTATCCCAAAATAGTCAAATATAAGGCCCAACATAGATTATAAAATAGGTCCACATAATATTATCAGAGTTTAATTATGATCCTTCAACCATGCCTCTCTGACAAGCCTCCATAGAACAAGCAATCGAAACATCAACTCAGTTACCTGAGAAAATCATGCTAAAAGGTCACTACTTATTGGTGTTTCATAGGTTTAAGTATAAATTCAATAGTGGACCTGTAAGAGTTTATTTGCTATGCAAGACTAGGATAGATACACAATAAACATTCCAATCACATTCCAACAACAAAATCGAGATCTCAGAAGGGCCCCAAGCGACTCTAGCCAGCACAGTCGTAGTAGAACAAATGCTACCCTGGACTAAGTCAGAGTAGATATCCATTTTTAGCTAGGCAACATATTTATAGCAAATTATTGCTACCCTAGACTAAGGCAACATCTATCACATATCTATCTATACTAGCCACCACATAAGCAAATCAAAAGAGTTTAAGTAGATCCAAAATGAGTAGCATGATTTCTCACCCCAATCTAGTTAAAAACAAAGATAAAAGTGGGGCTATGAAACTCACCTCAAACAAGCAAAGCACAAACAATCACTAGCAACGCAGATAACAACTAACTCAGCTCAGCAACTACTGACTCGGCACAACCTATTAATATAAACCAATTCTCATATATTTTCCAACTTTAATATTATCTACCCCGAATATATTCCAATTCTTATCTCCAAAAATGTCTCGTTTCACTATTTAATTACAAGCGTTTGGTATCATTGTGTGTGTGGTATCGACCCGACAAGACTCCATGAATGCACTATATCTCTACCAATGTGACTCATAACGTCAAAATGAGACGTCTAAGCGATAAGCTTTATAGTTTAATAAGTTTCGAAATAAATCATTAGATCTTATCGAATTCGTCAACTCGATAAACTCAACCATTTATTTATGTCGCTTATTATCCCAAAAACCAGTCACATCCTAATGAGTTATAAGGATAATTCACCCATTAATAACGCTACCCTACGCACATAACGGACTCTTATTAGATTTGTCAACCTAATAAGTCTGTTATCCACGTTGATTAACGCTATTAATGTCAAGTCATCTGTAACCCATGCACAACACATAATGGGTATTAAATACTCATAAATGACTCATTTCGGTAAACGTGCCCTCGAAACATTTAATAACTTATTTATTACAAAACATTTCCATTTTAAGACGTTAGTTACCTTTTTAAATATCAAATAACAAGGTGAGTTTTGTTATCAAATATTTAATATAAAAACCCTTTATTATCTATATTTTCTAGTTTTATTTACAAGTTTATATATATATATATATATATATATATATATATATATATATATATATATATATATATATATTACGTCAAGTTTCATTATATTTAGTTTCGAGTTATTATCCGTCTCGAGTTCACAAGTCCGAGTCATGACTTTCGGCTTTTACACGTCATATTGTCCAATAAATACTAAAGTCCATGTTACGGCGTTGTCGGGGTCAACCGAGACTAAAAAGTCACGGTAACACCGACGTTGCGCAAAGTTGACATATATAATATTAAGTCCAAAATAAACAATTCCACAATCTCCAATCAACCTCCAAACAATCTCATATCAATCCCGCCATCCAAATAAAGTACCAAACATACCCGTAACCAATGTCGCGACCCTAATGGTCTTGACACGGTCCCGGTTAAGACCACGCGAACCAAACGATCCCTAGAAGCTCTTTGGCTCCCCCGAGTCTCATCCAAACTCCAACAATAACACCCAATATGCTACCACAACGACTCGACCCGGACCCATGGGTCCTTGAGGGTCTCGGCTCCATACCTAACGCCACCCACGTGGACCCTAATGGTTCTTGTGGCTCGTTCCATGCTTCACAACTCCATCCAAACGCACCCTAATGGCTCATTCATTTCCCAAACACAACCAAACAACATCCAAACACTATCAAACATCAAAACCCATCAACTAACTACAATCAAAACCTTATAAAAATGATAAAAATGCAATAACACATGAACACGACACAACACACGATACCAACACACTTGTTTTTATGTTTTATTAGTTTTAAACATTGTTTTATGTCCGTTTTCATCAAAACCCAACCAAGAAACACATGGGTTGAATCCCATGTGGTTCGTACGTGGTCACACAAGGCTCAAACGAGCTCGCCACTTGTTCCTTTTACCTTTTTCTATCTCGATCTACAAAAGTAACACGAATCCAAGAATACCCGTAGCGTTTTTACGCTTTTTGGGGGACCAGACGAGGATGTTGGGGAGCGTGCCCTATGTCACTAGAAAGAGGAGAAGGAGATCTACACATTGGTGGTGGAGGTTTAGCGATGCAGCTGGCGGTGTGGCGAAAATTGGCAGAAGGGGGCTAGGGCTTTGGGTAAAGAGAGAGAGTAGTAAGAGAAAGTGGTGTTTTAGGGTTTTTAGAGAGAGAAACAAAGGTGTGTGTGTGTGTAGGGGAGGGGGTATATATATGGGAAGCCAAAGACCAAAAAACTACTTATTTTGGAGGGGAGGGTGGCCGGCTAGGGTGAAAAAGGGTGGCCAAACCCGTAATTTTTGTAAACTTTCCCGTTTTACCTCTCCCGAGCTCCTACATTTCTCTATTGGTGTCCAAAGACTTTTATTTATCACTCTATTGTTTTTATTTACGTTTTTCCACGAATTTTGATTATTTGCACGTCACGTTTCGTGTTACGGTTTAAAAGTTACCTTTTCTCTCATTATAGGATTTTATTGTGCCGACTCAAGTAGTGCTTAACATAACGGGCTATAACTTATACTATAACTCATATGAAAATAAAATAAATCATAAAAGACAATAAACGATATCAAAACAAGTCATGGTTAACCGGAATAGCTCCTAAAGGCAAACTACTCGGTCTAACTAGCGTAATGCAGTTATCTAAAAGGGCTCCCTAATTGCCAGTTGTCACATATTTTAGGACCATGATGTATGTCTCTTGTAATGAAAGCAAGTTCTATAATGAAAGGAAGTTATTTGTGGGGCAATATGTTTTGATGTTAGATATATCTTTTCACCTAATACCATATTCTGTTTTAACCCATTACCATATTCTGTTTTGACCCATTACCAAATTAAAGTCAAAAGTAATGGGTACATCTTGTGCTTGTATTACCAGTTACCAAAAAGGAAAAGTAATTAAAGTAAAAACTAACAAAGTCAAACAAATTGAGTTACCAAATTAAAGTCAAAGGAATGGGTACATCTTGTGATTGTATTACCAGTTACCAAAATAACATAGTCAAACAAATTAAATTCAAAAGGAACCATACCATTAATCAATCAAGTTTCAAGGCATATAATGCCATAAACATCCAAAACAACTTAACTGATATTGTGCATAAGTTACTCAACCCTAAACCCTTAACAGACAATTACTGAACCATAAACATACAAAACAACTTAACAGACAGTTAACTAAACAAACACAGACATACCTGACACAATCATAACAGACAGTTAATTAAACAAACACAGACATAACAAATAGTTCAACCTAACACAATCACTTTCTTCCTTGGTGCTCTCTTCTTTTGTGCACCATCTTCTGTTGTTGGTGCCATCCCCTTATCTTGTTTTGTTGCAGAGCTTGCAGGTTGACTACCTGATATTTTCTTTGATTGTGAACATGTAGGATTATCAGCATCTAAATCCACCCCTTTGCTTGCAGCTTTCCTCTTATTTGACTTTGGCACTCTTGGTCTAGTACAGGTTCTTTGGTTGTGACCTTTTGTCCCACATTCGTCACAAGTTACAGTCTTGTGCCTTTTTGAAAGCTTACCATCCTTCACTATCTTGAAATCCTTTTCAGTCCTTGACTTTTTCCTTTCTTTCCTTGGTCTTCCAACTTGTGGATTATGTTTTGGTGGCAAGAGACTAGTTGGAACATTGCACTTGGGCCAATGGACAGGACCTCTGATTGGTTTTATGTGAAAAGAATAGACTTTCTTTCAAGTCTCTAACCTATAGTATGGATGTACTCATTCCTATGGTAAGCCAACCTCTTGATGATTAAGGGTCATGTTCCAATTTGTTGCAACAATATGTTTGCAAGGGATGCATGTCAATTCCCATCTTCTACAAGTGCAAGTTCTAGCAACAACATTAACCACACACTGGTCACTCCATGGACCACTAACCTGGTATAACTCACCTCCATTCCATTGAACAATGTACTTGGTAGCTTCATCTGCATTTTCTTTCAAAATCCTTGTTGCAGTTGGTGTGAGTGGTCCATCACACCTTGCAATAACTTTGTTCACATTAACAATCCTGGCAAGTTCTTTTATTAGGTATTGGAAACTAAGTACTTACATGGAATGACAATTAAATAGCACATGGAAAGTATAATACCTTCTCATTAGATACTCCCTGGCAGACTCCAATGTGGAAATAATAGGTTTGTCTCTTCCACCTACTTGCTTCCCATTCAAGACTTTACACATGTTGTTCAACAATACATCTGACTTGTCTCTCTCTATTTAAGAAGTTTGTTTATTAGATAATATTAAATCAATAGATACTATCAGATCAGTTAAAGTAAGATTACTATATACCTAAGAAATGTGATCTTGTCCAGTGTTGTGAAGGAATGAGATTCGGCCACTCCTAAGCCTCTTTCTTGAATGCTTTCAACTATTCCATTGCAACTTGAAACTCTGGGACTGTTGTTGCAGTTGTTGCTTTCCATAACATATCCTTGTTTGCAGTACCATTCCACTTCAACTTCATATTCTCATGAATATGTTTCACACAGTATATGTGCTTTGCACATGGAAACAATTTTGCAATTGCTGGTATAATACCCTGTTTTCACATAGAAAGTAAATTAATTAGCAAATGAAAGTTAACTAATTAGTTAAGTAAGTTAGTCGACTTGATTGAAAGATAATTAACTAGTTAAGCAAGTACCTTTTGCCTGTCACTTATGAAAGTGAAGTTGGAATTCCTGTACAGATCAAGGTCATCTCCAAGTTGAGTGAGAAACCATGTCCATGACTTTGTGTTTTATGTCTCAACAAGCCCATATGCCAATGGATAGATACCATTGTTTGGATCAATACTCACAGCTGTCAAAAGTTGTCATGGGTATGGTGTCACACCCCTCCAGAGGCGGAAACGCGAGGTGCGACGAAATCAATATACATCGCAAAAGAGATATAGTACAATACCATATTTAAAGTTTAAGAACATAGTACAATGTTACAATATTGTTCAAGCTGACTTTGGCAATTGATGACGTATAGTATGTATTGCAGGCCCACGAGGTCCAATACACACTATATACATACTGGGCTCAGGCCCAATGATTACAAATCCTAGGCCTACAATAAGCCCAATAGCTAAATTGGCTATGGTCCAGGCTTTGAGATGCGGCGCAGGCACATAGCGGGCTGTTCCAACCGTTAGACCCCTTACGTCCGCATCCGCGATGCTGGAACTCTTGTCGCCAAGGTCCGTTAGGCAACTAACCACTATATGCGAGAATCAGGAAGCCCGGTAAAGCCTCGCCTATAAAGGGGCTCTAATCCCCATACAAGGTAGAAATTTCTCTCTCATAATTACACACACTATTACTTTCCCTCTCAAGAATGCATACTTACTCTCACGCGTAGAATAATCGTGGGGTCCGTCCCGCGTGAAAGACTAACGGTTTACCTTTCTTGTGCATGGATCTCATCCAAATTACTTGAATTAGTACAAGATCAATCCGCCAAAGGCTTGCCGGCCCAGCCCAGTAAGATACATCCAGACTTATTGTAACCCATCGCACAAATTGTACTAACAAGTTGGCGCAATTCATGGGACCCAGTACACAAATGCGTTCCGAAAAAGAAGAAAATGCCTACCGAAAGAGCTCGTTCCGACCCTAATCCGCCACGGCAGGTAGTGCGGAACAAGGGAGGGAAGAAAAATCAAGGCTAGAGAAACGGTGAAAGCCCGATTAGACTTTAGCGAAGCATCTCAGCAATCCGAGTCCGGAAACAAGGTGCGAAGGAAGGATCTGAGAAAGAAGATCAAATCTCGGGTAACGAAACCGAGGGAGAACTCACGAGCCAAGACGCGGCCGACCCGTTCACCACGGAAGAAAAGCGCGAGGAAAGGAAGTGTTCCGGGAGTTGCGCAAAAGTGCTTTCAAAAGGCTGGGAAGTAGATAGAAGAGTATCTCCACGCGTTTCGAAAGCACCAGGAGAACTAAACGTTGCAGATCCGAGGAAGACAGGGGTACTCACCACCATTCTTCACAAAAGACGGAAACCTACTCTGAGGAATACGAAGGCAGTCGAACATACTCTCGAAGGTCCGATCGGCCCTCCGGAAGAGAAAACAACAGAGATGAACACTGGAGTTTCGGATCAAAGAGGCCAAAGTCGGACGTCGAGAATGATGATTTAGCTAGGCCATGGGTATGCAAGGAGACCGATCCGTTCACTCCGCGCATCCGCTATTTCGACATGCCTAAAAGGACGCGAATGCCTACTAATGTGAAGACATATAATGGAAGTGAAGATCCAGAAGACCACCTAAAAATTTTTCAGGCAGCGGCAAAGGTAGAACGTTGGGCTATGCCAACATGGTGCCACATGTTCAACTCTACCCTCACATGTTCAACTATACCCTCACCAGAATCGGTTGACAGTTATGACGAATTAAAGGAAGTTTTCCTGTCAAACTTCCTTCAGCAAAAGAAGTGTATAAAAGATCCAGTGGAGCTTCACCATATCAAACAAAAGGAAGGAGAAACCACAGAAGAATTCGTGAAAAGATTCAAGGTGGAGAGTAGGGATGTCAAAGGAGCTCCGGAAGTTATGAAGGTTTCTAGCTTCATGCATGGAATCACTAACCCTGAATTAATCAATAGGCTACACGATAATATACCCAAGTTGGTGGACGAAATGATGAGGGTAACTGCATCTTTCCTCGGGGGGTAAGTAGCCGCCGGCAACCATGAAAAGAAGAGGACGCTACCCCAGGTGCAATGGAAACCGCATGAATCCGGACAAAAACAAGGCTTCAAGAGAGGATATAGAAACTCGCTCCAAATGGACCGGAAGCAGGACAGGTTCACCCTCCTTTCCAAAATGCACAAAGAAATATTGGCACTAGAAAAGGCAAAGTTTAAGACTCCTCCCCCAATGCTTACGCCGATTGAGAAAAGGAACAGCAACAAGTATTACGAATTCCATGGAGAAGTAGGGCACAACACAGACGAGTGTATGCACCTAAAAAGACAAATAGAAGAATTGCTGAGAACTGGAAAGCTGTCAAACGTAATAAAAGAACTCAAGCAAAATAGTGGCAAGGATCAGTCCAAGACACTCAAGAAAGGAGAGACGTCAGGAAAAGATAAGCCCCTAGCAATCTTGATGGTACAATCCAGCAACGGGTGATCAGACAGAAAGTTACGCAAAGTTTCTCTCCAGGCCAGAACATCTCATTCCCACCACTCACGGGAGAAGAAGGGAATGACGGACCAATGGTAATCGAAGCAGAAATAGGAGGACATTTTATATACATAATGTATGTCGACGGAGGCTCCACGTCAGAAGTTCTGTATGAACACTGCTTCGAAAGGCTCCGGCCATAAATAAGAAAGCAAATGATACCTGCTACAACCCCCCTCATGGGATTCAGCGGAGAGATAATTTGGCCAATTGGGCAGATATCATTGCTAACTAAAATTGGGGACGGTGAGCATTCAGCGTCAGCATTAATGAATTTCGCGGTGGTTAGATCCAAGTCGCCATATAATGGGATCATAGGAAGGCCGGGAATGCGGAAGTTACAGGTCGTGCCTTCGACAGCACATGGGATGATGAAAGTTCTGGTGAAAGGCGGGGTGCTCACGATCCGCAGTAGCAGAATGGTCTCATTAGAATGTACTATGGTTTCCGAACCAACACCGCAGCCCATAACGGAAAAGCAAAGTGAAAGACGAATACACGTGGCAATACATCCAGAATAT
>OU343217.1:266382916-266437477 GCA_910596185.1 Chrysanthemum makinoi
TTTCAAATGATGTTTTACTTTTTCTGAAGTGTAAATACAAAACTTTAGATGTAAAATAATTGTGTTGGGAGGCATGTCAAAAACAAGTAAGCTTATTGAACCTACATTTGGATTAGTTCCAAGACCAATTTCTTTACATGTACTTTCTAAACTGAAACCGTTGCTCTGTCCGCTCACAACTTCGGTCACTTAGAAACAAATTTTCACAGGTGATTCTACAAATCACATTGATTCTAACAAATCACAAATGATTCTTACTAAAATCATATATGATTCTACCAGAATCACATATGATTCTTACTAAAATCATATATGATTCTTACTAGAATCACATATGATTCTACTAGAATCACATATGATTCTACTAGAATCACATATGATTCTTACTAAAATCATATATGATTCTAGTAGACCTCTTGATGCTGTGGTTTAAGCAATTTTCTCCAAAGAAGATGAAGGATATTCGTGCTAGTGATATTGCTTCAAAGTTGGTCCTCGCAGAGCGAGTTTACTTTATGCTTAAAGTCAACTTCCTTATGCTATTTGCGTATAAAGTTTCTTCATGTGCGTATAAAGTTGGTCTTGGTCTCATCACATAATCTGTATAGTGATTTACATTACAAGGATCAAACAATATTTATTTCATAACAGAATCACATATGATTTTATAAGAATCACATATGATTCTACTACAATCGTATATTTTTGGGAATTCTACTAAGTAAGAATTATGCTGAAGTTACTACTGATGATTCTGCTGAAGTGTTGTGGAATCTGCTAAAGAAGTAATTCTGCTGAAGTAATTAAACCGAGTAGTTGGTTTCTGCGGAGATAGATATTCCGCTATTTTAGTTAGTTAGGATATGCATGAGCTTTATTAGGAAGTGAAATGTATATCTTATTTAGTTTTATGTTTATATGTTTCTTCGGAAACGGTTTAGGGTTCCTTGTGTATAAAAGGAACACATTAGTATGAATGATGTACGTGTTGAAAAATAAGTTTTAGTATTATTAAAAGATCCATAGAGGATCAAAGAGTTCTTAGTTATTTATGTTATTACTTGTGTTTGAATTCCGCTTTAGAATACAAGTATTAGAGACTTTCTATTAGTGTGTTTGTGATTACATAAGCATTACTAACGATTCACGAGTGCTCAAAGATCTATCAAGGTCTTAGGTTCAACAAGTGGTATCAGAGCCTCGGGAGAGTCTTTGTAATACTAAGAACACTCTTATCTTTACACCCTCACAACCAAAATAACCTTCACCATGCCTGGATCAGACGATGAAATTGAAGTCACCAACAATCACAACAACACATCTCTGCAACAACTCAATCTCACAAACAGCAATGCAAAGTTCCTATACCTAAAGAAGAAGGAGTATGATTTGTAGGCTATGAAGATGCAGAATTGGATTTCCAATATTGATTGGAATCTTTAGGAAATTGTGAAGAAGGGTAACAGTTTGAAGAGGCATATCACAGATCCTGATGGTAAGGTTACCATCGTTGGTCCCAAAACTACTAAAGAGATACTAGCTGTATAGAGAGAGAACAAAGTTAGAACTATTCTCCTTCATGCTATACAATGATCACATGGGTGACTTTCACTACATGCAGGATGCTAAGGACATCTGGATGGCTATCAAGGCTAGGTTTGGTGGGAATGAGGAGTCTCGGAGAATGAGGAAATCAATGCTGAAACAGCAGTTTCAAGAATTCCAAATCTATGAAGAAGAAGGTATCCCAAGGGTATGAGCAGTTTCCATAAGATTTTGAGTCAATTGAATCAGCTGAAGGCAAGGCCAGAAAATGATGATTGCAATTCGAAGTTCTTACGATCTTTACCTCCAGCTTGGTTGCAAGTAAGCATTGCACTCAAAGCTAAAGGTGGGCTTGATATGCTCACTTTTGATGAACTATTCAACAGACTTAAATCTCTTGAGCCTGATGTCAGAAGTCCCTTTCGTTCATCACTCCACCCTAGTCACTACAAAGATTGTTGGACTCCTCAAATAAGATGACTTATGCTCCAAGTCCAGTTTCCTCGGCACATCATCATCCTACACTACCACTCCATCAAATTCTCAACCTAAATCTAGTGGTGTATTGGAAGATGTACTTCACTCTTTTGTTGTTGATTATGACACTCAAAGAACAACTAGCCTTTGAGGATTTTGAATAGGTGGATCCACTTGATATGGAAGAGATGAACTTGAAGTGGCAACTGGCCATGCTTTTAGTGGACATCAAGAGGTTTGAGCGTAAGTCTGGGAGAAAGTTTGGTTTCCAGGAAGATCCAACAAGATTTGACAAGAAGGAAAGTCAAGTGCTATACTTGTGGTCATGGGTTACTTTCAAGAGAATGCAAGGATAGGAAGACTGGTGATGAGGTTAGGTATTCTTCCTATCAGCAAGAAGCTGGAAATTCCAAAGCTGGATCCTCAACTGCTATGGTCACTCTGGATGACCATGTCAACTGGAGGGTGCATGAGCTGTACTTCAGAGGATCGGCATGATCAAGTTGCCTTTATGGGCATCTCTCAGGTACATAATTGTGTTTTTGGTTGTAGTGAACGATATAATGAACTTAAGGAAGCCTATGATGAATTGAAACCTAAATATAATGAATGTTATGTCGAAGTTGAGGCTTATAAACAGGCTTTAAAAACATTAAAAAGACAAAAAAGTTTGGTTTCAAAAGAATCAACTGGCTTATGATGAAAAGATAAGGGTGTTAGAAAGTGATTTAGAATGTGCTAAAATTGATTTAAAACGTACTGAGAAATAAAAAACTGATGTAGTTTCTGAAAACCAAGTGCTAAAAGAGAAACTAGATGTGGAAGTAGCTAGGTATAAAGAATGGTTAGTATCTGGTAACAAGTTAGCTGGTTATATCTATGCTAGTCAAAATCCTAATACTGCAATAGGTTTAGGTTTTAAGAAGTATGTAGGGTTAGAAGCTAAGGATGACCTACGTAAATCTACACCAGCTGGATTAGCTAATTTTGTAAAAGAAGGTAAATTACATGCTGTCCCTGGACCTATCAGAGGAGAACATATGCCCATTGACCTTTCCATCACAGTTGACTTTGATGGATCACACCATCTTTATGGCAAAAAGTCAAGAGACTTGCCAGACCCTAATTCTTCATCTATTGGCTTTGTCTCTTGTGTTGACAGTGACAAGTCCTCTGACCAAGGGTCTACTACATCTACCAGTTGTGATTCAAATGAAAAGTCAGACCTTCCCAAGACCTCACCGAAGACTCCCAACAAGCCTTTTAGAGTTGCTGCTGAGGAATCAACTTCCAAGGCAGTTTCCTCTGAAGACTTGTCTTTTAATTATTTGCAAAATAATGTCTTTCATTCAGTTAAAAACAATTCTGTTAATGTTTGTGGTTTGAATGCTTTTGCATGTAATAGAACATCTTTCACTTTGAATAAATCTTCTAACAATAAGACATGTTTTGTTTGTGGAAGTAAACTTCATTTGATTAAGGATTGTAATTTTCATGAGCAAAGAATGGGTGTATGTGCTAGTCAAAAGAAAACTAGACCAATGTGGAAAAATGTTAATGATATACCATCTTTTATTCCACAAGCAACTCATAATAAACCTTCTCCATTTCCTTGGAGAAGATCTGTTGCTAGACCATATGTGAGACCAACTAGTTCATATTTTCAAAATGGTTATTGGCCCGGATGTGTTGACTCAATGTATGATGGGAAGGATATAGGATACTGCGTGAAGCCCTCACAGGTAGTTCTAGGACCAAAAAGGGACCTAATTTTCAATGGAGGTCCAAGAACAATAGTGGATCTTTTACATCTACATGTCCTAAATCCTATGATCCATTAAGGCGGTGCTCAAGTCAAGAATGACTTGAGTCTCCATAGTGTATCGATATTTTGTATATTTTTTGTTGTTATTGTAGGATCATCCCTTGAGGAGTAAGGATGCTGACATAGTGGATAGTGGTTGTTCCAGAAGCATGTCAGGAAACAAAGAAAAGATGCATGATTTTGTACCCATAGAAGGAGGAGGCAGTGTGACTTTTGGTGGAGGAGATGGTAGAATCACAGGGAAAGGCACCATTAGAACACCTCACTTGGATTTTGAGAATGTGTACTATGTAAAGGAACTGGAACATTTCAACTTGTTCTCAGTATCACAAATCTGTGACACAAAGAACAAAGTATTATTTTCTGAGGATGAATGTATTGTTCTCTCTAAAGACTTCACACTACCAGAAGATACATCCATTCTGCTGAGAGTTCCTAGGAGCCACAATTTATACACATTCAATTTGAATGATGTTCAACCAGAAGGTGACCTAACATGTTTGGTGGCTAAAGCATCCCTGGATGAGTCTACAAAATGGCATAGAAGGATGGCTCATGTGAATTTCAAGACCATTAACAAGCTTTCTAAACTGGGTCTAGTTGAAGGACTTCCTTCCAAAGTCTTCACCAATGAACACAATTGTGTTGCCTGCAACAAAGGAAAGCAACACAAAGCATCATACAAAGCCATTACAGTGCTGAGCACTATCTCGAACCTCTTCATTGCTGCATATGGATCTCTTTGATCCAACACAAGTCAGGAGTATTGATCACAAGTATTTCTGCCTAGTAATCACTGATGACTATAGCAGGTTTTGTTGGGTATTATTTTTGAGGACTAAAGATGAAACATCTCAAGTTTTAAAAGAGTTCATTACCCTTGTTGAAAACCAGTTGAACAAAAAGGTTAAAGGAATTCGATGTGATAATGGGACAGAGTTCAAAAATGCTGTATTAATAGAACTCTGTAAGTCTAAAGGGATAAAAAGGGACTATAGCACTCCAAGAACCCCACAACAGAATGGGGTAGCCGAAAGAAAGAATAGGACCTTAATAGAGGCAGCAAGATCCATGCTTGCAGACTCTAAATTATCCACTATGTTCTGGATCAAGCGTTAGCACGCTTGCTATGTACTAAACAAGGTATCCATTACTAGACCTCATTTCAAGACACCTTATGAACTTCTCACTTGGAAAGTTCCTGCTATACATTACCTCAAACCGTTTGGATGTCAAGTGACCATTTTGAACACCAGTGACCCATTGGGAAAATTTGATGAGAAAGCTGATGAGAGGTATATTGTGGGTTATTCGGCTCATAGTAAGGCTTATAGGGTATATAATTTGAATGCTAGAAAGATTGAGGAGACACGTAACCTGAGATACCTAGAAGATAAGCCCAATGTTCAAGGTCAAGGTCATGTTTGGTCCTTTGACTTGGATTACTTAACTGATTACTTGGGTTATACCGGACATGTTGCTAACCAATCTGCGGGTACACAAGAGTCTCCCATCGACAATGCAGGTACCCTGGATGATGACTCAGAGAGTGAGTCTGACCATGATGAACAACCAATTCTTGTACCTTCTTTCTCTCCTAACCATTTTGCAGGTGATCATTCTAAAGTAACTTCTGAGGAGCATGAAGATGAGTCACACTATGCAGAGGACCTTGCTAGGCTCAAGAAGCAAGAGCATGCAGCCAATCTAGAATCTGAGAGGCTTGGTGGGGAGCTTGCAAGAGAAGCAGTCCATGGAAACCATGATTCTCGGACAGGTCATCCTGTTTCTCCGACAACACCAAATCACAAAGCCCTGCTGCATCTACTCTAATTCCTACTAGTGTGTCCACAAACTTTGAAGAACTCTATACACGATTTTCGAGTCCTTCAGATCTTGGTAATCATCAACCCAAAGATGGAATCTTCACCTCACCTTCCTATGACAGTGATTTTGAGCCAACTGTGAACAATCTTCACACCATAATTGATGTCAACCCCTCTGCTGCAAAAAGGATCAACAATGCTCATCCTCAATCAAATATTATTGGTGATCCTCAAGCACCTGTTCGAACTAGAGGAACTGTGTCCAGTTCTAAGTATGGTAAAGTTGCTTTTCTTTCCTATGTCTCAAACCAACAAAGGGACAATCACACAGACTTTAAGCATTGTCTGTTTGCTTGTTTCCTTTCTCAGTGGAACCAACCAGTGTTACTCAAGCTCTTGAAGATTCAAGTTGGCTTGAAGCAATGCAAGATTAGATGCAACAATTCAAGAATCAGCAGGTTTGGATATTGGTACCACTACCTGAAGGGAAGTTTGCAATTGGGACAAAATGGATTTTGAAGAATATAAGAGATGCAAGGGGTATAGTGGTTAAAAACAAAGCAAGATTAGTGGCTCAGGGGTTCAGGAAAGAGGAAGGAATTGACTATGATGAAGTTTTTGCACTTGTAGCTAGAGTTGAGGCCATTAGGATATTCTTGGCTAATGCATCTTATATGGGGTTCATGGTCTATCAAATGGATGTGAAAGGTGCTTTTCTGTATGGTGAGATAGAAGAAGAGGTATATGTCACTCAACCCAAAGGCTTTGAAGACCCAGATCATCAACAGCATGTTTACAAGGTTGTGAAAGCTCTCTATGGACTTCATCAGGCACCAAGGGCATGGTATGCTAGGCTATCTGCATTTCTACTGAAGCATGGTTACAGAAGAGGTGCCATTGACAAAACAATCTTCCTAAAGAAGAATAACAGAGACATCATCCTTGTGCAAGTTTATGTGGATGACATCATCTTTGGATCCACTAAAGAAGCTTGGTGCAGGGAGTTTGAGGAGTTAATGAAGGGAGAGCTTCAGATGAGTGCTATGGGGAGCTTACTTTCTTTTGGGTCTACAAGTTCAGCAGAAACCTGATGGTATTTTTATCAGTCAGGATAAATATGTGAGAGATATTTTGAAGAAGTTTGATATGGAAAACCAAAGAACTGCCACTACACCTTATGAAGCTCCAAAACTAAAGAACAATATTGAACCAGATTCAGCAGTAAATGTTCACTTATACAGATCTATGACTGGTTCATTGATGTATTTAACAGCTTCTAGGCCTGACATTACCTTTGCTGTGAGTGCTTGTTCTAGACATCAGGTCACTTCACTCACTTCCAACTTGAATGCAGTCAAAAAGATCTTCAAGTATCTAAAAGGCCAACCCAAGTTAGGTCTTTGGTACCCAAAAGAGTATCCTTTTGTATTGGAAGCATATAGTGATAGTGATTATGCTGGTGCGAATCTGGATAGGAGATCCACAACTGGAGGTTGCCAATTTCTTGGAAGGAGATTGATTTCTTGGCAATGCAAGAAACAAACTATTGTTGCAACTTCATATACTGAAGCAGAGTATGTTGCTGCTGCCAATTGTTGTGGTCAGGTACTATGGATACAAAATCAATTGCTGGATTATGGGTTTAATTTCATGAACACCACAATCTTTATTGATAATCAGAGTATCATATGCATAGTTAAAAATCCAGTTTTTCATAATAGAACTAAGCATATTGAGACCAGGCATCATTTTATAAGAGATGCATATGAAAAACATTTGATAAAGGTGCAGAAAATTCACACAGATGATAATGTGGCAGATTTATTGACTAAAGCTTTTGATGGACCTAGGTTTAAACACCTAGTTGTCCATATTGGGATGGTTAACCCTTAACTGCAAAGTTTGAGGGGAGGCATATGCCTCAGGGGAGGATTTTAGTTGTATATTTTGTAAACTTTGTAGATATTTAGTTATCTTTTTGTTTGCTAACACTAACCTGCTAATGTTCTTTCAGTTTTGTTTGTGTTGGTTTGGTGTGTTTGCTACTTTGTGTCTGTTTTGCAGAATGCTTATTTTAGTTGAAGTTCACCAAGTTGGTAAATGGGAATATGGTCATGTAAGCTTAAAGTGTTTCTACTGAAGAAAAGCACAAGTATTGTTACAAGTTATATCATTGATTCTACTGGAGGAAAGTAATGAAGTAAAACTGCTAATCATTGAGAGAAAGACATGTTGATCATTCATTCAAGAAACAATTTACAGCTTACAAACAACTTCAAATGAAACACAAGACCATTCCTTTACAAGATCTACCAAACATATACTAGTTCCTATCATCTATTACAAAAGCTGGTGGATATGCATGACCAGTACGATGAAGAAGCTGAAGATGAAAATGGAATGGATGGATTGATGAAAACGACGATGGATGCATTTGTGATATGAGAAATCTTCAGTTGTTCCATCTACTCGCTCCACCATAAAGCATCACTCCATCTTCCCTTTTCCCTTTCCCTTCACCTCTGCCCTCTTGCCCTTTCCCTTGTATGAAGCACCAGTTCCTGGAGTAGGAAGTGCAATCACCACTTCTCTTGTCTTTGGGAGTGGTGGATCTCTGGCACTTGGCTCTAGACGATCTGGGGAGTCATCAGAATCACTAGATGAATCACTTGGATCCACTACACTATCATCTTCAGAAGAAAGGAGAAAGGGGGACTTTAAAGGACGAGGCTCATCTTGATGAGGATATCGAAATAATGGGCGTGAATCATCACTGGCTGATGAGGATGATGATGATGATGATGAGGTGGAAGTTAGATTGATTACTTCTGGTTTGGTAGACATAGTTATTGTTGATGATTGTGGAAGTTTGGAGAAATTAGGGTTTTTGAAGTTATTTGGGGGTAATTGGTATGTGTTAATTGTGCATTGGGATTGTCTTATAGGCGAAGTCAAGGCTTGATAAAAATTAATGCGAGTTGGGTGTCACAGTAACACTCAAGATATTTACTGAAGATACTAAGTCACTTGAGTTGTTTCTGCTGATTGACCTTCTTCAGCAGATTGACCATCGTTTCTGCTGAAGTGTTAATTTTGAATTTGGTTGGAGTTACTATACACGTCAGATATGGTCAACAACTTTTTCCGATATTTTTTACCATGAATTGGGTAACTTCTATTAATAACCCACTTCGCATATATTCGCTCAAAATCAATTGATTCCCTCTTCACTCGATTTAAACACACTTCCAGTTGCGCGTTTCATAATCCACTCTCACAATTTCTCACATGGCGGCGCTTCAATTTAAGAAAGATCATAACAAGGTGGCTTTTCTAGGAAAAGCGAAGGGCCATGAGTTGTATGAACCAATGGTGGATTTTTTAAAGAGGTCCAAGATTCATTATGCGCTTACACATTCCCCAAATGTGATATATGAATCGTTGGTTGAACAATTTTGGGCATCTGCTACTAAAAGGAGTGACACAGAGATTGCAGCAGTGATTGATGGGACTGATTATGTTGTGACTGGGGAGGTGATTAGGACAGAACTGCGGTTAGATGATGAAGGTGGAGTTTATCACTCCAACGCTGAGGTGATTCTTGCTGGGTTAAGAGCTGTGGGCTATCAGAGTACTAGAACATATATGTGGCATAAAAACAAGCTTTGCCCTATGTGGAGGTTTTTGGTACACACTTTACTTCAGTGCATTAGTAATAAGTCAGGCGGATGGGACCAATTCTCTACTCAATTGGGTTGTGGGATTGTATGTCTTTCACAGGGTTTAACTTATAATTTTTCTAAGTATATTTTTGATAATATGGTTGAAAATGTTCAAAAGAAAAAGCATAAGTTTCTTATGTATCCTATATTTTTACAAATGATTTTAGACATACAAACCCAAGACAGAGTATTTTGTCCTATTGGTGTTCTTAGTGCTAAACTGTTTGCTTCAATGAAGACTAATTATGTTGGGACACATCATCCTTTGCTAGCAGCTATGTTGCCACAAGGCAATGAGGCTGCTGATGAGGGTAATGTTGTTGGTGCTCCACCCTCTACTAATGTTGCTGCTGATGGTAATCCATCAGTTGCCATGGATGAGGGCCCTTCCACAACTGCTGAAGCATCACATGTTTCTCCTGACCAACCTCCACCTACACCTTTACCCACACCTAGTCCACCACCTACTCATGTTACTCCTGATGAGTTGGAGCCTGAGTTTAATAGAATGCCTACACCTAGTCCTGTTAGAGAGCCTCTTGATGAAGGCTCTCCTATTTTTGAGCATGACCATATTTCTCCTGAAAGGTCCAATGAAGCTCCCATTACCACTGAGCAATCTGCTGGTGGAGCTGAGGGCCCTATTACTCTTACATCTGTATATGCTCTACTGAACAGGTATGTGGAAGAGGTTGCTGATCTAAAAAAGGAGCTTGCTGAGACTAAATCTTCACTTGGTGGTGAGATTGTGGGGTTGAAGAGAAAGGTTCAGGATTTAGAGGAACAACTTGGGCAAACTAGCAAAAGGAGGTTTGTGGTTTCTTCTGATGAGGAGCAAGAGGATACTCATTTGGATTCACTTGAAATCTTGGCTGATGTGGCTCAAAAGACTCATGCCTCTTCTCCAATTGTTTTTGAACTTCAAAGCAAAAGGAAACCATTCTGTTTATTAGAAGAAGGAGAAGACAATATTTGAGCAAGGATTCCTCTGAATCTTCAAAGATGCCAAGTGTGGCCAATGTTGCAACTACTGATGATCATGGTGTTGATGATGCTCAAATGGTGGATATTGCTTCTGAACTTGGTCAAGCTTCATTTGTGCAAGAACAACCAGGTCCTTCACCTTCAGCAGATCATCATGAAGTGTTTGTTGCAAGAACAACTTGGTCAAGCTTCATTTGTGCAAGAACAACCAGGTCCTTCACCTTTAGCAGATCATCATGAAGTGTTTGTTGCTAGAAGAAGTTTTAATTTGGATCCTAATGCTGATGTTTCTCCTACTCTTGCTGAAGACACTCCTCAAAATTTTACTTCTGATGCTTCCATGGGTGTTTCTTCTGAAGTTCCCATTGTTGATACTCCTCATGCTGATTCTGCTCATGAATCTGCTGATAAAGGGAAAGGAGTTATGATTGATGAAGAGCTTGGTTTAGATCTTGTGAGTGAACAGGAAAGGCTACAGCAAGAAAGATTGCTAGCAGAGTATGCAGATATGATGAAGAGTCAAGCTTTAGCACAACAGCTTTCGAATCATTTTAATTCCAATTTGTCTCCTGAAAGGCAAAGGGAATTGGATGAACAATCTACTCAGTTTACTGATGAGCAATGGGATACTTATACTTTTCAAGTTGCATTAAATCCTACTCTTGCTCAGAGCATTTTAGGAGCTGATTTTGATAGTGAAAACTTTGCTGCTCAAATGATGGCTCTTGGAAAACAAAAGAAGCAAGCTGCAGCTGCTAAAAGAAAGGCCATTGCTGAACAAAAGGCTAAAGCCAAGAGGGAGAGACCACCAACTGCAGCTCAGAAGAAAACCTATATGAGGAATGTGGTATATAATCAAAGTGTTGCTATCTATCAGTCTGGTTTAACAAAGAAGCAAGTCTGGGCTCTATCTGAATCAGATTTGACTAGTTTGTATCATAGGATTATGAAGCAGATTACACCACCTTCTCAAGTGAAAAGGATTGCTGATAGTATGGATGCTCCCAAAGCTAAAAGACCAAAGACTGTTGAGATTGTAGCTTCTTTTGCTGATACTAGAGCACAACAAAGCTCTCATGATGTTTCTGCTGAGGCACATATAGAAGGTTTACAATCTACTGAAAGAGTATCATCTGCTGAACCTCTTGTTGTTTCTCCTGAAGCTTCACGTAGTACTGATGATACATCTGCTGAACTGCAAGGAGCAAATATGGTTAAGAGAGCTGAACAGGCAGCTGCTAGAGCTAAACAGGCTAGAGAAGAGCTTGATAAGGTATATGCAATGGGTGGTCCTGTTCTTATTTCCTCTGTTTCTACTGAGGATGTCTCTGGTACATCTGAGAAGGTACCTTCTTCTATTTCTATGGGCATTTATATACCTGGGAGGAGAGGAAAAAGGATGTCTAGAAGAAGACATATTGCAATAAGGAGATCTGTGCGAGTGGCTGGGAAGAAGGCATCTGGCATATCTAAAAAGGGTGGTTCTTCTAAGAATTTGGATCTCAAGGCTGCTGAGTCAACATTTATTAAAGTGGGATCTTCTCACACTTTTCTTGAGGGGTCTCATGGTGTGTTGACTGCATGGACATTGACTGATGATCAGCTGAACACCATCTATAGGTTGGATAACTCTTCTATGCAGTTTACCTTCTTGAAAGATATCCTTCATATGGTGGATAGACAAGATTTGAGTACTCTTCATGGTCTAGTCACACAATATTATGCTAATCATACTCCACAAGGGTCTGGGTTGTACTTATTGGGAGATCTTCAAGTCCTTTTTGACTCTCAATCTCCAAATGGTAAAGGGTATTCTATTTGGAAGGATTCACATAAGTGGAAGGTTGAGACTTGGAGATTTTATCCTATACCCAGTGTGCATGTTGTGGAGACAAAGTGTGGGATGTCTGTGTGTATGTTTTCTGATAAGCTATATCCTTTGTCTGTGAAATTGATGCAACGAATGCTTAGAAGGAAATTGGAAGTACCTCCAGATCCAGTGGGGAATGATATGCTTCATGCTGAACAATTGATTGGATTGATTAAGAGTCAGCTTCTGCAACATCAAGCATCTTCATGATTCTGGTATCTTGTATTATTTCTTTCTTTCTTTATTTCATTGTTTCATTCTTACTTAAAAAAAAAATTGGTTATCTTGTATATTTTTGTTTGTCTAACATTTTCTTTCATGATTGTTGTATATGGCTCTGTTGATGGTTATCGACTCACCAGATGTGCCTTGTGTACCTTAAAAAGTTGGCTAGTCCAAAGGGTACAGCTTTGGTAAAGACACATCAAATCTGTTGATAGCTGTAATGGTTTGCTCAAAATCATAGGTTATGCAACTCACCCATGCTTCATTGCTGAGGGTTGTATGGTCATCAATTCACCATGGTTTATACCTTTTTGGTATCCAAGAATTGGCTAGCCCACAAGTATATGGCTTGTGGTAAAGGCAGTGGAATACCATATTGGGTTCTCAATTCACCAAAGGTGATTCTTTCCCCTAAGAATTGACTAGTCCTGAGCAAACGGCTACAGGTAAAGACATATCAAATCCGTTTATAGCTTCTGATTTGCTAAAAATCGATGGTTATCAGTGTACCATAGTTTACGAACTTAAACATTTGGCTACTCCAGTAGTAATGGCTATTGGTAAAGAGACATCAAATCCATTATTTTCTATGATTCACCTCTCACAGGAGTTAACACACCTGGATGTGATGAGAATAGTCTGAAACTAATATGTTTTGATGTACATTTTGTCATTTGTTGCTGCAAAGATCTGGAGTTTCAAAGTTTTACCATCATAGAGATGTGTTTGTTTTGGTTCTTTGCTGCTGATGTTTGAATACAATCCTCTTGTTCTAAAGTGTTAAAGATCTATCAAGAAACTGGAACTTAACCTAGTCAAATTCCAGTTTAGGGGAGGATTGTTGGGAATTCTACTAAGTAAGAATTATGCTGAAGTTACTGCTGATGATTCTGCTGAAGTGTTGTGGAATCTGCTGAAGAAGTAATTCTGCTGAAGTAATTAAACCGAGTAGTTGGTTTCTGCGGAGATAGATATTCCACGTATTTTATAGTTAGTTAGGATATGCATGAGCTTTATTAGGAAGTGATAATGTATATCTTATTTAGTTTTATGTTTATACGTTTCTTGGGAAATAGTTTAGGGTTCCTTGTGTATAAAAGGAACACATTAGTATGAATGATGTACGTGTTGAAAAACAAGTTTTAGTATTATTAAAAGATCCATAGAGGATCAAAGAGTTCTTAGTTATTTGTGTTGATACTTGTGTTTGATTTCCGCTTTAGAATACAAGTATTAGAGACTTTCTATTAGTGTGTTTGTGATTACATAAGCATTACTAACAATTCACGAGTGCTCAAAGATCTATCAAGGTCTTAGGTTCAACATATATGATTCTACTAGAATCATATGTGTTTCTTGTAATGTAAATCACATAAACGGATAAAACATAAAAACTTCTTTTTCTTCTACTAGAATCGTATGTGTTTTTCTTTTCTTTTTTGTTACAGAAAAACAGATAAAACAGAATCTACTAATATGCAAAATAAGCCACAATAAAAGCTAAATAAGCAAAAAACAAAATTAGCTGAATCATATGTGATTCTACTAGAATCATATGTGACAAAAAAATGGCATGTAAAAATATGTTCACTACTACGACGATCAGTAATTACCAAAAGACTACCAGCAACACCTAAACTCAATAAAATGAAGAAATTTACATAAATCATCACTAGTACATAATACCTAATCATCTTCCCCTTGAATTTCTTTAACATTCTTACGCTAATTACTTTCAAAATCTTCCCCTTGAATAACTTCCTTTTTTCTCTGAATAGGCTTAGACTCATCTTTCGGCTTAGGCTTTTCTTCAACTTTTTAAGCAAGACCTGTAGTTAGCTAAAATACATACATTTAATTAGTAACAGAATCACATATGATTTACATTACAAGGATCAAACAATATTTATTTCATAACAGAATCACATATGATTTTATAAGAATCACATATGATTCTAGTACAATCATATATGATTTTACTAGTTACATATGTGATTCTTTTCTTCTTTATTATAGAAACAGATAAAACAGAAAAACTAAAATATTCTACTACAATCATATATGTTTAATGCGAATTACCTCTTATATAAATGACCACTTATAGAATCACATATGATTTTGCTTCATAATCACATGTGATTATCCCAGACGCATTTCATCAAACACATGGTGTGCATCTAAATCATCTATAACTTGGAATCCACCACGCGATTTTCAGTATCCATAACTTGAACAAAGAGTAAATCACATATTATATACATTTTTCGACAACAAAAAATCGTGATGATGTCCACCACATGTTATATACATCCATAACTTGAACAAAGGGTAAATCCATCACACGACGGCGTTAAATCTGAATGTAATCGGGGTGTACGGCGGCGGAGCGACGGCGGTGACGGATTTTATGGTGATGATGACGGATTTCACGGTGATGATGGTGGATCGGTGATGATGACGGATCAGTGATGTTGGTGGATTGGTGATGGTGGTGGATCCCTGATGGTGGATCTGTGTGGATCGGTGATGGTGGATCTGTGTGGATCGGTGATGGGGTGTGTGTGTGTTTTTTTTGCCCTAAAATGTTTGGGAAAGAATGAAGGTAGTTTTTTTTTTGTTTATATCTTTGACATTTTTGCCTTATAAGTGTAAATAGATGATTTAATCTCAGCCTTTGGATCAAATTAGATTGGATGGTTGGGATGCATTGATTGGTTCTATGGTTAATTATAGTTCTATAGGGATCTCAACTCGTATTTTTCATATATCCATAAGTATGGTACGCCTACTATACTTTAAACCATTAACAAAATATTTGAAGCTAGATGATTGATACTCATTTGTAAGGGAAATTTTGATTTGAAACCACGCCCACTATTGATTATTAGAATTCTACATGCTTTTAGCATTGTAATTGTATCTCGTATATAATTTACCAACCTCTATGAATAGTAACTCATAACCGAACGGAGGACTTATTATATAACGGAGTTTAATAATTCCCGTTATGCATTATAAGCCATTAATTCTTATACTATTGTTTTAAAAGATAACAACAAAAATTTCCATTTTAAATTATGTAGCTATTTTGGGCTAACCCTGGTTCCCATTTTTTAGACTAGAAGAACACACTTGATGAGTTTTAGACGAACATACACTTGAAGCTCACAACAATGTTCTGTAACTCTTAATACATTGATTTCGCTTCACAAATTACTTGGTGACACAATATGTTACATCGGATTACGCTGTGCGGTAAGAATAATGAGAAGCATCCTTGTTTCATAAAACTTCGGTTGAATGTTGGACTGTTGGAGCACAAATTGGTTTAAAAGTATAGAGTCTTGAAGCAATAAATACTACTTTACGATTGTCATTTCTAGCTGTTACACAAGCCATTAGTTTAGACCCTAGAAACTAACAAATGTTACGTACCAGACAATTGTTTGACATATAGTTTTCGAAATGATGAGGTTATCTAATAATAAATCATATGTAATTCGATTTTCTAATATCAATATTGAAATTTGGCACCGCACATACGCAAGTTAACTTATGTCATATTATGGATCCAAAGGTCATTTACTCATTCAGTGTATGTTTAAAAAATAAATTGGTAATGTTAGTATCAAACGATTGGAATGGATTTAGTGAGAAGTATATATTTTTGTAGTAGATGCATCTGAAATATGTGTTTGTGATTTATTCCAACTTTTTTTCATTCTAGTTTTAATTTTTAAACCATACAACTAAGTAAATATTATTGGCATGGAGTTAGTCTATATCATATATCATTATATCAACATGTCTTGATACCTTCGGGTGAAGTTATATTATTACTAGTATCTTATATAAAGATCGACTTGTAAAGTCAGTCAGTGGTACTACGACAAGTTGCCTATTAAGTTTAACACCGTCGCCAAGTGAATCACTTCTAGGGCACGTTTGGTAGGAGCAAACACTCTTTGTATATCTCCGGAAATCCAAAGGGTTATTTTAGAATCTTCATCACCTTTTCTATCACTTGTTTCTTGAATTGAGTCTATACATAAAACTAATCCCATTCATCTATACGTATTTCAAAACACAGTCTGAACGATCCTACGCGACTTGGCATGACATAAAAGAGGTGTTACTATGCCTTTCACAATTTATTACTGTACTATAACAATCGAAAACATATTACACGTCCTATGTTTACACAAAAAATATATCAACTAGATAAACATTAAATTTTTGTATGATTATACGTCCCTAATGTAATTCGAACAAACAATTTGGCATAACCAACAAGTTTAGTAACAAAATATGCGACACATAGGTATTTTGGCTAGTTTGAATTCGAAATATTTTATACTTTTTTGTTAGGTAAACAGTTAAGGTGTTGATATTCTTACTTTTCAGTTGATCAACCACCTCTCATGTGCTGTTTTATAAATTTAATAAGTTCAATAGAGTTGAATGATACGATTCAGGTACATCCGCCACCTATATAAACCAGTACGCAATTCTTTACCATGCATATATATGCAACCAAAATCTAAAGACAAATAATCCAATTTGTTTACTATAAGGTCGCAGCAATCAAATGTCTACTAGAACTGTTGACTTACTTAATAAGATGGGGGTTCAAGGAGGAAGGGTTTCGTGGACGGTTGATGAAAATGGCGTGGTGAGAATGAAAATATTGGTGAAAAGACACGAACTTGAGCAAGTTCTTGACCGTGTTGCAAAGAAAACAGATCACAACAAACGAAATCATGTTAGTATCCGACACGTTTCAAGATCACCAGTTTCAAAGTCGTTAGATCAACGATTGAAGGATATGAAGACAATGCGTATTCTAAAAAGCAGGCAAATAAAGGGAGATTGTCATGTTTCTTGGAGGCCAGCCCTTCAAAGCATCCCGGAGGCTGTGGCATTTTAAATATTTGAATATTAGTTCAAATAAAATAATTAGTTCAAATAAAATAAATACTGAGTAACAAAATTTATAACATTCATTCGTTAGAAATAGTTTTACGTATCGTATTAACATTGTATGTTTCGAAGTAAAATAGTACATTAGATTTTTGTCATAAAAATCATACATAATGTTTGTGTGGGTGTGTTTTTTTTGTTTTTCATAGTGAAGTTTAGAATCGTTTCTGGTAATATTGTTAGGGGCAACCTTATAGTATCATACACAAAATCATGTGAAAAGTGTCATAGAAGAACTGAAAACATCATTATGATTTAGGTATTTCGTAAACGTCAAAGAGGGACGAGTGATAAAGGACTTGAATGACTCACCTTAACCAAGCATTTCAATAATCCAACAACCAAATCACTCCAACCAGTGTTAGACAATTAGGTTATTGGCCCAAACGTGATTACGTGTTTAAGGTCCATTAGGTTAATTTAGAGTTTGAATTATATCGCTTATTATCAGAACAATTTACTTATTATAATACACATATAATCTCAACATATGTAACACATTCGATTAATAAATCTCTTTTACTATTTTAGATAGTAACATAGCTTTAGGTAAAACCCATAAAAAATTTCACATCCTCTGGTCACATGGCTACTCGCGGATGATCTTAATTTCCGCTTTATTATTTTTGTTTTAAGTCTTTTCATACCAATCTCATAAATCCTATCTCACAAAATCCTAGTCGTCATAATACACCCCTATGTATATTAAAGAATCATTCACTTAAATTTGTCTAAGTTAACAAAACTTTACCGTTAGGGACTATTGTTGTTGGTGGCACTAATTATATTTTTTTGCCGCTTCTACCTAGTGGCTTAGCAAGTCACGACACAAAAAAAGCGTCACGAAAAAAGGAGGAAGTTGTTAAGTGATGTAATAAAAAACTTTGTCGCTGCATAAACTCTTCCTCCATTCAAACAAACAAAAAAGAAGATGAGAAGAAGAAGAAGCATTCAACATTTATTCCATTTTGTTCATCCAAAAGACTCCCGTTCAAACTGCAAAAGAGCGTTAGACAATTAGGTTACTGGCCAAGCCGATTTTGTGATTGAGGTCTATTATTTTTAGATTTGAATTATGTTACTCATTATCAAAGCTATGTATTTATTATAAATACGGATGATATATATCATATGTAACACATTCAACTAATAATATCTTTTACTATTTTACAACTACCTCCTTGAGAGCAAGTAAATCACTTGATAAACCCTAGTTTTTATTATGACAATTAGGGTGTAGAAAGGGTTTGTGAAACCATAAACTACTTGAAAACCCAAATTGAATCTATAAGTATAAACGAACTCCAAAGAAACCAAACAGATACAAATTGGGTCGACCTAGTTTGTAACACCCCAACCCGGCAAGGGTAGAAGTGCCACATTCTGGTGTCATATCAGAACATACAAATAAAATTTTGCAAACGAAAACCTTATAAAATAATTTACCAAATCATATAAACGAATGACTTATAAAGAAAATACAAAATCCAATATGACCAAAACGAAATGAAATCTAAAAACAATAGCTCTTCCATTCAATCCAAAATAATAAGAAAAACTAGGGTCGGTCCACTCAAATAATCCCAACTCTCAGCCCATCAAAGCCCATCTTCCAACCTAAAACTTGCCGCTGGAAAAGAAATGCGGCTGAGCTTAAAAAGCACAGTGAACAGATATAACAAAACGAAAGCTAAACGACATCAGTGATACAAATGAAATAAGGAAACTGATAACAAGGTCGCAACGAAATGAGAACAATGAGTCAATGAGGATCCTGCAGAAACACAACTATACAGATATTCAGAAAGAACAGATAACAAGGAGAACGAAGCAAAGCAAGGCATCGATGACATATATATAAGCACATACAACAGGCATACAAGAAATCAGGAAAATCAGACACGTATAAGCCAAACAAAAATCTAAAAGCTAGCGGAAGCAAGTAATTAGAAAGTGAGCATGGCAATCACAAGTCAAGTAACCCACAGTTAATAAATTCACAAGTATCACAACAGCAGAAGTACTATCAGCAGTCGAACATGGTAGCCACACATATCACATATGAATTCAGCATGAACGTTATAATTGAATGAATTAAGGACATAGCAAGGCAATTAAACAAGTTAACCAGCCAGACCACATAAGTTGAACCATTTACCCAATCAAACAGTAGCATAAACAGAAATGTAAACATGGCAGATCAACAATAAGCAGACAAGGATACTAACAGATAGTCATAGTCCACGAGATTAACCGAACGAAGTACACAAGATAAATAGATCAACAATCGATTGCACACAAGCATGGTTACCAGAAAAATCAAGGGTCACATAATCACATGTAATCAGATGACAACAGGTGAATCATATAATCACATATAAAACAGTAGTCACATAAGACATGTAATAGCTCAATCAAATTCAATAATCATATAATAACCCGGTACGTGAATGGAATGATAGTCTGAAGTAACATAATAAGAGTATGACAGATCAATGCAATGGAATATAGCATGGCAGTAGAGTAAGTCACATAAGGGTATTGAGTAACAGCAATCAATACAGAATATGGTGCGTTGGGGTAAACAGACAATACAATATAAGTATATCAACAGTGTAAGGGTTTTCAGAAATCTATCCCGAGCCAACAGTACAGTGCAGTAATATTAGTAGTGGCAATAGCAGCCCAAGAATCAATAGTAACCATCGATTCGGAGGGTGACCTCGGAATACCAGACAATAGGAGGGAGACCTCGGTAATAAATGGAGTAGCTAGCCCCGTGTGAGGGGTGTATTGCACACACGCATCACATCACCAGAACAGTATATATATATCAGTAACAGTACAGTACAAATCTAAGATGCATCCATACGCCCCTGTAGAAACATTAGTGGCCATAACAATAACAATGAAGCGCGCATAATCAGTATAGTATAGGGACGGTTTGAACATCACTCAACCACACTAGAGTCATGCCATTGGTGCTTCAATGACACGGTCATGGTACCTCCATGACTAGTTAACAATATTTGGCTCGGGTATCAATCTGAAGGGTCAAACAAAGGTCCACAGTGTAGCAATATATATCAGTCATCATAATCAGAGGTTCAATATCAGTAGATCACAATTCAGAGGTTCATAACAATAGTCCAATATCAAAGTCCAATATCAAAGGTTCAGTAACAGAGGTTCAATATCAAGGTTCAATAACAGTGGTTCAATAACAGAGGATCAGTATCAGAGGGTCAATAGCAAATGAATCATAGCAATGAAATATCATAAGCGAACAAAGTCAAAGGATCAGAAAGTCACGAGAAACCCCTACTGAAAAGGGATAGAATATATGTACCTTATTTGAAGCAAGCAAATAAATAGTGAGGTCACACAATGAATCAATCTTGCCGCCCGGAACCTATGAATTAGATAACGCTTATTAAGATCAGATTACTCATTTTAGACGGCTTTCCATTTTTAGCAGGTTTCCACTTTTAGTAACTTTCCATTTTTAGGTGACTTTCTATTTTAGACAGGTTTCCATAATTAGCAAGTTTCTATAATTAGCAACTTTCCAAAAATAGCAGGGTTCCATATTTATCAGATTTAGTCATAAATGGTATAATCAAGGTCAAATTAGATTAAAAATAGTGAAAATGAGTATTATCGTATTTTAAGGGTCATTTATGCCAAGTTTTACAAGTTTAGGGTTTAAACTGTCATTATTACAAAGTATAGGGTCTTAAGTGTAAATATAGCAAGTTTCTCATTTTACCCTTTTAATACCTTAATTTAACACATTAACAAGTTAACATAACACACCTTTAAGTTTCAATAATTACAAATCCGTCCTTTAACTTATATAAAACGTACATATGTAGATCAAGCCCTAGGTTTTAATTCATGAATTCCGTTTACGTTATAAACCATTATATTTCGATTAGTACATGTTTACGCAACCCTTGTATGATTTCCCTTTAATGTCAAAACATAAACTCTCCCAAAATCAGAATTATGCGCCCCATTAACAATTTAAAACGAACCTCTAAACTTGTCCCATTCGACGTCAAACAATACTAATCCTATACACGCTTTAGTCCCATTTACTCTTGATAATAACAAGTAAGATATTCATGACTAGAGGTTAAAAATCAGATTCCAAAAACCACTCCATGTACCTCTTTTATATTCGGCTTATACATATATACATCATTAATTTATGAGACTTGTTATTCTTGTGACAAGGTTTTAGCATATCATTTGTTATGATGTTTTTAACTTGTATAAACCATGAGCAAGAAGGATATGACCCACGATCAAAGTCAGAAAAACAAAAGGAAAAGTGAGGTGATGTAGGATTACCCTTTTTATGCGTGTAATGAGGGAGGAACAAGATCAAAATCAAGCATTCTTTGGAGTCCTAGACGTCACGACCAGCAGCAACACCATTAGACTCACGACAAACAACCATCCTCGTGCCAATTACCTACGACAAAAGCCCCTACAAATCTCGTATAAACCCTCTCTTGGACCCCTGGTGTGTCGACAAAAAAAATGGGATGGAGGGATTTTCTTTTCTGCCGTGACTTTTGGGAAAAAGGGAGTTAGGGTTTTCTTTTTATGTTAAAGTGTGATAAATAAGTTACAAGGAGAGATTTAAGGAGATACGAGGCTACCCTCAACCCGTGCGATGCACGGTCTAGTGGTTCAGGGGTGATTTGTTTATCCGTAATGTTGTATATGATGGTATTTAGATACCTATTAGAGAAGTTGCATTGTATTTATTATTTAGATGGCTAATAATGTTATTATTACTTTAGTTTATATTATTTTAGTGGAATCTATATTTAGATGCCTAATAATGTTACAAATTTATAGCAAAAGACAAAATTTTAAGCCTTGCTATTTAGGGAATTGTCCTAAATACATTATAAGGTAGTATAAATATCTAACACGTACATTTGAAATTTCAACATATGTACGATCATCACAAACATTTAACAATTTCCGCCAATCAACCTATATATACATTTTACGTGTGAAAAAATAATAAAAGCCAATTCTTGCTCCGTTAACGTATGTAAAGTTGATTACTTGATTCAATCTTGGTAATTTATTCGATACACAAAAGATAAGATATGCTTATCTCTAAACTATAATGAGAAAGCTAGTTAACTAAACTATACTTAGATAACCCATATCAATAACTTAAGCCATGCATGATACATTTGAGAAGATGAAACTACTATATATTTATGTGTCATTAACAACCTTGCATCATAATCTTCATAGGTTACATTTAGCTTTTTTTTTTACCATTCTATTCAGGCCCTTCTTGCCAATAAATGAGAATTAATTGAATACAAAGATATGATCAAATAATCTGCTAAGCATCGGGAATCCAAATGAAATAATTGAAGCACGAGGACTATCATCATCAATGGTGGACAATAGCAGGGAGAGACGATCACTGAGGTCATCGACCTCTTTGTGCAAGCTACTAACGTAGTTCCAAGTCTATTGTAATACTTTTGAAGCTGATGCCTACACCAAAACAATACATAGAAGTTGCACAATAAATATATCATAATTCAGAACCCGTATAATACACGGGTTTTAAGCAAAAAATTTAGTTTCATGTAGATCGAACTGTTGATAAGTTAAACATCCAGTTGGTTCCATATCTTAAACAATGCTCTTTCTCTTTTTGTTTGAGCTCTTCTTGTGGTTTGATGTAAATAGTGTTGGATGCATATCTTCCGCGGCTACCAAAATTACCTATTACCCATTATGGCTGACCCATCAAATACTTCACCTCTTTTATGAAGTGTCAAGGTTGCATGCAAACCTTCTTGTTCATGTGATGAATGTTGATTTATAGGAACCCCGTATATCAAGACCATTCCACGCTACAAATGAGCAGGTAAACAACACTTAATAGTCATAAACTTGTACGCATTATGAAAAGCTACAAAAATACCATTTAGAATTCAAGTTGAGAAAAGTGCACATTTGACAAAGAACCTGCGACTTAGAAAAGGATAATTGTTACCTAAACTATTTTATTAACCCAACCTGTCGGCGCAGCCTACAAATTACCCACTTTGAACCAAGCGTACCTCGATGTGGATTTAGAACACAAATCATTGGTGCCTTCATGGAACCAAATCCTTCCCCGCCATCGCCACCTCCACCTTTAGCTAAGCCGCTCCACCATCACCACTCCTTTGCTTCCATCTCCACCACCACGTCCGCCACCTTTTCTGCCCAGCAAGCATTTAAATGGTGTCTCAAAATATATATTTCCAATATTCCGCACCTAATATATGTTTTAAAAAATCATCTGAGTGGATCCTAATCGAAAATTTAAGCGTCTTAACTCTAAAGGTCCCTATCCTGTTCAAACCATCTACTATTCTATTTGCCTTTTATAACATCTTCCTTTCATTTGCATAAACTTTACCTCAATTAGGTGTAGGATGCGCTCCTGTGCATGAAGAACCTGTTAATAAAGACAAAATAAAGATTCAAACAGAGAGAAGCCTGGGGAGTTATATAAAATAGAGGTGGCAAAATAAGCATGTTGATTATTGTGGTGTGTTGGGTCGATAAAACCACTTTTTTACTGTTTCTTGTCGATTATAACAACCACCAATGAGTTAAAATTGGTTACCTGTATTCTACTTTATTACAATGATAAAATGAAGGTTAGAAAAAAAAAGAAATCTGAATCGCTTGCTACATTGATACATTTGGGATGTGCCAGTTTCAACTATCCACATGCATGGTATTTATACAGGAAGTTTTACCATTGACAATAAATGAGATCATTACTAAGAGCCATCCAAAGGTTCTAATAACTCCATGTTTCTTTGTATACCTCAAATTAAAGATCACAGTGTAACTCCATGTCTCTTTGTATATCTCCGATTAATGATCACACATGAATGTTAGCTTTTAGAGATGACTTTCGGTATGCATAGACATGTATGTACCGTACTTTTGGTTGTGCACAACCCCCTTTGCACATTAAATTAAGGGGGATAAGCTTTATGTATTATAGATATTTGGAATGATATTGAAGTAAATGGAAAATTGATTTTGGGGACTTGATGAAAACGAGTACAAAGGCCGGCCAAGGGGAAAAGATAAGACTAAATTCTATGTTTTCCATATTTACCCAAGTATTATGTATGTAGACCTCTTCTTGGTACAAGTTAGTTTGTACATGTTTTTAATATAATGTGGCACTCTAGAATTCCTTTAACCATGTAACATTTATTCGTAGTCATAAGTGAAATATAATCATCATAGTCTCGCGTAAATAATTTATGATTCGAATGTTTAACGTATTTAATAAGATTGACGGTTTTACGAGTTCTTCAATTATTAAGCTGAGGGAAAAATAGTCATTAAACACGTTTACGATTTTTAGGGCTTTACATAGTTACCCGTTAATGACAATTTTGATTAGCAAGTTTTATCACTATACTTGTTAATTTTTAACATTTGGTACACCGAAACTTATTAGTATGATTTTTTTAAGTGAATAGATAGAGATAGAATCCTTTTACAGAAGAGATGCAGTTGTTAGTTTGATTCTTTTAAGTTAGAGATGCGTTATCAGTGTTTGTTCAATTATTTTGAATAAGAAAGAAGTGTTTTATGAACATGGGGAAAAATAGTTACTTTAATCATTTAGAATATTTATTATAATATACTAGTATAACATTTGTTGAATTGGAACTTGAGAGTTGGTACTGTTGCGAAGCCGTCGGTTGTGTGGTCGGCTGCAGGTAAGAGGAAGACTCGGGTGTATGGTAGAGTCGTGACTCGAGCTGGCACTATTCACATGCCGAGCCGAGCTGATGGCTATGAGGATAAAAAAATGTAGCAAAGTTTCCATTTATTTGATATTTAATTCTTAGTGTTCGTTGCATGTTGTATACATGTTTTCCATTATCAAAGATTTTGAGAGTTCACTGCATGTTGTACACCTGTTTTTCATTATGAGTTCCGGATCCATTTACATAAGGAGTTGTTGTTCCATTTTTTGGTTTCTTATATAGAAACTCTGATACACACAAGGGGTGTATGTAAGAAAATTAGAGCTGGAATTTATTTTTCGCAATATTTGTAGTTATTATAGGGTTTTTCATTTAGGTGGTTAAACTTGAAAATTTTTAGGAGTTTTAATCGGAATGATGAGTATAATGTCTCATTATGCTTGCTATATGATTTCAGTTAGCTGAAATAGTTAATCAAGGTGTTAGGGTTTTTGTTATGTGTTAGTTAATTTTATTTTTAATCACACTTATTAAGTTTAATATTCTTGATTTTATGTTTAAGTTGAAATTTTGTTAAGGGCTTTGATTGGGGTGATGAGTAGAATACTTAGTTATGGTTGATGCTTGAAGATTGATTTGGATGTTATGATTTTGCAGAATTTATGGTTCATATGGTTAGTAGTTGGTCATAATTATGGCTTGGCAAAAATTTGGATGGCATAAAATGCAACCGTATTTTGTACCTGGTTTGATATATGAGCCATGGTACTAGATGTGGGATTACAATGATTGTTATATGTTTTGTAGATATAATTTGGATACTACTTGCTTGGCTCTAATAATTTAGTTACTTTGTGAGTCGTGATTTTGGTGTCGCAAAAACCGGATGGCATAAACTGCAACTGTGGTTTGCGGCCAGTTCGATATATGAACCCACAATCATACTGCTTTATAACTTGGCTAAAAATGGAATTTTTATTTATTTATTTATTTATTTTAAAGAAGCTGTTGTGTTGTTATATAAAATGGCTTTGAAAAGATAATACACAAATCTTATTATCTTTTTTTGCTTAATTTCCTTCAATGTATTTTCTTGATCGTCTTTAGAATTCTAAAGCTCATCAAGAATCTGTTCTTATATCTGATTTCATGTTTTCAGCTTGCTACCCATGTTGTTATCGTGGGAATTATGTGCATGTTTGATAAGGATTTAAAACGTACACTTTTAAGGGATCATTTAAGCCCTTAATCGTCCACTTTTATATCCTTTACTGCTTAATTTTGTTCCTTTTTACTTTTTAGGTCTCTTGGAAGCAAAATGCTAGAATGATGCATTTTCTGGACGAAAAGGAGTGAATATGTGAAGAAAATGGCTAAGTCAAGATCAAGACACTCAAGTTGCTGGAATTACACCTGACGGCGTCCTAAACAGAGGGCGACGCCGTCCCTCTTTATGCAATTGAAATTGTGACGACTCAGTAGCGGTTTTGCTATTTTACACCTGACGGCGTCAGGCTTTGAAGAGTAAGGGCGTCATGAAGACTTTTCTTCTCAGAAGGCCTAGATCCAGAATCAGACGACGTCACAACTGAAGACTAACGGCGTCACAACTATAACGTGACACCGTCCCACTGATGACTTGGCCAAGACGAAATCCTAATGGCGGCGATCTGACGGCGTCCCAACTATAAGGTGACGCCGTCGCAGTTGTAAAATTATATATAGAAATCAAATTTTCAGAATTTTAGGAGGTAGACTTGTGGAGTAAAAACCTAAAAAAATTTTGGTCCGGTTTGGACAGTATCTTAGGGTTCTCATACCCTATTTTACATCAAGATAAGTTATTTACTTCATTGATTTCATTATGTCTTTAATTGTATGTGTGTATGCTTGCATGTTTAACATGTCCGGCTAAATTTCTTGTGTGTTTGCTTAGATCTATGAAACCTAGTTATTAATTATTGATTGGTTGTCTCTTATCTTAATTGTAATTGGCTTAGGATTGCGCTAGGCCATCGTTGTGTTTTTAATGCTTGAGTAATCTTTGTGAACCTTAGTTTATAACTACCTAGCGTAATTGTAGGCTAAATATACAAAGATAACCTTAGTGTTAGTTTATGAATCCTAGAGATCTTGTAGGCAATAACCTTAAGGTATTCTCAAAGAGTTAGGGATAAAAGCATACCCTACGACCTTAGAAAACACAACGCGTTAAGAATAAGGACGTGATAATTCAACCACCAATAAAAGATAACGAGGGAGTAATAGTATCTAGGTATACACATTTTTATTCATCATACGAACACACATCAATAGATATAGACTACCCCTTAGTTTAGATAATTAGATAAGTAAAGTAATCGGTAGAAGTACCAACCCCCAAATCCAAACCCCGAGATTTTACCCTTAGCTTTATAAAAAATATAAAAAGAAAAAAAAAATCTTCCTCAACCTCAAACCTTAGCGTAGTACATCTCTCACTAGCATTCCTATTCCCCTAAACGACGATATCAATACCCGAGGCTTACCCAATACTACACTACAACGATTATGTTCACTGCTTAGGGTGTTGAAAAACTTGCTCGACGAAAAGGAAGTTTCCTTTGACCCCGAACGCGTTATACGCGCATCAATGTTGCGACCAAAAGTTTTCATAACACGGGTTAACTGTAGGATAGGTACATATTTTATCATTAACGCTGATACTATATATTATCTGAGATAGTATGTTTGCTAGTAAATGTTGTTAAGTAACTGGCCATGAGACATATCGTTTTAAGTATTTTTCCTCCTATAGGTGTCATATATCATTTTGGAAATGCACTAACTAGGTAATATATGTGTGTTTCCATTTGTTTAAGGTTTCTGGTATCTTTTAGAGTCTAGTGTGGTAATGAGTTCTTAATTTATAGATTGTGTATAGTCTGTAGTCGTATGTTCTTTGCGATATTTTTTAAAGTCTCATACGTGGTCATAGTTACTGTTTTTATACATTGTATATAAGCTATGAAATACCTGCTGCTTTCGTAAATAATACATGCTATTGTTTGTTTGTACAATATAAGTATTTCCTAATATCATTTAAAGTCTGATATGGGGATGTAAATGCTAATTTTATAACAACATTATTTAAACATGTATGAAATTAAGGTGTCATACAAAATCCCTAAAACACGTGTAGAGTAACACGGAATAAAATGATATAGCGATTGATAGAAATAAAGCATTGTTCCATTGTACTAGGTGAGTATTTAAACGAAAGAGAAAATCTGTCGTAACTTTGCATCCTCGAAAGCAATTGTATATAGTGCTTTTTATGAACAGAAATATATGGTTTCCGCGTTTTTGTTGGAAGAGATTGGTTATTAGGTTGAATTCTTTATTATTTTTGTTAATCTGGGAACGATAAGAATCGTATTGGTCAAAAATTTTAAAAGTGGAACTGATTTTTGCTGCAGAAATCTCTATGCAGCCGATTTTCAAAAAGTGTTAGTGTGCTTGGTATAATTTTGAAATTTGTTATGTATTAGCTTAAGATTATATTAGGGACCTTTAATGCTTTTATAGGATTTTAAAAGTGAAACTGAGTTTTGGTGCAAAAATCCCTACGCAGCTACGCAGCCGATTTTCAAAAAATGTTAGTATGCTTGATATAATTTTGACATTTTCTATGTATTAGCTTAAGATTATATAGGGACCTTCAATGGATTTTTAGGATTAGAATTTTGTGTTATGATTTTTAGTTGCATTGTCGGTGTTGCACATATTACGAATATGGAATGAACAAAAAGGTATTTGTGATTTGACAGAGTTACTCATAAATAGTGTTAAGGTGCTCAGTTGATCTTTTGAATATGAATGTTACAAAGAGATTTTAGATTCAAATATTTTTAATTGGGTAGGCGATGTTGATAAATATGTGGTATATCAGTTATCTGTACATCCTTACAGATCTGAGGCTCTCTACAGTTTGAACTCTTTTGATGAAAGTGTTAAGTTGCTAATGTATGTCTATAAATGTAGTTGCAAGCTGGTGCTTCACTTTTGGTCTTTCTGTTTTCCTGAATTCATATAATGTAACCTTGCATTTTAGTTTACCGTATGAATTCTATGAATCCGAGTTTAATATGTGGAAGTGCAATTTGAAAATTTTAAACTAGCCCCTGTTATTGCGTGATGTCGGTGATAGGTCGGTGAAAATTGTTGGAAATGTATATATTTACAAACATGTGAATGTCCGGATTCGAACTCGTGACCACGGGATTGCACACATTAGCGAATGAGAATTAAAGTTAATAATTAATGTTTATGTTTACGATTAATTATTACACATTAAGTCCGGTTAACGATCGTTATGTATTTAACGGAAAAATGACTAACGACCGTTAAAATGGAAAAGAGAAGGACTAGAAATGGAAACTTGGGAAAGTTATGGAATGGGCTTTGGGCTCCTCTTGGTGGCCGGCCATAGGCTTCTCCAAGGCCTCCATTCCCCTAACTTGTCCTCTAAGTTTTACCTACTAGTATATAAGGAGGGCTAGGGTCTAGGGTTTCATTTACACTTTGTGCATTGAATTAACCCTAGATCTCCTCTCTTCTCTTTCTTTTGCATAGCTTGGCCGAACACCCCATTTGTTAGGGAGTTCGGTTTTGTTTTTGCATATACGAGGGCTTGTGTTAGATCTAGCAATCGCTTGATTCGTTGGTTAATTCGTGTGTACAAGAACGTGGTTGTAAGACATTATTCTTACACCAATAAGTACTTCTTTGGTTTGCTTTGCTCGAGGGTGGTCTTGCTTTGCTCGAGAGATTTGATATTCGCAAGAGGTACGTTACGCATACTTTCAGTTAATTAATTTATTTGTTATGATCTTAAGTCTTCCGCTGTGTACTCTTGATGTCTTTATGTTTTATTTTATTTTATATATCATAAACTCAACAAAAATTGTTTTCTTCTACTTTTTTGGGTTTGTAAAATTAGTGCTTCCTGATATCGTTTAAAAGTCGGACACGTCGTCGTAAGTGCTGATTTTATATGATGTGTATAAGTTGTGGTCATAACTGCTGATTTCATAAGTGTTGAAGCATAATCTGGCGCGGGCAGGATTCAACGACTCTCCTTGGGCCGTTAGTCGTCTTCTCGAGCCCTAGTAGACCTGTCAACAAAGAAAACCCGTTAGGAGTGGACCCGAGGCCGTAGCCCCGGGGTCCACCTCCGACGGTCAAGTTAGTATGCGCTGTGACATAGCAAAAAGTGTTATATGATGTGTGTGTAACGTGCGAGTTACCCCCCCCTTGAGAAGAAGATCCAACCCTATATTTATAGGGCATGGATTAGGGTTTAGGTGTAGATTGGGCCGCATCTTCCGGGCCTGACCCATTCTTGGCCCAGTCCGGACCATACGTCAACAAGCCCCCCAAGTTTAGTATGCGCGGTGCGTGATGCGGATGCTAGACTTAAGTTCGATGGCGCGTAGGTGAAAGTGGAACCCGCATGCTGCATCCTGGGTAAGGGCGTACCTTTTGTACCAGTAGCGACACAACATGGTGCGACAGAAGCGTGCTTCTGTAACAGAAGTGCGCGCTGTGCGCGACAAAGAGGTGCGACAGAAGACGTGCTTCTGCGCATAAGTGTGCGCTGTGCGCAACAAAGAGGTGCGACAGAAGACGTGCTTCTGCGCATAGGTGTGCGTTGTGCGCGACAAAGAGGTGCGACAGAAGACGTGCTTCTGTGCAAAGGTGCGCGCTGTACGCGACAAAGAGGTGCGACAGAAGACATGCTTCTGCGCATAGGTGCGCGCTGTACGCGACAAAGAGGTGCGACAGAAGACATGCTTCTGCGCATAGGTGCGCGCTAAAGATGTGCGACAGAAGACGTGCTTCTACGCTGTGCGCGTCTTCACAACCGACAGAGGACGTCTCCCCTACGGCAAGTTGGTGCGAATATTTAAATTCGTCTTCGATCCGCTTCCAAATACACCTGCGTAAGAAAACAGTGGTAGCGTATACCCTGGTAGCCCCCCAAGTTTGATGGTGCTACTCGTGTAGGAACATTAAACTTATTTAATCTGCGAAAAACACTCAATGCAAAGATTAAAAGTATATGCCGCGAATCGCAGCATATAAAACCTAATAAAATTAAGCAATATATAGCACATAGCATAAAAAATATATATAGCACATAGCTTATAAGAAAATTGGCAGTGCGCACCCGTCGTGGGATGCGTACCGACGAAATAATTAATAGTTTTTTTTTTTAACAGATGGACGTACCGTGACCGCAACTAATAGACGCAGATGGATTTATCGTAACCGCATAGACTCGAACGTTTCTGGATGATCGCAGATGTTTATACCACGGCTTTTGGTCCAGTGCGCATCATGGCGATTGACTAGCATCGTGGTATTCGCGGCGTACGCTCTCTGCGAAGATGTCGACGCCGCGGTCTTACGCGGGTAGATTTATCACGACTGCGCTGTTCAAGCGCGAACAGGCGTACCAACCGTAAAAACAGTATCTGCGCGAATTTATCGCGGCTAAAAGATAAAATAGCTCCGATCGTGCGGGCTTTTCTTAGATCCAATCGTGCGGATTAAAAGATAAAATAGATCCGATCGTGCGGACTTTTCTTTTATATGTAAAAGAAGTATCATGATCCTTATATTTGTATCATCATGAGAATATAATGCATGAAGTATTAATTGCAAATTGAGATTTTTCAACTTAGTACAGTGTATGAGATTTTTCAACTTAGTACAGTGTAAAACCATGCATGTGTGTGACATATTAGAGATGTTTAATAGTCAAACATAGATTTATGTGAACTGGAACCAAGCATGTGAATTGAAAAATAATATATCGACTTTTAAAAGCAAATGTTGTTTTTTGTCGAATACTTAAAATCAAACCGAGCATGGTAAAGCGGGTTTTACGCATGGCAGAATGCAAAGGTTTTAGAGTTACCGACTTGAGAAATTGATTTCTGCTTTTCGGTAATATGAGAACACGAAACTTGTGTATGCGTGTCCCACGGATGGCGCCAACTTGTTGAGACATAATCTGGCGCGGGCAGGATACGACGACTCTCCTTGGCCGTTAGTCGTCTTCTCGAGCCCTAGTAGACCTGTCAACAAAGAAAACCCGTTAGGAGTGGACCCGGGGTCCACCTCCGACGGTCAAGTTAGTATGCGCTGTGGCATAGCAAATATATCTTAGGGTTAGAGATAACCTGCGTGTGTATATATAGGTATGGATTAGGGTTTAGGCGTAAAGTGGGCCGCATCTTCCGGGCCTGACCCATTCCTGGCCCAGTCCGGACCATACGTCAACAATAAGTACTATTAATTAAAAAAGGAACATGAGTTTTTGTATGTGAATTTGTATTTTTAGGTAGCCATTGATGTTGCTATCATGGGAATTCTATGCACGGGCAACCAAAAGTTGTTACCAGAAAGATTGGTTGCAGGCCTGCAACACATGTGCAAATTGTTTTTGCGTACGCATATACTTTACATATCAAACATTCGCCTAGTTTAAAGCCATGAAATGATCTTATTCGAGGCATATATATTTATGGTATAATTATTAATAGATGGTTTTCGGGTGAGGTGAATGTAAAAAATCGATATAAAGTTTATGTATGACGATTTAAGAAGGATTTTCACAACCACACACTGGATTGGTAGCCCTGACTAAATGGATTTGTTGAGGTATGTTGTTTATTGATGCAAAAAAAAATTAAAAATTAAATAAAAAATAAACTTTGTTGGTGAACTCTTTGAGGTTTCGTATTCAATAAAAATATTTTGGTTTCAAACATAACATAGTTCCGGTATAAATTGTTCTACTAGATATTGTACATTGCTAATCCAAATCCACAAAGAACTGAAATTTTTAGTGTTACGGTAGTCAAACATTAAAGATCAAATCATCCGTACATATGCTAATGCATCATAGTCTTCAAACTACACTTTCTTCTCAAATCAAGGTATGAGATCATGCATCTATTTTATATTAGATGTAAGAAGGTTTATGTTTGTGGTTTTAGTGATTTTTTTTGCATGGTGTAGCACTATGTGTTATTGTTGTTTTGTGCTCGCATATATTTTGCCGGTGAAAGTGTAATTGTTTTCTATGTTTATATATGAAGGTTCTCAAAGCATGGCGTCGCTCTTGAGTATTAATTGCTTGGAAATTCGACGATAGACCTTCTCCACTTTCAAGGTTTGAGGAAAAAGAGTCCGGTTTTTGAGAGATCGTTGAGTTAGATGATGAGGGTGTTGTTGATGATTTTGATGTCGTCATCATCTATCTGAATGATCTCTGGAAGCTTAGATTTTTTCCCCTCATGTCTTGAAAGTAAATGTAGTATACTGCTCTTGCCTTACACTCACTGTCAAAAATTGCTTGCCTCTGTTAACCGGATATTTTGAGGTATGCTATTTATTTCTTTCGTGGAAAATATATTTTTCATTGCTTTCTAGTATGGAATAGTTTGATCAACCGGATAATATACCTAATATGCAATCAGTTCACAGGTGGAAGACCACTACCAAAAAGTGGCGCTTGCTATGCATACAGACAAATTTAGTACAGTAACATACGTACTAAGTCTTAACTATACTTCTATACTATTTAATATTACGATTATATATTCGATCTTCTAGTTTCAGATAATAAGTAAAGGGAGATGATTTGTACACATTTGGGTTTGATTTGCACACTCCAATGTACAACTTTATAAAGCAGAATTTATAAACTGTACAACTGTTTATTGCACAGGATGGAGTGTGCCAATAAAAAATGTGAGTGTACAAATCATTTCCCATAAGTAAATGACCATGTGCGGATAGAATATCGTAACTAGAACTCTTAACTCTTTATAATATGTGTTCAACTAATGTAGATTTGTATTCAACTAATGTTCTAAACGAAGATTGGCATCCTAACTTAAATAACTTGTTGAGAAAATATTTTTTTTAGAACGGTAATTGTATTAGAAATAGCAAGTGGCTAGAAGAGAAGTTACAAAAGATGGGATAGAGCGTTACACGGGTTATTAAATACTTGCCCGATATGTCGCTCTTGTGAGGAGGATACTCAACATATTCTTTTCCAATGTGACTTGGCCCAGATTGTGTTGCAACGCATTTGTAGATGGTGGGATTTAACTCCGCATACCTGGACGTCTTTCGTGGAGTGGCAAAGTTGGTTTTCCTCGGTTCGGCTCACTTCAAAGGTTAAGAATTTGTTAGAAGGTGTTTTCTACGTTGCTTGGTGGGCTATTTGGTCTTTTAGGAATCGGATCATCTTTCAGGAGACTCATCCAAGACGATCGATTATATTTGATGACATTGTGCTTCACGCTTTTAATTGGTGTTCTAGTCGTTGTAATAGGAGCTTCTCTTGGGAGAATTGGTTAAAAAATCCCCATTTAATTACTTTGTAATTTTCTTCTAGCATCTTGCTAGTTTAATAAAATTCGCCGTTAAAAAAAAATGTCATTAAGTAAGAGATCTTTGCTAGGCCGCTTGTTGGAAAATACAATGTTATTCCTGAATCTCTATAAGCACCAAACTGTGATTTGAACAAAAGCATCAAAGAGCCTCTTTTGCTTTGTTGCAAAATGAGTCTGGTCCGCCAAGTAAATAGCATCATGGAGGTTATTGACTGAGATATTGACATGACTTATTTTCCGCATAATCCATTTAATGCATTACACATGACATGCAAAATTTCTTTCTCGTAACCTTTGATTTTGCCATGTGTCACATTCTTTTACATGTTTAGACATGTCGGTCATATTGAATTCTAGCAAGAAACTGCATAAATGGCTTGTGTATAATATCTAGCAGCTTTTTTGGCATTTACACCTGTTGTTAGAGATGGCCATCCAAACCGGTTCCGAAACCGAAACCGAAAAAAAACCGAAACCGGAACCGGTCAACATCGGTTTTTCTAGGAACCGGTTCTGTGGAAAACTAGAAGGGGGGGGGGTTGAATAGTTTTGCCAATTTTACGTTAGTTTCAAAAACTTTTAGATTCGTTAATATGTGAGATCTTATGGATGTAGAGAAAGTATAGATCTAATGATAAAGCAAGTAAATAAAGTAAAGCGAAGGGAAAGAAAAGACACAACCGATGTATAGTGGTTCGGCTACAAGGACACCTTCCTTGCCCTACTCCACTCCCCGAGTCACCTACTCGAGAGTTCAAGCACTATGTCAACAAACTCCTTCACTTGGCGGAGAAGCCTTCACAACGTTGCTTACACTTTTTCCGGTACAAAGCTAAATACCGAGTCCGTAGCACGGTGGACCAAACCAACACGACTATTACACAACAAATATGTGAAATATCAAATACAAGATCTTCGCTATAGAAATCTTGCGGAGTGACAAATCAATCAAGGACCCCTTGCTTGGATGACTTGTAGAATGCTCGTGATCTCGCCTTAGAGAAGGACCTATATGAGGATCACAAATAGAAAGAAAGAAGAACAACTCTCTAGATCAAGTGATCTATATGTTAGAAGAGAATGAGAGTGTATAAGAGATTTAGTAAGAAGAGGGGTGAGTTAGAATGAAGAAATGACTCTCTATTTATAGGAAAAAATCTTCACTGTTCCCTGGATCCCACGGATCCCTTCCACTTGGGATCCGTCTAGTGTAATCCTAGGGATCCGTGGAACGCTCCTCTTTGCCCATGGGTTTTTGGTTATGGGTTGGTCCATGGGTTTTCTTTAGATTCAATGTATCTAAGTATACATTGTATCTAGTCTACTTTGGTATGGGTTAAGATCCATGGGTTATGGTCCATGGGTTATGGTTTTACCCATCCTAATAAACTATTACAACAAATGCTTAATTACTACATTTTTGTATTTAAATGGCTATATGTAAATGCTTTACAAAAATAACATGTATCCTTATAATTATACTTAAGATAACATTATATTTGTTATCAACAAAACACAAAGAGATCGCAAAATATTAATAAACGTTTTTACGGTTTATTTGTATTAACAATCTCCCCTTTTTGTTGATGACAAAACATAATGTTATGATGAGTAAAACTTAAGAATAGATGTAAGTTTTGAATGCCCATAAGTTTTACTTCTTCTCCCCCTTTTTGTCGAAACAAAAAGTTAACCCTTGGAAGAAATAAACATAAAAGTGGGGAAAAGGTAGTCCACGTATTTCTTACTCACCCTTGACGGTAGCTCCCCCTTGCTTGGGGTGTCAAGTGAAGAAAAAATCCTATAAAAAGAAAGGTTAGTAACATGCTTAAATAATCTTGTGATTGCCGAGAATCAAGATTGGGAGCCAAGGTATGTAAATAAGGCCTTGTAATAAAACAACAAATTGTAGTGGTATTTATGCCACCTACAAGCATGTAAAAATAAGAACAAGACTTGTTCTTGAAAATGACTTCAAAAAAAAAAAATACTAAAAATAGAAAATAGTAGTAGTGATTCCTTCCATGCTTGCATAAGGTTATGAATGGAGGTTTTGATGAGTGATGGTATTGATGCAATCAAGGATGAGGTTGAGTATGAAACGCATTTCTTCCCTAACTTCTATTGCGATTTCCCTAGTGGATTGGCAATGTTCACAATGTAAATGATGTGGGTAATGAGTGCGGAAGTTTTCCGGGTTGTTTTGATTTGAGTTATGCGGAAGATGTGGTGGAAAAATAGGAAATATGGATCAACATCCGGAATGTTTGTAAATGGTGGTGGAAAAGAACCTAGATGTTCTTGTAATGTGATGGGAGCTAATGGTGGTGATGTTTCAAGATCTTGAAAAATAGTATTTGGAGATGTGGGGGTGTTGAAAAGACTATTTCTTTTTGTTTAGGTTGTTTAGATCTTGTTGGAGTCTTAAGGAGTTCCAAAAGAGTGACTTTAGGTGGTGATGAAGTTGGTGTACTTGTTGGTGATGAGTAGGGTGCTATAATGGAAGCATCTTGTGGTGAGTTATTTGTTGAGGATGAACCATTTGAGGTTGGTTTTGCTAAACAACAAGATCGGATACTAATCCGTGCGGATATCCTAGAGTTTGATTGTGGTATTTTGGATGGTGGTAGCACAAAGGTTTGGGTATCATGAAGATGATTGTTTGTACTAGGTGATTCATCTAAAGGGTTTTTGGATGACATGGTGTATTGTGTTTATGAGGATGAGATGGATTATGCAAGCATTTTGGGAGTTCTATATATAGAAAAACAAAGCATTGTAATGAATGCTTGACCCAAAATGTGGATTAAAATCTAATGATTAGATATGAATTCAAGGCATGTGATCATGAGAACACAAGCATTAAAGAGCATACTCCCAAAAATGAAACAAATGTGGATTTTTCATCCAAAGTGAAAAAATAGAAGGTAAAAATAGCTTCTGTCTCACGGATCCCACGGATCCTTCCCTTGAGGGATCCGTCCATCATGAAGGTTGGGATCCGTTGGTCTGGTGATTCAGGCAGCACAAAATTTTCCTTTTGGAAACATTTTTGCCTAGTGTGTGCCTATATGCAAACTATTTGGAGTTGCGGTTATCTCGTCTCCTAAGAAGAAAGAAAAAATAAACTAGAAGTGAAAATTAATCCTATTGAGATAACCCGAGAACACATATTTAGTACTTTGAGTACGTAATTTAGTGTTATCAATGCTCCTAATTCATTGTTGCTTAAATGAATGTACCCGAAAATACATATTAGTTATGTATCTCCTTTAGCATTCACAAGACATGAGATGCAATGAAAACGGTTTTTACTTTGTATTAATAATGAAAAAGCGATTTGTCCTAGACGTGAGAAATTGCTTTTGTGAGATTGATACGGGAAGGTATCATCTTTTTAGAAAACATTTTGAAAAGAGATTTTCTTTGAAAATGTGTATGTAGTTATGTGTTTGCAACCAAAAAAAATAAAAAAACTATAAGTGGAAAACTTATCTTGGGTTTTGAAAATTCCCGTATTGTTTGTGAGTTGTGCGTGAAATAGAAATCCTAGAATCAGAAAGAAGAAGGCTAGTGTTTACATACCTTGTAGAATCAAATAAGTTACGACGTTTGTTCTATTAGACCAAGACTAAGACGAAGTAGGTTGAGTTATTCCCGCTTCAACGGTTTGGTGAGGGCGTCGGCTATGTTGTCTTCGGATGCTACCTTCTCAATAGAGATGTTCCCCTTTTGAACATTGTCTCTTAGAAGTGATGACGAATCTCTATATGCTTTGTGCGAGAATGCAATACCCGATTCTTGCTTAAGTCGATGGCACCTTTGTTGTCACATAGGATGGCTATGTCGCTTAGATGAATGTCGTAGTTGACTAACGCTTGTTTCATCCATAGTGCTTGTTGGCATGCTTTGCCGGTGGAGCGTACTGGGCTTCGGTTGTTGATATTGCTAGTGCCGTTTGTTTCTTATAGAACCAAGATGTTAAACAACATCCCATGAAAGTACATACCCCACTTGTACTTTTTCTATCAACGTAATCACATGCATGGTCAGAATCTGCATATACAATTGTTTCTACTCCCGTGCCCTTAGTATACCATAATCCTAATTGTGTTGTACCCTTAATGTATCTAAATATCCTTTTTACGGCTTCTAGGTGTGATGTTTTAGGGTCTTCTTGAAACCTAGCACATAAGCAAACACTAAACATGATATCCGGCCTACTTGCCGTGAGGTATAGAAGACTACCTATCATGCCACGATATTTAGTATTATCTACGGATTCGCCGTCTTCATCTTTTGTGAGTTTGGTGTCGGATGACATTGGTGTCCTAATTGGTTTGACTCTTCTAGACCGAATTTCTTTAACATCTCCTTTATGTATTTAGATTGATTAAAGAAGATACCATCTTCTACTTGTTTGATTTGTAGACCAAGAAAGAAACTAAGTTCTCCCATTATACTCATCTCGAACTTCGTCATGCATGATTTTAGAGAAATCATCACACATGTCTTGACAAGTGGATCCGAATATAATATCATCTACATATATTTGCACTATGATTATATGTGACTCTCTTTTCTTAGTAAAAAGTGTGTTGTCAACTAACCCCATGGTATAGTTGTGTTTAATTAAAAATGACTTGAGTCTATCATACCAAGCTTTTGGAGCTTGTTTAAGACCGTAAAGGGCTTTCTTTAATTTATACACATGTTTGGGTTTTTCAAAATCGATGAAGCCGGAGGTTGAGCTACATATACTTCTTCATTAATGAAACCATTTAGAAAAGCGCTTTTGACATCCATTTGATAAAGCTTTAGATCATTAGCACAAGCATACATAAGAAGTATTCTTATAGACTCTAATCTAGCCACGGGGCATAGGTCTCATCAAAGTCTATTCCTTCTTGTTGGTTATACCCTTGAGCAACGAGTCTAGCCTTGTTCCTAGACACTACTCCGTTTGCATCTAATTTGTTTTATAAACCCATTTGGTTCCTATTATGGTTTGATTACTAGGTGGAGGGACAAGTGTCCAAACATCATTAGAAACAAATTGATTTAGTTCTTCTTGCATAGCCATTACCCAACTCTCATCTTTTATGGCTTCTTGTGTATTTTTAGGTTCTATGGTTGAAGCGAAACAAAACAAGCTACTTTGGTTTTGAACTTGAGACCTTAATGTTCGTTCGTTTAGCTTTCCTATGACTTTATCTACGGGGTGATCTTTGGACTCTTTAATGTTTATGATTTCATCATTTAAAGGTTCTTCTTCTTCATTTATCTTTTTCTTTATTACTATAGCTTCACTTTCTATAATCTCGTCATCGACAAGAGGTGGAGAGGGTTTGGGTGGACTTTCATCAAATTTTATATTTAATGACTCTTCTACCTTCATTGTTTCTTTGTTTAATATGACGTAAGCTTTGCTATTTGGCGAATAACCTAGAAAGATACCTTCGGTTGATTTAGGATCAAATTTTGTAAGGTAATCTTTAGTGTTAAGAATAAAACATTTGCTACCAAAGACTCTAAAGTGATTTAACGTAGGCTTTTTGCCTCGGAGTAACTCATATGGAGTTTTACCTAAGATTGGTCTAATTAAGACTCGATTGAGTATGTACGTTGAAGTATCAATGGCATTACACCAAAACTTTTGAGGTATGGATTGTTCATTAAGCATGGTTCGACTCATTTCTTGTAGGGTTCTATTCTTTCTTTCTACTACCCCATTCGATTGTGGAGTGCGTGGAGCCGAGAAGTTGTGAGTAATACCATTAGCGTCACAAAAGGCTTCAAATTGCACTTCATTATCGAATTCCCTACCATGATCCGTCCTAATAGACACTATAGGACTTCCTAGTTGTCTTTGGATCTTTTTGCTTAATATTTCAAAATAATTAAAGGTTTCCGTTTTGTTCTTTAAAATTTTGTCCATGTATACCTAGAGTAGTCATCCACTATGACCAAAGTGTAGTAGTTGCCTCCATAACTTTGGATAGCGGATGGACCAAATAAATCCATATGTAGTAATTCTAGACACCTAGTTGTAGACACCATGTTTTTAGCTTTATGACTAGAATGAGCTTGTTTTCCTACATTACAAGCATCACAAAAATGATGTTCATATTTTAACTTAGGTAGATCTCTTACTAGATCTTTGGATGATAGCGATTGAAGAAGTCGCATGTTGGCGTGACCCAATATTTGATGCCATAAGGTTGAAGTATCATCCATAGAGGTAAGACATAGTTTGTCTTTAGGTTCATTACCGATTTTAATGACATAGACTCCATGTTTCCTAATTCCTCTTCCTATGGTTATGCCATTTTTTAGTATCTTACTACCGGTTTTGGTAAAAGTACATTGCACTTTTTATCACATATTTGTCCTATACTTAAGAGGTTAAAGTTTAGGTTTTCTACGTGACACACATCGTTAATGGTTAGAGATTTGTTAGAAATCGTACCTTTACCGATGATTCTACTTTTGCTATTTCCAAACACCACATTACCTCCATTGAAGGATTCATATGTGGAGAATAGATCTCTATTGCGGTCATGTGCCTCGTGCACCCGCTATCCTTGACCCATTCATCGGGGTCTAGGTGGACCTTTAAGCACACCTAAAACAATAATAAACTCAAAAGTTTGGTCCCCATTTGTTCATGGGTCCATTAGTGTTAAACATTCCATTCATGTTAGACATGTATGGATAAGATGAGTATGCATTCCATGGAGCAAAGTTTTGAAAAGGAAAACCGTTTTGCATATTTGGGTTCCATCCCATTTGATGGTTACTTCTTGGATAAACGTTATTAGGTCTCCTAGATGGATTATGTTTTGAAAAAGATGGAGCTTTGTTTCTTGCAAAACTAGGATTATATTTTGGAGGTGGTTGTCTAGTGGTGACATGAGTTGGTTTCTTCCTATTAACGATAACAAATTCAGTTCTAGATGAAGAAGCTACGCTATTACCACTATTTGTTCTGCAGATCCACGGATCCACAATGCGTACACTAGCGGTTCCCTTTTGGGGGATCCGTGGGATCCGCCACAACATGGTACGGTTTTTCTAGTGCCTTAACAAATTTTGTTTCTTTACTTTCACTAGTTGATGGATCAAGTTGTTGAATACCTAGACCCTTTTGGTTGTTACCAGTTTTAACACCATCTAGTATTGTATCTAAAGTGTTTGTACTCATTCTAACAATTTTAGAATCTAGATGATCAACTAGTGTTTGAAGTTGAACATAAAGTTCACATTCACCACTTGCTATTTTACCCTTTTCTAAGCGTTTTAGTTTTGCTTTTAATTCTATGACTTCTTTATCTAAGCGTTGATTTTGACTCTTTAAAATCTTGTTTTTGTTAATTAGTTTTAAGCTAATATTGCATAGTTTGTCATATTCATTATGCAATGAGTCGTCATCAAGTGATGAACTACTATAGTATTAGTGACATACCTCGTCATTTGCCATGAGACAAATTTCTTCGTCCTCCTCGTCACTCATTCCCCATGTGCCGCTCACGAACGCCTTTTGATCATCCGTTTGGGACACTTACTAATAAAGTGGTTTGGGTCCCCACATTTAAAGCAAGTACGATCATCCTTTGGCTTCTCGTCCTCTTTGCTTTTCCGAAAGCCTTTCTTATCGTCATACGGTTGTTTTACGTATCTTCCCTTCCTTCTAAAGAACTTTTTAAAGTCCCTTACCGCCATAGCGTACTCCTCGTCGTCACTACCCGAGGAGGAGTTCTCTTCATCGCTTGAAGCCTTTTTAGCTTTTAGGGCAAGAGATTTGTGTTTCTCTTTCACCTTTGAGGCTTGGTCTTTAGCAAGAACAAGCTCGTAGACTTTTAGGTTGCCTATGAGTTCATCGAGGGTGAGGGTTGTCAAATCTTTTGACTCTTCGATCGCCGTCACCTTGGATCTCCAATTCGATGGAAGTGCCCTTAGATATCTCCTAACATGGTTACGGCTAGAAAAGATTCATCAAGTGCTTGTAAAGATGTAATAATAGTATTAAAGTTAGCAAATGAATGATCTATAGTTTCCTCATCCGATATTGAAAATTGTTCATATTGTTGAACAAATAAATCAATTTTATTATTTTTAACTTGTTGGTTGCCTTGATGAGTTACAACTAAAGAATTCCAAATTTCTTTAGAGGTTTTAAGCATAGAAATTCTTTCGAATTCCTTTTTTGGTAAAACATTATATAAAACCATTTTTGCTTCACTATTTTTAGAAAGCTTTTTCTTTAAATCATCACTTAGTTTATCATGAGGTATGTTAACTAAATTTCCTTTATCATCTTTTGAGGTAGCCTCAAAATCTCCTTCAACAATAATGTACCAAAGATCAATATCTTTAGATTTCACATATGTTTCGAATCTATTTTTCCAATATATAAAACTATTAGTTTCAAGTAGTGGTGGTCGTTGCATAGATTGCTCTTCCTTATAATTTTCAGAACCCATAGTGATCGAAAAGTTTTTTAAATACAAATTTTCTTTAAAACTTTTATAAAATTAGCTCTGATACCAATTGTGGAAAACTAGAAGGGGGTTGAATAGTTTTGCCGATTTTACGTTAGTTTCAAAAACTTTTAGATTCATTAATATGTGAGATCTTTTGGATGTAGAGAAAGTATAGATCTAATGATAAAGCAAGTAAATAAAGTAAAGGCGATGAGTGTCTAAATACTCATCATTTTGTACTATCTATGCAAAAAACATCGAAAACACTTTCGAGAAATGCATCAAAATGATAGAAATATCACAAATCAGTGTTTTATGTGTTTTAAATGCAAAAATATCAAAATAAGATGAAAAACGTATTAAGTTTGCATAATTGGCAGTTTTAGTCCCCCAAGTTTCAAAGTTGTCAAATCTAGTCCACGGAATTTCAAAAACTTGTAAAAAGTAATTTAAGGTCCATGAGATTCAAAAGTTGTTAAAACAAACCCTTTAAAGTCTAAAACTTACAAAATGACAACTTTAGTCCCTGAACTTTGAAAAATGTCAAATATAGTCTTTGGTGAATTTTAAAAAGTGAAAATAATCAAAAATAAACCTTGTACTATTCATAAATGACAAAATTGGTCCTTATGATAAAATTTTGGAAAATTACATGTTTGGTCCCTTAAGTTTCAAAAATGACATAAAAGGTCCTTGGAATCATAAAAAAATGGGATTTTATCACTAATGGTCCTTGTACTATTAAAGAATGGCAAGATAGGTCCTTATGATTACTTTGGATTGTTGACAGGATCAGCCCTTCAAGAATTCATAAATTGCAATATTGGTCCTTGTGCTTATATCAAACCAAACGGACCACTTATATATTAAGCCAAACCCGGCCAAGCCCAAAACCCAACGGCCCAAAATTTAAAAACAGAATACGCCATCACTGTAGCCCTTATCTCTTCCCAGCTGCAAACCTAAAACCGGTGGTTTCACCACCACTTTCCACCTCACTTATCCCCATTGTCTATCGCATCCCTCCCTCCACATGACATCCCAAAACCAATTAATATCCCTATTATTGCTTTACTCAACCCCCAACAGTCCACAAGACTTTTTGAAGCCAATTTGCAAATCAATGGTGAGATATATTCAGAGATCCAATGGTGGTGGGAATAACTTAGAAGCTTATGGGGAGTCTCAAAATGCTATAAAGAGAGAAGGAAAAGCAGTTGAGAAAGAGTAGTAGTGTAAATTAGTTTAGGTAGTGTCGTATTAGGTAATTTTTCCTTTCAAGTGTAATTTAAAGCTTTCAAGTACTGTTTGGTATTTTTCTCCATTTAAATCAGTTTTTAAACCTTTTTAATTAGCTTTTATTGCAATTAATTAAGAAAAGCTTCAAAAAAATAATTTTTCATTTTTCTTAAGTTAAGATAAATATAAAAAGAAAAAAAAATATTTTTCCAGATTTTTCTTAGTTAAATTTGTATTTTTAAGTAATTTAAGTAGTTTTAAATAGATTTTAATTCCTAGAAAATAGAAAAATAATCAGAAAAATATAAAAATAGTTTTGAAAATTCTATTCTGATATTTTAGATTTTTCAAGTTAAATTTTATTTTTCTAGCTTTATTTCATATTTTCTTGTATTTTAGGCTATTATTAAATAGTTTAAAATAGTTTTTAATTAATAATAATTAAATAAATAGTCATAAAAATAATTTTCTTTTTCTAATAATTTTATTTTATTATTAGGATTGTAAAAATGTCATTTTTATATTTGTAGGCCTTTTATTTCTTAAAACTCACGTTTTATTTTATACGTCTACGTAATTTTATTTAAACGTATGTTTTAGGTTTTAAACGTTCATCAATTTTAAAATAGTGATAGCGTTTATTTAATATATTTTATCTTTTTAATTTTATTTAATTTGCATTTAAGTTATTTGTAATTTATTAATCTTTTCTTTAGGTAATTATCCATCAAAATCATTTCGATCACTATCCTTAGTGATCATTCTATCATCTGAAGTTGTTTAACACCAATTCATCCTCAGGTGGGACTTAGCGACCCAGAATCCCTATATTCCTCGATCTTTATTGCATTGGTTTACGGCGGTTTTAAGTTTATTACGGTTGACCATTCACAAGTGGCGGCTTGTGTGATTAAACTTGACGGTTCGGGACCGATCAAATTTTGGCCGCTGCAAGCGTGTTTTAAGCATTTTTTTCAGATCCATTCTTGCACATATACCACCTTTTTGTAAACAGTTTTTTGTAAAGTTAATCAAAATCAAAAAGTTCATTAACACTTTTCCTAAAGTGTTAACTACACCAAAAATATTTTCATTCTTTGTTTTTACAAAATGTTTTTCAAAAATGCAAAAAAATATTCCTCTTTATCCTCTTACCCTTTTTGATTCTTTATTCCTTTACCCTCTATCCATTTGATTCTAACTTCTTCTTTTCTCATGGAATCTCTCACTCTGACGAATTCTGGCGAAGTTGAAAAACTTCCTACTTTATCACAAATGTCAAGAATTCGTGTTGTTAAGTAATGATCCATTAATTACTGCGTAGGGAAATAGAGCGAGAAACCAAGGTGACAAAGGACCGGTACTTTCTTCGGTAATGGAGGTGCTAAATACGTCCAACCTACGGTTATCCAAAAATCTAACCCCTCAATTGCTCCTAAGCCGTCTAAAATTGATCCTACACTTTCACGATTTACAGTTAAAAGCAAACATGCAGAGTTTAGACCGGTGACTAGCAAGAATGACTTGCCAAATCTTCACGTTTCTCAAGAACCAGAACCGGAGACCATAACGGGAGTGGTGGAAATTGCTAGCTCTCAGAGCACACCACTTGTCCCACCTCCGGATTTTTCAAAATGTTTTTGAGTCTTAATAGTCATTCAGATCACCATGTTGGTTTTGTTGATTCTTTGAATGAACTGATTCCTTCTCATAATTCTCAAATTGAATCGTTTATTCCTTGTGTCGGTTGTGGTGAGCCTCTTTTTGGTTAACCATGTCATTTGGGTATGCGTGTTATGCAGTGTGGTAATGATATTCGGAGCGGGAGTTGTTTGTTTTGTGGTTCGAGGAATTCATTTGATTATGATCCTAATCCGAACTCATTTAACGACCCTTCAAACTTTTCCAATTACCCACCACATCCCGACTTATCTTCATATAATCAACATAAACTGCGTGAATTTTGTGGAGGTCCTCACCAAGGATTTGAGTGTCAATCCGGAAACACGGTTGTCTTTGACAGTTTTCGGTGATGCTCGAACTTTGGTTATGACCAATATCCATATGATTCACCAATCCAGGCTCAACGGTTATCTTGTTGTGAGAACTGTGGAGGTCCCCATTTCAATTCTCGATTGTCAACGAATCCATTTCCTTGTAACAATTACGACTATCCATATCACGACCAACCTCCACGGTGCCAAATGACTCAAACTCCTCAGCAAACCCAACAAGACACTTATCTAGAGCTTCGGAGTCGGTGAAAGGCGAGGAGTTGAGTAAAACGACATTCATAATGTTCCCAGTTTTCTTGTGTATATTGTGGGGGTCCTCATGATGATTATCAATGTCAACCTTCGGTTTTGACAAATCTCCACTCCCACAATGTCCGTCATTCAAAATTCACATGAGAAATCCATGGAAGAATTGTAATGAAGAGCGGTACGCTAAAATAAATTCCCAAATTGCTTTTGAAAAATCTATTAGGGAATTAATTGCAAAAGCGGCCGATCTAGCTCTCAATTTCATTTTATTCCTGATGACAGTGATGATGAGGATGCACTTGGTATCCTGCAATTTTATAAAGATTCATCAAGTTCATGGTGGATATTCCAGCAGTTGAGATTCATTCTCAAACAACTGCTATCACAACCGAAGCTCCCACTCACTCTCTAAACATGGGGGACGAGCATCTTGACACTGTTCCCGAAAAGGAATCGGACGAATTCATAAAGTCTAGTGTTGAGAACCTTGTCCCAATCCCGAGAGAGTCACAGGGAACTTTTGACCATATGTGTGATATCCCTCCTCCTCTTGTCTTCCAAAGTAATCATGTTGAGATGTGCTCGATTCTATTGATGACGATTCGTTATCTTGTGGAGACATCAGTTATATGGAAGAATTACCTTCTGAGCTTGTTAGCTTAGAAGAGAATGATGAAGTTCGACACGAAATCAAAGATGAAGCGCCGTGCAACATTACTGAATGTCAGTCTTCTCATTTCTAAAATCGAGGCTTTCAAAGAAAAACCCATTTCATCTCCTATCCCCATAAAGGATAGTGACATTTTTTCCGATGATTCTATTTCGGAAATGGAAGCCTTCTGTTTTGATAATATGGGAGAGAAGATTAGTGGCGGTACCACTTTTCATTCTCATAATTCTCTCCCCGATTATGAATCATTTACATTGGAGGAGTTCACCAGTGAACCCGATACCAATTCGAATATGATTCATTTACCTTCGAGGAGTTCTCCGTGAACTTACTCATATCATATCTCCGCGGGAGTATGATAATTTCTACTTTGATCTAGACACACCCATAATATGTCTTGCTCAAGTGAACTTAACTTGAGGAGATTCATGAAACTATGAATTCTCCTATTGAGGATGAAGAGTTAGTCATGATTTTTATCATGATTTTCTTGCTTTTCTTCATATATCCGTGACTTCTCTTTCTTCACTCCTTTGGGAATGAAGACATTATCTTTGACCCCGGCATTTTCATTTATCATTTGTAAGCCGGTTCTATGTATATCTCATCGGTGTGGAACTTTCACGTACTTAAATGTTTATACAAACATCTTGAATGAAGTCCGATGGAGATTGTCTCTTCCACTTACTTCCCCATGAACAAATTAATTCGGGGTCGAGTCAAGCTAGCGACTCGGTAATCAAAAACAATAGTTAAACATGGGTTTTCACCCGTGTGTACCACCCTAGTGTGGGGGAGATGCCCCACATGTTAAAAAAAAAAAAAATGAATGAAAATTGTAAATATTTAAAAAAGAGAATAATTGTTGTGTTTCTACACTTGGCTAGTAATGTTATCTTTTTACGTTCTAAGTTTCGGCATAACAGTCGGTACTTTGAATATTGAGGACAATATTCATTTCTAAGTGTGGGGAAATTACGAATTTGATCATAAATGTACCCTTTTAGTCCCTTTTTCCCTAAAAATGGCCAAATTAATTTTTTTTTTTATTTAGTGGAAGTACTATGTACTAAACACAACAAATGGTAATCAGTCCACCATGTCTAACCCACAAAAGGATTGGCTAATCCAGGAGCAAACGGCTCTTGGTAAAGATATCTCAAATCCGTTTACGGCTTGCAATTTGCCCAAAATTGTATGGTAATCAACTCACCATATCTTTAATAAGTGAAGAGTTGGCTAGCCCGCAAGTTTATGGCTTGTGGTAAAGGCAGTTGAAATCCATAATTGGTAATCGACTCACCAAAGATAATATTGATAATTTATCTAAGAGTTGGCTAGTCCAGAAGCAAACGGCTTCTGGTTAAGACAAATCAAACCCGTTGAAAGCTTATGATTTGCTCAAAATCATTTGGTTATCATTGTACCAAGGTTCTTACTTGAACTAAAATAATTGGCTACTCCAGAAGTAATGGCTTTTGGTAAAGAGACAAAATCCATTAACTTTTCATAAATCATTGCTAGGGACTAGCAATATCTTAGTGTGGGGATTGATGAGTGTCTAAATACTCATCATTTTTGTACTATCTAGACTGCAAAAACATCGAAAACACTCTAAATGCATCAAAATGATAGAAATATCACAAATCAGTGTTTTATGTGTTTTAAATGCAAAAATATCAAAATCTGATGAAAAACGTATTAAGTTTGCATAATTGGCAGTTTTAGTCCCCCAAGTTTCAAAAGTTGTCAAATCTAGTCCCTGGAATTTCAAAAACTTGTAAAAAGTAATTTAAGGTCCATGAGATTCAAAATTTGTCAAAACAAACCCTTTAAAGTCTAAAATTTACAAAATGACAACTTTAGTCCCTGAACTTTGAAAAATGTCAAATATAGTCCTTGGTGAATTTTAAAAAGTGAAAATAATCAAAAATAAACCTTGTACTATTCATAAATGACAAAATTGGTCCTTATGATAAACTTTTGGAAAATTACATGTTTGGTCCCTTAAGTTTCAAAAATGACATAAAAGGTCCTTGGAATCATAAAAAATGGGATTTTATCACTAATGGTCCTTGTACTATTAAAGAATGGCAAGATAGGTCCTTATGATTACTTTGGATTGTTGACGAGGATCACCCTTCAAGAATTCATAAATTGCAATATTGGTCCTTGTGCTTATATCAAACCAAACGGACCACTTATATATTAAGCCAAACCCAGTAAGCCCAAAAACCAACCCGGCCCAAAATTTAAAAGCAGAATACCGCCATCACTGTAGCCCCTTATCTCTTCCCCCTTTGCAAACCTAAAACCGGTGGTTTCACCACCACTTTCCACCTCACCTTATCCCCCCAGCTGTCTATCCACATCCCTCCACCTCCACAACATCCCAAAACCAATTAATATCCCTATTATTGCTTTACTCAACCCCAATAGTCCACAAGACTTTTTGGCGCCAATTTGCAAATCAATGGTGAGATATATTCTGAGAGATCCAATGGTGGTGGGAATAACTCGGAAGCTTATGGGGAGTCTCTACTTTACAGAGATCAATGGTGAGATATATTGAGAGATCAATTGTTAGAAATAGTACCTTTACCGATGATTCTACTTTTGCAATTTCCAAACACCACATTACCTCCATTTACGGATTCATATGTGGAAAATAGATCCCTATTGCCGGTCATGTGCCTCGTGCACCCGCTATCCTTGACCCATTCATCGGGGTCTAGGTCGACCTTTAAGCACACCTAAAACAATAATAAACTCAAAAGTTTGGTCCCCATTTGTTCATGGGTCCATTAGTTTTAAACATTCCATTCATGTTAGACATGTATGGATAAGATGAGTATGCATTCCATGGAGCAAAGTTTTGAAAAGGAAAACCGTTTTGCATATTTGGGTTCCATCCCATTTGATGGTTACTTCTTGGATAAACGTTATTAGGTTTCCTAGATGGATTATGTTTTGAAAAAGATGGAGCTTTGTTTCTTGCAAAACTAGGATTATATTTTGGAGGTGGTTGTCTAGTGGTGACATGAGTTGGTTTCTTCCGATTAACGATAACAAATTCAGTTCTAGATGAAGAAGCTACGTTATTACCACTATTTGTTACAGCAGATCCACGGATCCCTGTCTGTACACTAGCCGGTTCCCTTTTTGGGGGATCCGTGGGATCCGCCACAACAGTGGCTGGTTTTTCTAGTGCCTTAACAAATTTTGTTTCTTTACTTTCACTAGTTGATGGATCAAGTTGTTGAATACCTAGACCTTTTTGGTTGTTACCAGCTTTAACACCATCTAGTATTGTATCTAAAGTGTTTGTACTCATTCTAACAATTTTAGAATCTAGATGATCAACTAGTGTTTGAAGTTGAACGCAAAGTTCATATTCACCACTTGCTATTTTACCCTTTTCTAAACGTTTTAGTTTTGCTTTTAATTCTATGACTTCTTTATCTAAACGTTGATTTTGACTCTTTAAAATCTTGTTTTTGTTAATTAGTTTTAAGCTAATATTGCATAGTTTGTCATATTCATTATGCAATGAGTCGTCATCAAGTGATGAACTACTATAGTATTCGTGACATACCTCGTCATTTGCCATGAGACAAATTTCTTCGTCCTCCTCGTTACTCATTCCCCATGTGTGCGAGCTACACGAACTTTTGATCATCCCGTTTGGGACACTTACTAATAAAGTGGTTTGGGTCCCCACATTTAAAGCAAGTACGATCATCCTTTGGCTTCTCGACCTCTTTGCTTTTCCGAAAGCCTTTCTTATCGTCATACGGTTGTTTGACGTATCTTCCCCTTCTTAAAGAACTTTTTAAAGTCCCTTACAGCCATAGCGTAGCTCTCGTCGTCACTACCCGAGGAGGAGTTCTCTTCATCGCTTGAAGCCTTTTTAGCTTTTAGGGCAAGAGATTTGTGTTTCTCTTTCACCTTTGAGGCTTCGGAGTCTTTAGCAAGAACAAGCTCGTAGACTTTTAGGTTGCCTATGAGTTCATCGAGGGTGAGGGTTGTCAAATCTTTTGACTCTTCGATCGCCATCACCTTGGATCTCCGATTCGATGGAAGTGCCCTTAGATATCTCCTAACATGGTTACGACTAGAAGAAGATTCATCAAGTGCTTGTAAAGATGTAATAATAGTATTAAAGTTAGCAAATGAATGATCTATAGTTTCCTCATCCGATATTGAAAATTGTTCATATTGTTGAACAAATAAATCAATTTTATTATTCTTAACTTGTTCGTTGCCTTGATGAGTTACAACTAAAGAATTCCAAATTTCTTTAGAGGTTTTAAGCATAGAAATTCTTTCGAATTCCTTCTTTGGTAAAACATTATATAAAACCATTTTTGCTTCACTATTTTTAGAAAGATTTTTCTTTAAATCATCACTTAGTTTATCATGAGGTATGTTAACTAAATTTCCTTTATCATCTTTTGAGGTAGCCTCAAAATCTCCTTCAATAATAATGTACCAAAGATCAATATCTTTAGATTTCACATATGTTTCGAATCTATTTTTCCAATATATAAAACTATTAGTTTCAAGTAGTGGTGGTAATTTGCATAGATTGCTCTTCCTTATAATTTTCAGAACCCATAGTGATCGAAAAGTTTTTTAAATACAAATTTTCTTTAAAACTTTTATAAAATTAGCTCTGATACCAATTGTTGAAAACTAGAAGGGGGGGGGGTTGAATAGTTTTGCCGATTTTACGTTAGTTTCAAAAACTTTTAGATTCATTAATATGTGAGATCTTTTGGATGTAGAGAAAGTATAGATCTAATGATAAAGCAAGTAAATAAAGTAAAGCTGATGAGTGTCTAAATACTCATCATTTTTGTACTATCTAGACTGCAAAAACATCTGAAAACACTCAGAAATGCATCAAAATGATAGAAATATCACAAATCAGTGTTTTATGTGTTTTAAATGCAAAAATATCAAAATCAGATGAAAAACGTATTAAGTTTGCATAATTGGCAGTTTTAGTCCCCCAAGTTTCAAAAGTTGTCAAATCTAGTCCCTGGAATTTCAAAAACTTGTAAAAAGTAATTTAAGGTCCATGAGATTCAAAAGTTGTCAAAACAAACCCTTTAAAGTCTAAAATTTATAAAATGACAACTTTAGTCCACTAACTTTGAAAAATGTCAAATATAGTCCTTGGTGAATTTTAAAAAGTGAAAATAATCAAAAATAAACCTTGTACTATTCATAAATGACAAAATTGGTCCTTATGGTAAACTTTTGGAAAATTACATGTTTGGTCCCTTAAGTTTCAAAAATGACATAAAAGGTCCTTGGAATCATAAAAAATGGGATTTTATCACTAATGGTCCTTGTACTATTAAAGAATGGCAAGATAGGTACTTATGATTACTTTGGATTGTTGACAGGATCTGCCCTTCAAGAATTCATAAATTGCAATATTGGTCCTTGTGCTTATATCAAACCAAATGGACCACTTATATATTAAGCCAAACCCAGCCAAGCCCAAAAACCCAACCCGGCCCAAAATTTAAAAACAGAATACCTCCATCACTGTAGCCCCTTATCTCTTCCCCATTTCTTGCAAACCTAAAACCGGTGGTTTCACCACCACTTTCCACCTCACCTTATCCCCGGTTGATCATCCATCATCCTCCACCTCCACAACATCCCAAAACCAATTAATATCCCTATTGATGAGTGTCTAAATACTCATCATTTTTATACTGTTAGAATGCCAAACATCGAAAACACCGACAATGCTTCAAATGATAAAAATATCACAAACAAGTGTTTTATATGTTTTAAATGCAAAAATGCCAAAATCGGTGAAAAGCATATTAAGTTTGCATAATTGGCAGTTTTAGTCTCCAAATTTACAAAAGTTGTCAAAACAGGTCCCTGGTAATTCAAAAACTTGTAAAATATCATTTTAGGTCCATGAGATTCAAAAGTTGTCAAATCAAACCCTTTAAAATTTAAAAATCACAAAATGACAACTTTAGTCCTTTAACTTTGGAAAAATGTCAAAAATAGTCCTTGGTTAATTTAAAAAGTGAAAATTATCAAATTTTAACCTTGTTCTATTAATCAATGACAAAATTGGTCCTTATGATAAACTTTTGGGAATTTACATCTTTAGTCCCTAAAATCCAAAAATACATATTAGGTCCTTAAAGTTTTAAAATAGTAAATTATATACTTTTGGTCCTTGTGTAATTGTTTAATGGCAGGTTTGGTCCCTCAAAGAAGTTTGGAAAGATGATAAATCAGATCCCTAATGTTTGGCAGATTTACATTTTTGGTCCTTGTATTTACTAGCTACACCAAACGGACCCTTGTGTTATTAAACATTCAAATCCAATCCAAACCATTATCCACCCAGCCCAGTCCAAAGCCCAAACCCGATATTTTAAAATAACCCGCCTCCCAAACCAGTGTTACTTTATACCCTCACCTCCCTCAGCGCAAACCAGAACCACCATGGTTTCTCCACCTGTAGCCTCCCTCATTTAATGCTTCCCCACTTTTTTCCTCCTCAACACACTATCTATCACCTTTTGTCCCCCCCTCTTCACCACTGGTCCAAAACAATCAAAGATTGCAGAAACTCTGTTCACCTTTTGGTAAATTGCAAATCAAAGGATAGGATTGCTTTGACTCATCCAATGGTGGTGGGATTAGCTCAGAAGCATGTGGAGAGTCTCATGGGTCAATAAATATCAAGGAAGATGGAGAGAAGAAACCAAGTAGTGTAGTTTTAGTTAGTTTAATGTCGTTTTAGTTTAATTCTAAATTCTAGTGTATTTTAAAGCTTTTAAATCTTGTATTTCATGTTTCCAGTGTAACATAAAACTTTTGATATCATCAATTTCACTTTTGAAGTCTTATATCATGTTATGCAATTTTTACTAACTCAAAAATCTCAATATAATGAAATGTTGTTAGAAGCTGTTGTTTTGGACTCTTAAGCTCATGTAAGCTCCCATATAGCTTATAAAAGCTATTAGATACCTTGAAATCTGTTCTAGTTATAAAAACAGAGAAATACCAAAAATACCAAATAAATTAGATAAAAATAAAAATCATTGGTTAGAGACACAAGAAAGCTGGAGCAAGGTACATTCTGGATGGCCTTGGTATAGAGCTTATGTGGAAGCATTAGGTTGTGTTTATACATCTCAGTTCTCAGTTTAAGCTTGGATC
>OU343217.1:266437577-266656888 GCA_910596185.1 Chrysanthemum makinoi
GGGGATTCTACGAAGACATAATCTGGCTGAAGATTAGTTTTGTTTTGAGTGATAGTTATGTCAACCCCCAATTTCCTGTTTGCAGCGGAATGGAATTCCTGGGGGATTGACTGTCATAGCACCACATCACAGTTATATTGAACGACCTAAAGTGCCGTTTTAAAACACATCGTGGATATTTACATAAAAACATTCAGAGTACACATCGGTCACAAAAGGTTACAAAGTTTGCGGAAATACAAATATATACAAATCCAAACGATGTTTTGAAATAAAGTGCCATAATGTACATAAGGTAAGCGACGCCGCGACCAAAATGTAGGTCCCTAAACCATGTCATGAAGATAATGCCTCAGTTACCTGAAAATACATTGCTAAAAACGGTCAACAATAATGTTGGTGAGAAATCATAGGTTTATGTAAATGTTTTATACGACTACACAAGTATCTATCATGCATGACCATCAAGTCACGTAAAAATAATGTTACAATTGCTCTAACCCATGACCGAAACTAGACTATTCAATCATGTATGCCCCTGCAGAGTGTTTGCCAGACAACTCCGTAATGTGATCAAATGAAATGCATCCGTTTACCTGGTTGGGATTCACCCACCCGGATGGAGGCGTCACCCTCGATAGATCTATCCACTCATCCTCGCTTCAAAGATTAACGGTTCATGTTCAAGTAATGGGGACTTTCAAATTGGCAAATGCGGTAACTTAAGCAATGTAATGAATTTAACATACTTGGTATCGTACAAAGAAAAATGTAGTGCAATGTATTCTCCCCGTGGGTTTGAAAATAATCGAAAGCATGTAAAACGGGGCTATGAAAACTCACTTGGTAAACTGGAATAATGGCAAAAGTGAGTACACCGGGGTTTAATGTGATGCTGTAACCGGACCTATTATCAATGATATGATATGTCATGAGTTGCAATGTAATGTTATGCATGCACTTGATATGTTATTTATACCCTTTACGAGTTTTGAAAATATTACTCGACGTCGAAAATACTCTTTGACGTCTGACCAATCAAAAATCACTTTACATGTTTTTACGTCAAAATGTCATCCTATAATGGTTTTATAATGATTTTTAGAGAAATTACCACTTTTCGTCGCAAAACAATGTCGTCGGAAAAAATCATGAAATTAACAAAAATGGCTTTGGAAAACTAGTCGTAAAATAGTGTACGTCGATCGTTAGAGAACGAACTCGACTGTTTTGGAAAGTTTGTATCGATATCTAAAAGTTTCAGTTCAGGAGTTTTCGTCCAAAAGGTCTCGGACACAAAGATAATAAGGGTTAAAGATGGTGGTTTTTGGCTAATTGTGTGCAGAAAATTAGTTACGGCAAGTTTATGAAAAAGTGCATATCTTTGTCGTTTCAAATCCGTTTTCTACGTTTAATATGTCCTTAGCTTCGTTTTGAAGTAAACTAATATATTTTTGACAAGTCGAAATAATTTGTGAAGTTTAAGGCTCGTTTTTGACTCGGACAAAATAAATATAGTATGCTGAAATTTCTGAAAATAATATATTTCGTCGTCAAACTTGTAAAATCCATAACTCTTCGTTATAAGTCCGTTTTTATCCGTTCAAGCGGCCACGGATTCGTTTTAAAGTATATTTTCTAAAAATAAAGGCCAAAGTTTCGTACCAACAGTAGGTTTTTCCAGAAATTCTAATTAAGGACAGAACACAATATATAGTATCGAAAAAATAGTTTTTCTCGGACAAAACCTATTCTAATCCCTTCAAATCAACTCAAAAACTAATCTAATCTACCATACACCTTCTTAGGGTGTCATGGGTTCCTAATCACCATCAAGAACAACCAATACCAAGGGATAATTATAGGATGACCATATATATATATATACTCTAAAATCATGAAATAAATGGTATAAATCACATATCATGCATAATATCTCCAAAAATGAAAAGAAACATATGAAAATGAAAAGGAAACTTGAAAATGATAAGAATATGCTTACTAGTGATAATGATGAGGTGAAAGTAACAAGGATTAACTTAAATATCCTTGGTTTTTATTTCAAAACCATATAAAGGATATAAACTAGGTTGAAATAACACTTGATCTTGAAAAGTTTTTGATCCCTTGTACACCCTTTGTGTGGCCGGTTTTTGATAGAGAGAAAGAATGAGAGAAACTTTTGCTACTAACTATGTGAATATTTGAGGTACATGAATGAGAAGATAATTGAGTAGGACTTTTATGTAAGAGTAAAATTATAAACAATCACAAACCATACTCCCATAATTACACCCCCCTTGGTCGGCCAAGGGGGAGGGATTTGGTGAAAATATATATATATTTTTTTTTTTTTTTTTTTTAAATGTATATATATATATTGTATAATTTGTGTAATTGTTAAAATGTAGTGAAATGTATAAGTATAGGTATATGGTAATACTTGGTGCAAGTAAGTTTTATAGGTAAAAAATAGAATGTAATGAGGTAATAAAATTGTAAAAATACTTCCTTGTGAAATTTGAGTGATATAAAAATTATCGAGTAGTTTTTAAGAAAAACGACGTAATAATTAAATTTTAACGATTAATATACCAATAAATTTGAAACACTAGGAAAACTAAAAATATAGTTTTTATAAACTAATGTAAGTTTAAAAATACATCGGGATCATTTTTGAAAGTAACGGATTAAATATTAAAATAATAACTCACGCGATAAAGATTATTAAATATAAAAATTTACGCGTTGAATGTGAAATGAAATGTCGTGAATGTACTAATGAGATGCAATGATGTCATGAAATGTAGACTAATCTTAGTCCATATGAAATGTACGTGATGTTATGATCATGAATTCGCCGCTAAACCTCCAAGGTTACGCGAATTTGAAACAAGTAAACCAAGTTTACTAAAAATGTTGAAATAATGAGACATGAATTGTGTCGAGAAATGACCTGAAAGTACGGATTGTCACATTATTATTCCATGCCAGGTTATTCAGTTTGGAATACATCCCTTTATTAGGAATGATTGTGTATATCTTATTTAGTTTTATTTTAAGTTTCTTGGGAAACGGTTTAGGGTTTTGTTTTTAGGGTTCCGGTCTATAAAAGGACATTAGAATGAATTATGTACGTGTGCTAAAACCAGGTATAATATAACGATCATAGAGGATCAAAGAAGTTCTAGTTATCTGTTTCATACTTGTGTTTATATTCCGCTACAGAATACAAGTTGTAGAGATTTTCTTTTAGTTTGATTGTGATTACACAAGGAATATAACGATCTCCGAAGACACTTCTTCAAGGTTTCTGAAACTTTTGTGCAATGACAGTAATTCAGACTTCAGAATACAAGTTGTAGGACCAACTCTGCTCAAAATCTTGAATGGTCCAATGTATCTCGGGTTCAATTTCCCACGCTTTCCAAATCGTACCACGCCCTTCCAAGGCGATACTTTCAACATAACTTTGTCTCCCACTTGAAATTCCAAATCCTTGCGTCTAACATCCGCATAACTTTTCTGTCGACTCCTTGCAGTTCTGAGTCTATCACGAATTTGAACAATCTTTTCCGTGGTTTCCCGTACCATTTCTGGACCAGTAAGTTGTGCGTCTCCTACCTCGGCCCAACAAATAGGTGAACGGCACTTACGACCATACAGTGCCTCGAATGGTGCCATCTTGATACTGGTGTGATAACTATTGTTGTACGAGAATTCAATCAATGGCAAATGGTTAGCCCAACCATTTCCAAAATCAATAACACATGCCCTCAGCATGTCTTCTAACGTTTGAATGGTCCTTTCACTCTGACCGTCGGTTTGTGGGTGATATGCTGTGCTCATCTCTAATCTGGTTCCGAATGAATCTTGCAATGAATTCCAGAAGTTTGAAGTAAATCGACTATCTCTGTCGGAAATGATAGAAATTGGTGCTCCGTGCCTCGAGACTATTTCCTTGACATAAAGTCTAGTGAGTTGCTCCATGGAATAAGTCTCTCTAATCGGTATGAAATGGGCTGACTTGGTAAGGCGATCAACAATTACCCAAATAGCGTCGTAACCTCCCGATGTCTTAGGAAGTTTCGTAACAAAGTCCATTGTAATGCGTTCCCATTTCCATTGAGGAATTTCTGGTTGTTGGAGTAAACCTGAAGGCTTCTGATATTCGACTTTTACCTTAGAGCAGGTAAGGAATTTGCTAACGTACGTGGCAATCTTCGCTTTCATGTTCGGCCACCAATAAAGCTTCTTAAGATCTTGATACATCTTATCCGATCCTGGATGAATAGAATACCTTGACTTATGCGACTCATGCATAATCAATTCTCGTATTCCGCCATACAATGGAACCCACATTCTATCCTTGAAACATAATACTCCATCTGCTCTCTTTACCAAACCATTTGCGCTTTCGGGCATACCATAAAGCTTTTCACTTGGTCGATTTTCCTCCTTAAGTGCTTCGACTTGTGCTTCGTGGATTTTCGATGGTAAAGGAGAAATAATCGTCATTCCCAATGAACGAACTCTTAAAGGTTTAGGCCTCTCTTTCCGACTAAGAGCATCAGCCAAAACATTGGCTTTTCCGGGGTGATACTTGATTTCACAATCATAGTCGCTGAGTAACTCCAACCAACGACGTTGCCTCATATTAAGCTCCTTCTGATCAAGAATATATTGCAAACTCTTGTGGTCGGTAAACACTGTGCACTTTGTACCATAGAGGTAGTGTCTCAAATCTTGAGCGCAAAAACTACGGCTCCTAACTCGAGATCATGAGTTGTGTAGTTCTTCTCATGAGTCTTAAGTTGTCGAGAAGCATACGCTATCACCTTCTCGTTTTGCATTAAAACAGCCCCAAGTCCTTTATGCGAAGCGTCACAATATACAACAAAGTTCTCAATGCCTTCGGGTAGTGCCAAAATCGGCGCACTGCAAAGCTTTTGCTTCAGCAACTGAAAAGCAACTTCTTGTTTCTTCCCCACTCGTACTTCTTGTTTTTCTGTGTCAACTTGGTCAAAGGTCTCGCTATCTTCGAAAAACCTTCGATGAACCTTCGGTAATACCCTGCTAGTCCTAGAAATTGTCGAATTTCTGTAGGATTCGTTGGAGTAGCCCAATCTTTTACGGCTTCAATCTTTGCGGGATCAACTTGTAGTCCTTGACTATCAATGACATGACCAAGAAATTGCACTTTGTTGTTCCAAAAATCACACTTCGAAAACTTGGCATACAACTTCTCATTCTTGAGTAGCCTTAAAATCGTCCTTAAATGCTCTTCGTGCTCTTCTTTGCTCTTGGAGTAGATCAAGATGTCGTCGATGAACACTATAACAAACTTGTCCAAATACGGGTTACAAACTCTATTCATGAGATCCATGAATACCGCCGGTGCATTAGTCAATCCAAACGGCATCACTTGAAACTCGTAATGACCGTAACGTGTTCTAAACGCTGTTTTCGGAATATCCTCTTCCCGAACTCGAAGCTGATGATAACCCGAACGAAGATCAATCTTGGAATAAATACTGGAACCTTGCAACTGATCGAACAAGTCATCAATTCTGGGGAGTGGGTAACGATTCTTCACCGTTAACTTGTTCAATTCTCGATAATCTATGCACATTCGGAAGGATCCATCCTTCTTCTTCACAAACAAGACCGGTGCTCCCCAAGGAGAGGAACTCGGCCTAATGAATCCTTTGTCTAGAAGCTCTTGCAATTGATTAGACAACTCTTGCATTTCGGATGGTGCTAGACGGTACGGTGCTCGCGCAATCGGTGCAGCTCCGGGCACTAAGTCAATATGAAACTCTACTTGACGTGCCGGTGGAAGTCCCGGTAAATCCTCGGGAAATACTTCAGAAAATTCACGAACAATAGGAACATCTTCAAGTCGCTTCTTCTCCGACTTTTTCTCGGTTACATGGGCTAAGAAAGCAAGACAACCTTTCTTAATGTACTTCTCTGTTTTGATGCACGATATATGATACTAATTCTAGTTCCACTTCGTTCCCCACGAATAATCAAAGTTTCGCGTAGGGAAGATGAACAACTTTCTCATCAAAAAATGATTTCGCACGATGCTTAGATAACCAGTCCATGCCGATGACGACGTCGAAACTACCAAATCTACGGCATGAGGTCTATGTTGAAGGGATGATTAAGAAAATTGAATGTGCAACCGCGGACAATGGTGTTTGTGTTAACTACGCTACCATTAGCTAATTCGACGTTGTATGATATGTCTAATGTAGTTGGTTTAATGTTGAGCAAAGGTGCAAATGCATTGGACACAAAACTTTTATCGGCACCCGAATCAAATAAAACTGAAGCATAACGATTATTGAGAAGGAACGTACCCGTTATGACATTCGGGTCCTCCCTATCTTCTCCGCCTCCAATGACGTAAACCCTTCCTCGTGCCAAACCTCCTTGATTCGGATTTGCTTGATTCTTTCCTTTCTTACAATCCCTCTTGTAGTGTCCAGGTTCCCCGCAACCAAAACATGTAACTTGTGGCCACTTGCAATCCCTAGTACGGTGACCAACTTTCTTGCAATTTTCACACGGATCAGGACATCGACCCGGATTGTGATGACTCAAACACTTATTACACTTCGGCAAAACCCCCGTATATCCTTTTCCTTCCTTCGGACCCGCAACATAAGCCTTAGCAACCTCTTGCCTCTTGGGTGGTGGTTGAGTAGCATTCCTACCCCTGTTGTCCCACTTGCGCTTGTTATTGTTGCTATTGTTGTTGTAGTTGCCTCGATGATGTTGTTGAAACGGTTGTTGGGGTTGTTATTGTTTCGGTTGGTGGTGGTGTACTTACCTCGCTTCACCACTTGTGCCATCAACTTCTGAGTCACTCGAATAGCTTCCTCAATTGTTTGTGGATCAAACGAAGTCACATCTCCTTGAACAGCTTCGGGAAGTCCCCCGATGAAAGCCTCTAGCAACTTTTCATTATCCGATACCATCGACGGGCATAACGCGGCCAATTCCTGGAATCTCCGAATGTAAGTGTCGATATCATACCCAAGGGTTACCAATTCATAGAACTCCGTCTCCAACTTTTTGATTTCCGTTCGAGGACAAAACTTCTTAGTCACCAAGCCCTTGAATTCCTCCCAAGTAAGCTTAAAAGCATTCTCCATCCCAATCGGTTGAGCATATGAATTCCACCATGACAACGCTCCATCGAGTAATGTGCTCGTAGCAAATTTAACCTTACTGTCATCCGGACAGTTACAAAGCAAAAACACCGATTCCAATTTCTCAAACCATCGTACCATGGCAGTAGTGGCACCTCGGTACCTCGAAACTTAGTGGGTTCACCACTCTGAAATCTTGTACGAACATTCTTAACCCCAGATCCTCCGGCATTACCAGTAGTAGCGTAGCTAGCTAGCGGCTTCAGCAGCAGCCACTGTTTCCCTTTCGACTCTTAGTGCATTAGCAATGCTATCTTTCACCAACTTTTGAAATCTGCTTGGGTCATTTCCGGTGTAACTTTCTTAGGCGCCATAACTCTTCAAAATCACAAGATGAAACAATCATGAGAACTCGTAAGTAGAAACAACCATCATACAAATATATCCACAACCACATCATGCATAAAGTAAATGGAATCACAACGGAACAATAACGAAATATCACAAATATAATCACAACACACGTGGATAATATACATGAAAATTTCGGCCTACATGGACCGATATCATAGATAATAATAACCATTCCTACATAGTAGAGTCAATACTTGATACATTTGTTTGTACAACAACCAAAATACAACAAGTTCCTTAAACTACGTCACACACCTTGTGACTAGGATAATAATGGTCAAAACTATACATGACAAAAGTCTACATAAGGCACCTCATGGTGCTCCGCCGGCTCGATCCTGAAGATCACGAACCTGAGTCGACAAACTATCCACCAAACTCCTCAACTCATCAACCTGACCCTGCAAAGAAGCAATACTCTCCCTGTCCTCTAACTGCCTATTCTGAATACTCTGATGTGACAAATCAATAGAAACCCTGCCTAAAACTAGGCCCTCGACCCTCCGCAAGGGCTCAATCCTATCTACCGACAGTTCCTCCAACTGTCGTGACAAACTATCAATCTGGATCTGCTGAGCATCAATACGGGCTCCTAATGCCTCGGTAGAAGGCTGTCGAGCAGCTGCAGCCTTAGAGCTCTCGCCTAACTCGAACCTAACAGGTGGCTCGGGCTCAGTAGATGCTGGTGTAGGGATATCAAAACGAGCACGCTTTTTGGGCGGCAAGTCTGTCGTAGGTAAAGGATCTCTAATAAAATATGATGGAGATGGTGATGATGGTGGTGATGGTGCTAGTAGTGGTGCTGGTGGATCGTGAGCTGGGCTAACGTGAGGAGTGGGTGCAACCTCGCCCTCTTCGAAGGGTTCGGTCTCAGTGTCGATCATGATCAGGGGGAAGGCTGGAGTAGATCCAATGGAAGATACGATCTCAGTGGAATGTGATGCAACATCATCCATGATGGGGTTAGCTGGAACATCATCCGAGCTAGAGTCCGATGATATGGTGATGGGATGTGAATCTGAAGACATGTCTGTGACAACCGATGTGAAATAAAAGTAAATAATCTCGAATAAAGTGTAAGTGAATCCGCATGAAAAGTGAATATGTACTATGATGAAATGATGAGATGCTATGATAATGTAGCTATAGTCTAGGGTCAATGATGCAACCTAGTTCTCTATAACTATAGCTCTGGTACCAATCTGTCACACCCCCAATTTACCTGTTTTGCAGCGGAATGGAATTCCTGGGGGATTGACTGTCATAGCACCACATCACAGTTATATTGAACGACCTAAAGTGTCGTTTTAAAAAACACATCGTTGGATATTATAATAAAAACATTCAGAGTACAACATCGGTCCCAAAAGGTTTACAAAGTTTGCGGAAATACAAATATAATACAAATCCAAACGATGTTTTGAAATAAAGTGCCATAATGTACATAATGTAAGTCGACGCCGCGACTCAAAATGTAGGTCCCTAAACCATGTCATGAAGATAATGCCTCAGTTACCTAAAAATACATTGCTAAAAACGGTCAACAATAATGTTGGTGAGAAATCATAGGTTTATGTAAATGTTTTATACGACTACACAAGTATCTATCATGCATGACCATCAAGTCACGTAAAAATAATGTTACAATTGCTCTAAGCCCATGACCCCGAAACTAGACTGTTCAATCATGTATGCCCCTGCAGAGTGTTTGCCAGACAACTCCGTAATGTTATCAAATGAAATGCATCCGTTTTCCTGGTTGGGATTCACCAACCCGGATGGAGGCGTCACCCTCGATAGATCTATCCACTCATCCTCGCTTCAAAGATTAACGGTTCATGTTCAAGTAATGGGGACTTTCAAATTGGCAAATGCGGTAACTTAAGCAATGTAATGAATTTAACATACTTGGTATCGTACAAAAAAATGTAGTGCAATGTATTCTCCCCCGTGGGTTTGAAAATAATCGAAAGCATGTAAAACGGGGCTATGAAAACTCACTTGGATAAACTGGAATAATGGCAAAAGTGAGTACACTGAGGTTTAATGTGATGCGTCAACAGGGACCTATTATCAATGATATGATATGTCATGAGTTGCAATGTAATGTTATGCATGCACTTGATATGTTATTTATACCATTTACGAGTTTTGAAACTATTACTCGACGTCGAAAAATACTCTTTTGACGTCTTGACCAATCAAAAATCACTTTACAAGTTTTTACGTCAAAATGTCATCCTACAATGGTTTTATAATGATTTTTAGAGAAATTACCACTTTTCGTCGCAAAACAATGTCGTCGGAAAAATCATGAAATTAACAAAATGGCTTTGGAAAACTAGTCGTAAAAAAGTGTACGTCGATCGTTAGAGAACGAACTCGACTGTTTTGGAAAGTTTGTATCGATATCTAAAAGTTTCAGTTCAGGAGTTTTCGTCCAAAAGGTCTCGGACACAAAGATAATAAGGGTTAAAGATGGTGGTTTTGGCTAATTGTGTGCAGAAAATTAGTTACGGCAAGTTTATGAAAAGTGCATATCTTTGTCGTTTCAAATCCGTTTTCTACGTTTAATATGTCCTTAGCTTCGTATTGAAGTAAACCAATATATTTTTGACAAGTCGAAATAATTTGTGAAGCTTAAGGCTCGTTTTGACTCGGACAAAATAAATATAGTATGCTGAAATTTCTGAAAATAATATATTTTCGTCGTCAAACTTGTAAAATCCATAACTTCTTCGTTATAAGTCCGTTTTTATCCGTTCAAGCGGCCACGGATTCGTTTTAAAGTATATTTTCTAAAACTCAAGGCCAAAGTTTCGTACCAACTGTAGGTTTTCCAGAAATTCGAATTAAGGACAGAACATAAATATATAGTTATCGAAAATAGTTTTTCTCGGACAAAACCTATTCTAATCCCTTCAAATCAACTCCAAAACTAATCTAATCCTACCATACACCTTCTTAGGGTGTCATGGGTTCCTAATCACCATCAAGACCAACCAATACCAAGGGGATAATTTATAGGATGACCATTAATATAGATAACTCTAAAATCATGAAATAAATGGTATAAATCACATCATGCATATATCTCCAAAATGAAAAGAAACATATGGAAATGAAAAGGAAACTTGAAAATGATAAGAATATGCTTACTAGTGATAATGATGAGGTGAAAGTAACAAGGATTAACTTAAATATCCTTGGTTTTTATTTCAAAACCATATAAAGGATATAAACTAGGTTGAATAACACTTGATCTTGAAAAGTTTTTGATCCCTTGACCCCTTTGTGTGGCCGGTTTTGATAGAGAAAAGAATGAGAGAAACTTGCTACTAACTATGTGAATATGAGGTACATGAATGAGAAGATAATTAGTAGGACTTTTGTAAGAGTAAAATTATACAATCACAAACCATACTCCCATTAATACCACCCTCCCCTTGGTCGGCCAAGGGGGGAGGGACTTAGATATTTTACTTTTTTTTTTTTTTAAATGTATATATATATATATATTGTATAATTTGTGTAATTGTTAAAATGTAGTGAAATGTATAAGTATAGGTATATGGTAATACTTGGTGCAAGTAAGTTTTTATTAGGTCAAAATAGAATGTAATGAGGTAATAAAAATTGTAAAAATACTTTCCTTGTGAAATTTGAGTGATAAAATAATTATCGAGTAGTTTTTAAGAAAAACGACGTAATAATTAAATTTTAACGATTAATATACCAAATAAATTTGAAACACTAGGAAAACTAAAAAAATATAGTTTTTACAGGTAAATGTAGTTTAAAATACATCGGGATCATTTTTGAAAGTAACGGATTAAATGTTAAAATAATAACTCACGCGATAACGATTATTAAATATAAAATTTTACGCGTTGAATGTGAAATGAAATGTCGTGAATGAACTAATGAGGTGCAATTGATGTCAATGAAATGTAGACTAATCTTAGTCCATATGAAATGTACGTGATGTTATGATCATGAATTCGCCGCTAAACCTCCAAGGTTACGCGAATTTGAAACAAGTAAACCAAGTTTACTATAAATGTTGAAATAATGAGACATGAATTGTGTCGAGAAATGACCTGAAAGTACGGATTGTCACATTATTATTCCGTGTTTAGTTTATTTAGTTTGGATATACATGAGCTTATTGGAAGTGATTGGTATATCTTATTTAGTTTTATGTTTATAAGGTTCTGGGAAAACGGTTTGGTTTGTTTTAGGGTTCCTTGTCTATAAAAGGACACATTAGAATGAATTATGTACGTGTGCTAAAAAGTTATAAATATAAGATCCATAGAGGATCAAAGAGTTCTTAGTTATCTGTGTTTTATACTTGTGTTTATATTCCGCTAACGAATACAAGTTGTAGAGATTTTCTTTTAGTTTGTTTGTGATTACACAAGCGATACTAACGATCTACGAAGCTCAAGATCTGTCAAGGTCTTCAGCACTTTTCTTGAATGAACATTGTAACTTCAGTACTTTGTCTTCAATAGAAACAAATAACTCACTTCAGCACTTTAAATTCAGTAGAAACAAGCTTTAGAGCTTCTTGGCCACATTCCAACTAACAACCATGGTAAATTCCAACTGAATAACCAATCTGCAAATCATAACAAACACAGAGAACACAAAACCAAACAAAGGACAAACAAACCTATCATTACATTAGTTGTAGTGTTAGAGAAACAGAATATAAATCAAATCAAAACAAATTACATAAAACAATGCAAAGTATACACAATCCTCCCCTGAGGCATATGCTCCCCTGAGGCATATGCTCCCTTAACTTTGCAGTTAAGATTAAGCATACAATTGGACACTAGGTGTTGAAACCTTGGTCCATCAAAAGCCTTTGTTAACAAATCTGTCAATTATCTCAGTGTGAATTTTAACTACTTTTATCAAATGTTTGTCATATGCATCTTTATAAAATGGTGCTGATTTCAATATGTTTTGTTCGACTGTGAAAAACTGGATTTTTAACAATGCATATGGTACTTTGATTTTCAATAAAAATTGTTGTGTTCATGAAATTATACCCATAATCCAACAATTGATTTTGAATCCAAAGACCCTGTCCACAGCAATTTGCAGCAGCAACGTACTCTGCTTCAGTAGATGAGGTAGCCACAATAGTCTGTTTCTTGCATTGCCAAAAATCAATCTCTTTCCAAGGAATTGGCAACCTCAAGTAGTGGACCTCCTATCAAGATTTGACCCAGATAGTCACTATCACTATATGCTTCAGCTTAATGGAGATCTTTGGGTACCAAAGGCCTAAGTGAGGTTGACCTTTGAGGTACTTAAAGATCTTCTTAACAGCATTGAGATGGGAAGTAAGTGGAGTAACTTGATGTCGAGAACAAACACTCACAGCAAAAGTAATATCAGGCCGTGAAGCTGTTAAATACATCAAAGAACCAATCATAGATCTGTAAAGATGTACATTCACTGGTGGATCTATTTCATTGTTGATCTTTGACTTTGGAGCTTCATAAGGTGTAGTGGCAGTCCTGACACTCTCCATACCAAACTTCTTTAAGATGTCCCTCACATATTTATCCTGACTGATAAAGATACCATCAGGTTTCTGCTGAACTTGGAGACCCAAAAAGAAAGTCATTTCTCCCATGGCACTCATCTGAAATTCTCCCTTCATGAGCTCCTCAAACTCCCTGCACCAAGCTTCCTTTGTGGTTCCAAAAATAATGTCATCCACATACACTTGCACAAGAATAATGTATGTGGAATTCTTCTTCAGGAAAATTGTTTTATCTATAGCACCTCTTCGATATCCATGCTTCAGCAGAAATGATGAAAGCCTAGCATACCAAGCTCGTGGTGCCTGATGTAGTCCATAGAGAACTTTGACAACTTTGTAAACATGAGTAGGATGAGCAGGGTCTTCAAATCCTTTAGGTGAGTGACATAACTCCTCTTCTATTTCACCATACAGGAAGCGCCTTAACATCCATTTGATATACCATAAATCCCATGTAGGATGCATAAGCCAAGAAAATCCGTATGGCCTCAAATCTAGCCACAGGTGCGAACACTTCATCATAATCAATCCACTCCTCTTGTCTATAACCCTGAGCAACCAATCTTGCTTTGTTTTTAATGACAACAACTCTTGCATCTCTCTTATTCTTCAAATCTATTTAGTCAATTGCATACTTGCCATAGGTAGTGGTACCAATATCCAAACTTGCTGATTTTGAAAGTGTTGCATCTCTTCCTGCATTGCCTCAAGCCAACTTGAATCTTCAAGAGCCTGAGTAACACTGGTTGGTTCCACTTGAGAAAGGAAACAAGCAAACAGACAATGTTCATAGTCTGTGTGATTGTCTCTTTGCTGATCTGAGACATAAGAGAGAAAAGCCACTTGACCATATTTAGAACTTGCCACCGTACCCCTTGTTCTAACAGGTGCATTAGGATCACCAATAATATTTGATTGTGGATGAGTATTGTGAATCCTTTTAGTAGCAGTGGTGTTGACTTCAATGGAAGTATCAAGATTAGTCATAGTAGGTTCAAAATCAGTGTCATAAGAAGGTGAGGTGAAGATTCCAGCTTTGGGTAGATTATTACCAAGATCTGAGGGTCTTGGAAAACGAGTATAAGGATCTCCAAAGTCTGTGGACACTCGAGTAGAAATGGGAGCAGAAACAGCATATCCTTCAGAGAAAGATAGGAGAAACCGGATTATGTTCAGTAGAATTGAGGTTTCCACTTTGTGTTCACTTGTATTCTCCTCAGCATTCCTCTCAGCATCTAGATTAGCTGCATACTCTTGTTTCTTTAGTCTAGCAAGATCCTCTGCATAATTGGACTCGTCTTCACTCTCATCAGAAGTAATTTTTGAAGTGTCACCTGAAAAATTGTTAGGGGAGAAAGAAGGCACTACAATGGGTTGTTCATCATCTTCAAACTCACTGTCAGAATCAACATCCAGGGTATCTGCACTGATAGTTGGAGACTCTTGAGTACTTGCATTTTTATTAGCCATATGTCTAGAATAACCCAAATAATCTGTTAAGTAATCAAGGTCAAAAGACCAAACATGACCCTGTCCTTGAACATTAGGCTTATCTTCTAGAAACCTCAGATTCAATGTCTCCTCAATCTTCTTGGCAGATAAATTGTAAACTCTGTATGCCTTACTATGAGCTGAATATCCCACAATATAACCATCATCAGTCTTCTCATCAAATTTTCCCAATGGATCACTTGTATTCAGAATAGTCACTTGACACCCAAAAGGTTTAAGGTAATGAATAGTAGGAACTTTCCTATAGAGAAGTTCATATGGTGTTTTGAAGTGTGGTCTAGTAATGGACACTCTATTCAGCACATAACAAGCTGTGCCAACAGCTTCAGTCCAAAACATGGTGGGTAGCTTAGAGTTGCCAGCATTGATCTTGCAGCCTCTATGAGGGTCCTATTTTTTCTTTCTGCCACCCCATTTTGTTGTGGGGTTCTTGGAGTGCTATAGTCCCTTTTGATACCTTTTGACCTACAGAGTTCTATTAGGATAGCATTCTTGAACTCTGTCCCATTGTCACACGAATCCTTTGACCTTTTTGTTCAACTGATTCTCAATTGGGTAATAAAGTCTTTCAGCACGGAGATGTTTCATCTTTGGTCCGTAGAAAGAATACCCAACAAAATTTGCTATAACCATCAGTGATAACTAGACAAAAATACTTTTGATCAATGCTTCTAACTTGAGTTGGACCAAACAGATCCATATGAAGCAACTGAAGAGGTTCAAAAATAATGCTCACAGCAGTCACAACTTTGTATGAGGCTCTGTGTTGCTTTCTTTGTTGAGGCAACAGTTATGATCATTAGTGAAGACTTTGGAAGGAAGACCTTCAACAAGACCCAGTTTAGAGAGCTTGTTTATGGTCTTGAAGTTGACATGGGCCATCCTCCTATGCCATTGGTAGACTCATCCAAGGATGCTTTAGCCACCAAACAAGTTAAGTCACCTTCCGGTTTAACATCAGTTAAGTTGAATGTATAGAGATTGTGATTCCGAGGAACTTTCAGCAGAATTGAAGTTTCTTCTGGGAGTTTGAAGTCTTTAGATAACACAAGACATTCATCCTCTATGAAGAGTACTTTGTTCTTGGTGTCACAGATTTGAGAGACTGAAAACAAATTGAAGTGTTGGAGTTCCTTGACATAGTATACATTCTCAAAGTCCAGTTGAGGTGTTTTGATGGTCCCTTTCCAGTAATTCTTCCATCACTTCCTCCAATGGTTACATTGCCTCTCCTTCAATTGATACAAAGTTATGCATCATATCCCTGTTTCCTGACATACTTCTTGAACAACCACTATCAACAATGCCAACATCTTTATGCTGAAGAGGATGATTCTACAACAACAAAAATATACAAAATATTAGTACACTATGGAGGCTCAAGTCATTGCTGACTTGAACCTGCCTTGTGGATCATATGAATTATGCCAGGCAGATGTATAGGATCCACTATCGTTCTTGGGTTTCCATTGAAATTTAGGTCCCTTTTTATTCCAAGAACAATCTGCTGAGGACTTGACAGCAGTATCCCAGTTCCCTGTCCCGTCAGTCAGTGAGTCAACATATCCAGGCCAATAACCATTCTTAAAATATGAACTTGTTGGTTGTATATATGGTCTTGCAACTGGTCTTCTCCAAGGAAAAGGAGAATTAGGTGCTTGTGGAACATAAGGGGGTATAGCATTAACATTGGTCCACATTGGTCTAGATGTCCTAGAATCACCACACCTATTCATTCTTTGCTCATGAAAATCACAATCCTTAATTAAATGAAATTTACTTCTACATACAAAACATGTCTTCTGTTAGAAGATTATTCAAACCAAAAGATGTTCTAGTACAAGCAGAAGTATTCAAACCATAACCATGAAAAGAATTGTTTTTAACAGGATTATTATGCAAAGAATTAAAAGGCAAGTCTTCAGAGGCAACTGTCTTGGAAGAGGATTCCTTGGCAGCAACTCTAACTTGCTTATTGGTAGTCTGGGTCCAGGCAGGGGGTAGACTTGGGAAGGTCAGATTGTCATTTGAATCACACTCTGTAGACCCTTGCTCGAAGGACTTGTCACTGTTAACACAAGAGACAAAGTCATTAGAAGAAGTATCAGGGTCTGGCAAGTCATTTGAATTTTTGCCATAGAGATGATGTGATCTATCAAATTCATCAGTAAGGGAAAGGTCAACAGGCATAGGTATTCCTCTAATAGATCCTCGTACAGCATGTAGGTCACCTTCTTAAACATAATTAGCTAAGCCTGCTGGTGTGGATTTACGTGTGTCATCTCTAGCTTCTAATCCTACATATTTCTTAAAGCCTAAACCTATCCCAGAATTAGGAGCTTGACTACCATATAAATGACTAGCTAACTTTTTTCCATTTAATAACCATTCGTTATGCCTAGCAATTTTCTCATCTAGTTTCACCTTCAGCTCTAGATTTTCTGACACTACATCTGCTCGTAACTTCTCAGAATATTTTAACACATTTTTAGCATTAGTAAGATCTCTTTCTAACACACTTATTTTCTCATCATAAGCTATTTGATTCTTCTGAAACCAAACCTTTGTCTTTCTAGTGTTTTTAAAGCCTGTTTATAAGCTTCAACTTCTACAAAGCATTCATTATATTTAGGTTTCAAAATATCATAGCTTCTTTGAGTTCATTATAACGCTCACTACAACCAAACAAACAATTTTGTACCTGAGAGATGCCCATCAGGGCAATCTGATCATGCCTATCCTCTGAAGTACAGCATGCAATCAAACCAACATTATCCGGACCATCATTATCCTGCTCATGATGCTTCCAGTCCACATTGCTGTCAAGAGTGACCAAAGCTGCTGATCCTTTGAAGTTCCAGCCTCCCTCTGATTCTGGTGATAAGTAGAGTATCTCGTCTCATCACCAGCTTTCCTGTCTTTGCACTCTCTGGAGAAATGACCCATCTGTTGACATGTGAAGCACTTGACCTACCTTTTGTCAAACCTCGCTGGATCTCTTCCTTGGAAGCCAAACCTTCTGCCAGCTTTGCGCTCAAAATTCTTGATATCCATGGACAACATAGCCACTTGCCACTTCAGCTTCATCTCTCCATCTCCAGTGGATCCACCTGATCTAAATCCTCATATGCCAGTTCCTGCTGAGGATCATAATCAGGAAAGAAGGATCCAAGCACATCTTCCATGATACCTCCAGATTGAGAACTTGATGGAGTGGTAGTGTAAGATGATGATGATGAGTAAATTGACTGGACCATGACTCATCGTGGGGGTAGAAGCTCCAACGAATGCTGTGTGACTGGCAGTAGATGATGATCTATAAGGACTTCTTACATCATGTTCAAGAGCTTTAAGTTTGTTATACAGCTCATCAAACGTAAGCATATCCAAACCACCTTTGCTTTAAAGCAATGCTCACTTGTAGCCAGGATGGAGGTAAAGACCTCAAGAACTTAGAATTACAGTCATCATTATCTGCTTTGCCTGCAGCTGATTTAACTGACTTAAAATCTTGTGAAACTTGTCATAGCCCTTATGAATTCCTTCCTCTTTAGTGATTTGAAAGTCTTGAAACTGTTGTCTAAGCATGGACTTTCTCATTCTCCTAGACTCCTCATTCCCACCAAACTTAGCCTTAATTGCTAACCATATGTCCTTGGCATCTTGCATGTGAAAATCACTCAAGTGATCCTCAGGAATAGCTTGAAGAAGAATGGTTTTAAATTTGGTTTCTCTCTGAATGCCAGAACTCTTCAGCAGGTAGTTTTGGGAGGAACATACGTCATAGTTCCAGGCAGCATCTACAGTAGTTTTCTTCAAACTGTTTCCCTTCAATACTATCTCCCATAGATTCCAATCAATGTTGGAGATCCAGTTTTACATCTTCATCGCCCAAAGATCATACTCTTCCCTTTTCAGATAAGGAAATTTAGCATTGCTATTAGAGAGACTTAGTTGCTGCAGATGGGTGGAGTTTTGGTTGTTGGTGAGTTCAACATCAACGTCTGAACCAGGCATGATGAGTTTTTGTTTTGGTTGTATAGGTGTTTAGAAAAACCTGTCCTTAGTATCGTAGAGACTCTCACGAGGCTCTGATACCACTTGTTGAAAACTAGAAGACCTTGACAGATCTTGAGCTTCGTAGATCGTTAGTATCGCTTATGTAATCACAAACAAACTAAAAGAAAATCTCTACAACTTGTATTCTGTAGCGGAATATAAACACAAGTATGAAACACAGATAACTAAGAACTTCTTTGATCCTCTATGGATCGTTATATTTATAACTTGTTTTAGCACACGTACATAATTCATTCTAATGTGTTCCTTTTATAGACAAGGAACCCTAAAACAAAACCTAACGTTTCCCAGAAACGTATAAAACATAAAACTAAATAAGATATACACAATCACTTCCTAATAAAAGCTCATGTATATCCAAACTAAATAAACTAAACACGGAATAATAACTTCCGCAGAAACAAACTAATCTTCAGCAGAATTATGTCTTCGGTAGAATCCACACTACTTCAGCAGATTCACTTCGGCAGTAACCATACTTCACATAATTCCCAACAATCTACTTTGACCATAGACAATTTAACTCTTCAGCAGAAACAGATACTCAATCTGCTGAAGTTATACAATTCAGTAGAAACCAACCCAAGACTAGTATATCTTCGGTAAGATTCTAGAATTACTGTGCCAACTAACTCGCATTAACTACTTAAACCTCGAACCGTCTATAAAATCATCCCAATGCATACTTCTCTCACATACTTTTACCCTAAATTACCATCACAAACCCTAGATTCATCATACACCCAATCAACCAAAATTAACCATGAATACTTCACCAAAGGTTGTAAATCCAACCTTTTCTCCATCATCCTCATCATCCAGTGATTTCCTCCAGTTTTGGTCATATCCACCTGACCCTCGCCCTTTGACATCCCCATTTCTCTCTTCTTCTGAAGATGATGGTGTAGTGGATCCAAGTGAGTCTTCTGATGACTCAGAGGAACCCACTACTGAGATACCTTCATACTCCCAACCTCCAGCACCTCAACCTCAACAAAGGCCTCGTGCCGAAAAGGAGGTGGTGCTTGCTCTACCTGCGCCATGTTTTGGTGCATCTTCACACATCGTATAGAGGAAGAGCATAAGGAAGGTGAATGGATTGCTTTTTGGTGAAATCAGCAGATGAAGCATAAAGGACACTTTATTTTTCTTCATCATCATTATTTTCATCAATCCATCCTTCCCATTTTGATCCTTAGCTTCCTCGTCCTAGTGGTCATGCATATCCAGCCATCGAGATAGAAGAAATGGGTGGTTATGCAAGTTTTCACAAACGCATATCCAGCATCTAGTCTGAAAGATGTGAGTGATCATGCATATCCAACAGCCTGTTAGATGTTGGAATAGATGATATGAACTAGATTAAGATTATGTATAGCTCTGTTCTTGTAGTTGTATTTGAAGTTGATTGAATTTTGTAAGCTGTAAGCTGTAAACTGTTTCTTGAATGAATGAATGAACAATTTGACTTCAATTTCTTCTCTATGTACTCTTACTTCAGTAGAATCAACTTGTTTACTTCAGCACTTTAGTTTCAGTAGAAACAAGCTTCAAAGCTTACTTGAACATTTATAAAAGAATCACACTTGATGAATCTTGGACTTGAACATGGAATAGACAAAATGCACTTGAAATAGATAAACTGCAACACAAACACAAATACACACAAAAACAGAACAGAGACAAACAAACTAAATAATTATTAGCAAGTTGTGAAACCTGTCGTATCCCTTGTGGATACCTTCTTCTTCAGATATATTGAACTCTTGGAAGTGTTGTCTCAGCATGGACTTCCTCATTATCCGGACTCTTCATTGCCACCGAACCTTGCTTTAAGAGCCATCCATATGTCCTTTGCATCATCCATGTGGTGAAAATCACCCAAGTGATCTTCAGGAATAGCTTGAAGAAGGATGGTTCTCACTTTGTGCTCTCTTTGCACGACTAAAATCTCTTCAGCAGTTTTGGGAGGAGCAATGGTAAATTACCATCAAGATCGGGATAGTCTTCTTCAGACTGTTCCTTCAGTAGATTCTCTTTTTCAGCAGATTCTGCTTTACCTCAGAGAAGAATCCTCGGCATAGTATTGGCAGCAGAATACCTACTTCGCATAATCCCAACAGATAAGGACAATACAAAGACAGATAACCCATACATAACTTCCAAAAGATATGATTGAGACATATAACAATACAAAGACAGATAACAAGTGTCCTATTATGGTGTATCAAGTTTTGATACCCAAGTATCAAGTGTCATACTAACTAATGTTTAAATAAAACTTTTGTAAATAAGCGTTCTAAAAAACTGATGTTTTATGACTCAAATAAAGGAGTGTTCTATTATGGCGTAAGATAATAAAACCACAACAAATAAGCGTACTATAAAGGTTAATGTTAAAAGACACAGTTGTCAAGGGTCCTGTTAATTTTTTTTCAAATAAAACTTTTGCAATTAAGCAGTCTATAAAACTGAATAAGCGTTATAAAAAGCGGATGTTTTACGACTCTAAAAAGATGTGCCATATTGTGGTGTATCATAAACAAACCATTATGAATAAGCGCTCTATAAAGGTTAACGTTATAAGACGCTATTGTCAAGGGTCCTATTCACTTTTCTTGTAAAAAAAACGTTTGCGAATAAGTGTTCCATAAAACCGATGTTTTATGACTCAAATATCAAGTGTCTTATGATGGTGTATCAATCTATGGGACCCAAGTGTCAACTGTCATATTAATTTATGTTTTAATAATACGTTTACGAATAAGCGTTTAAATAATTAATGTTTTATGACTTATATATCAAGTGTCCTATTATGGTGTATTGTAATAAAACCATAATTAATATGCATCCTTTAAGGGTCCTATTAAGTTTTGTTATAATAAAACTTTTGCAAATAATCGTTTTAAAAAATGATGTTATAAAACCATTGTACATAAGCGTCCTATAAAGGTTAACGTTATAATACCCACATTTCAAAGGTCCTATTAAATTTTGCTATAATAAAACTTTGTGAATAAGCGTTTAACTAATGATGTCTTATGACTCAAAACTCAAGTGTCCTATTATGGCTTATTATAATACAACCATAATGAATAAACGTCTTATAAAGGTAATTTATTAGGATCCATATTTTAAGTGTCATATTAAGTTATATGATAATAGGACCCCAAATCATCGACCATCCTATTATATACCTTTTTAGGACATCGCCTAAGTAGCAAATATTTAAAAAGGACCCTAAACGCTCATATGTCCTATTAAACAGTTTTTTAGGACTCCATTATCATACCGTCCCACACAAAGGGTCCTAAAAAGCCACTTTTGTTGTAGTGGCATCAAACCGAACAAATAAAAATCGCAGCAAGATGTAATTCCAGACTTAAATAAGATATAATACTTGTAGAATGGATGTTTACAGAATTTCTGGAAAATTAAGACCTATAAAATTCCAAAAAATTATAAGTAGCTCAGAAAACGAGAAAAAGTAATCAGTTGTTTTTGCTCCTTCCTGACGCCGTCAGGTTGCGATCCTGACGTCGTCAGGTTATCATGACAGAAACTGGTATGCGATTTTCTGGAAAAAATTCTAGAAAATTTTTATCTTTAAAATCTGGAAAAATTTCCTGCAAAACATCCATTATGACTCGATACAAGCATTTGACTCGAACAAACACACATATATATCTTTTAATTAATTGAAATTCTCATGTTTACGTTTTTTTAAAAACGTGTGTAATCCTCCCTACACTTATCCCTTATGTAAAATACATATATGTAAATTAACGAGGTTAAAGACAAAATAAAGTTTTTTTACAAATTTAAACATGAGAATAAACAATCAATAAAAGATATACGACACACAAATGAAAATGAAAAACAAATACACATGGGTTGCCTCCCAAGAAGCGCTTGTTTTTTTCGAGTCACGAGCCTGACTCTACCCTATTTAAAGATAAAGGGGAAGTTTTCCCTACACTTAAGTTTAAGTGCGGGTGATAGTAGCGATACACACCCTTAAGGTGGAAATATGCCACGTGAGGTGAAGGGGGTGTGTGAATGGCTTCCTTCATCCTAAAACTACCCGGACTAAATTGGTTGATGGGTGGGTCGGTTCCTCGTTTATTTAAGGATGGAAGTAAATATTGAGGTTCCGGTTCATCAACACTATGAAATTCCCTAGAACTAAGAGTAAGACTGAGACTACAAGTGTTCAAACCTATATTCTCCAGTTGCGTTTGGTTCAAATGTTCTACCTCCATTGGGATTCCTAAAGTCTCTTCTACTACTTCCGGGTAAGTCACGTGCAGTGTGTATGCCTTAAAGATGGTGGAACTGTGGGATACCTTGTGGTCTAGACTTTTACCTTATCCTCAATCACATCTACATCATCTATATGCTCATCATGTGCTATTTCCTTAGGTCGTGATGAAACCAAACTTAGTAATTGATCCAACTTATGGTTTAATGCTTGGTTGCTTTCCATAATATTTTCACAAATTTGGTCAGTTCTCCTAAGGGCCTTACTAACAATAGTTTCTAAACATGGAGGTTGTTCACGAAAGTCTATCCTAGGTGAAGGCTCATACGAAGCATAGGTTTCACTAGATGAGGTGTTTGTGGGCTTGATGGAATGGTGAAACCCTCAAAAGGTTTATGGACTTGGTTACTTTCGTCCCACCATCTTGAATAAGCGCTTTAGTAATATCATAATTTCTTATGAAAAAACCTAATCGCGAATATAGTGGATTCGCGTTCTCCATAATGGTGAACGGAAGAGTCAATGGACAAGTTTACGAACAAAGGCACAAAGAAGGGGGATAGACTACAAGGAAGCTAATAAAAAGAAAAAATCTCACTTGATAGGAATCTTGTGAGTAGACCTAAACGAGATAGAAATCAAGCCTAAACAATAACTATTCCCCGACAGCGGCGCCAAAAACTTGATAACGCTACACGCGTCGTTTGGGGTCAAAGGAACTTCCTTTTCGTCGAGCAAGTTTTTCAACACCCTAGGCAGTGAACCTAATCGTTGTAGTGTAGTATTAGGGGTAAGCCACGGGTATTGATATCGTTCTCTAAGGGAATAGTGTTGTTAGGCTGAAGTATATGTCGATTTAAGTCTAAAGATGAGGGATGATTATTTTTGTATTTTTATATTTTATGAATCTCGGTTTTGGAGGGGAGGGTGGAATTAGTTGCTAGTCAACTATCCCAAAAGGTACTAACTAAATTAGGGGTCTAGCAGTAACGTGAAGCGTATCTACTTATGATGTATTACTCCTTGCTAGCTATCCAATTTTACCTACTGAATTGTCACGTCCTATTGATGGTTGAATTGTCACGTCCTTATTCTTAACGCGTTGTGTGTCTAAAGTTGTAGGGTATGCGTTTCCCCTAACTCTTTGAACTTACCAAAGGGTCTCGTCTACAAAACCCACTAGGGATAATAAACTCTTACTTTAAGGCACTCTTTGGATGGTTTAGCTTACAACTACTCAAGGAGTCATATTCTAAGATTCACAAAGATTTAATCAAGCATTAAGTACACAAAGAATGACCTATCGCATTACTAGATCATTAATCAACTAAGATAAGAGACAACCAATCAAAACAAGAGACAGTAGGATGCAAGAATTATAAACTAAACCAATTAGACTCATTGAAATTGTCACACCCTAATGATGAAGATAGACACAAGCATCACTAAGAAATCAATAAGATTTAATTAATTATATACAAGTTTCATACAATCATAAGCAAACACTAGGTGAATTAGCCAAACATAATTAATGAAGAGCAAGCAACAATTATGATAATTGAAGACATACCATAGGATTGGATTAACAAACAAATCATTACACGATGTTTATGGAGTGTTTAAAACCCTTTAAGTTGCTGGAAAAACACCTACCTAAACCCTGGAATCGGACTTAGGGTTTAGGGCCTACAAAAAGTGAAGTTATAATGTTTTATTTATAGGCAGATTTTCTGTCGGCAAAGAGTGACGCCGTCACACTTATAGAGTGACGGCGTCACGACCATTTTTTCACCAAATTGTAGATTTTCTCGTTCCGGTCGCGTGGGCTTTTGAACCACCTAAATCCGAGTTCGTATGCAAAAGTTATGGCCAAAACAATATCAAATACTTCGCGCGCATGTTGTGATAGTCTTGATCCCTTGTGACGGGTCACCTTGTAGTTATGACGCCGTCGGCTTTTGACGCCGTCAAGTGTAAAAAGCAATTTGGCTTCTGAGCCGTCCAAAAGTGCTCCGACGGCGTCGTAAAATAACACTGACGCCGTCCCCTTGTATTTCAGCAGCTTGAGTGTCTCGATTCTTGACTTTGGCCATTTTCTTCGTATATCAGCGCCTTTTCGTCCAAATAAGTGCCATTACAGCAATTTGCCTTCAAGAGACCTAAAAAGTGAAAAGGAACGATATTAAGTAATAACGGATACAAAAGTGATCAAATAAAGGCTTAAACGACCCCTCAAAAAGGTACCTTTTAAAACCTTATCAAGTTGGAATATCAATCATTCTCCTAGCGATGTAGTAGGCTAAGTTGAATGGTTGTCGGGTGGACAAGTTGTAGAGCATGTGACAAAGACAAGCGTTGATGTGATCCCTATTTCCTATGGTGCTAATGACGTTGGCTCTAAGTAGTTCCTCCCATTTCTTAAATTCGGGCTTAAGTTCATTTAGTTCCATTCCATATGAATCTCGGTTTACTTCTTTTCCCTTTCGGGTAACTCGGGTTGTATCACCTTTTGGGTTAAAAAGGTGTTCACGGATGACATCCTTATCGGCCAAACGGGTTTGGTAGGGAAGAGAGCGGTCATTGATTGTATCAAGAGCGTGAGTGACACTTATCCGTGTAGACACAAGTTCCTCGGTTGGGAATTCCTAACACTTGAGCAAAGTTGCCTAAGGTGATGGTGTAGTCGTTTTGATTGATTCTAAACCTAAGACAAAATTCATCATCGTCTTCATCACTAAAGCCGGTCACACTAGCATAGAATTCTAACACAAACCTAGGACAAATTGGTTCATCGATGTCAAGAAGGCAATCGAATTGAATGGCGGCTAGTTCTTCACGAAGGTTGGTATTTTCAAGGAAGGATGAGTGAATGGTTCTACCCTCATGGAAATACCTTGATTCTAGACCCCTAAATATTTCTACTTGTTCCTTGGTAAGTCCTTTGGTTTTGTGGTGTTTGGGAATGTAGTTAAGGGTGTCTTTGTGATCATAGAATCTTGCGGCTACCATGGTTATTCCTAAGGACAAGAACTAATAGGTTAAAAATGAGAATAAGTTTTAACGTTTTGGTTCTAGTGTGTGCCTATATGAAAATAATTTGGAGTTGCGGTTATCTCGACTCATTTTATGCACAAAATGGTTTTAGAGGGTGTTTGGCAAATACCATGAGATAACCAAATGCTCCTAATTCAATGTGGCTTCATTTGAATATACCCGGGAATGCATATTAGTTATGCAATACCTTTAGTATTCAAGAGCATGCAAGTGATGAAAATTTAACGTTTCTATTTGTATTAGCAATGAAAAAATTGTTTTCCTACAAGTGAGAAGCTTTTCAAAACTTTTGACATGGGGTGTTTGGTTGTTTGAATAAAGCCTTATATTCATTATCTATCAATTAGTGGGAAGATGATTTGTTTATGCAATATGATAATGTAGTACCTAATTTCAATGACTAGTTATGTATTTTGCCAATTGAATTCATATTTGGTATAAATGCATACATAAAACCCCATGTAATGATTTGTGATAGTTTTGTGCAAAATAAGAATCCTGACTCAGAATTAAGAGATAAAATGTAGTTAGGATACTTACAATGATGTTATCTTCAGTGATTAGTGAGTGGGAAGGTGACAATAATGAGCTTGGTTTAAGTTTTACACGTTTTGGTAAAGTGGGTTTAGAGGAAGAGGATGATTTGTATATAGCAGTTTGCTTAGTAGAACCACGGACCGACGGCACCAAATATTTGGTTCCGTCTGTGTTGTCGTTTGGTGCTGGGCTACAGAGCAGGTACAAGACAAAATTGTTTAGTTTTGACTATTCTAATGTTTTGGGCTATGTTTATCCTACATGTTTGGTTCCATTAACCCTAAACCAAGTCTAAGAAGATTAAAAGGTTCTCGTTAAGAGGTTTAGTTAAGATGTCGGCAATGTTGTCTTCGGAGGATACTTCTCGATTGAAATGTTTCCTTTTGAACATTGGCGAAGAAAGTGATGGCGGATTTCAATATGTTTTGTACGAGCATGTTGAACGGATTCTTGCTGAGATCGATGGCTCCTTTGTTGTCGCAAAGTATCACAATATCGTTGAGATGAAATCCGTAATCTACGAGAGCTTGCTTCATCCAAAGAGCTTGTTGACATGCTTTTCCGGCTGAGACGTACTCGGCTTCAGTAGTTGAGATGGCCAAGGCCGTTTGCTTCTTTGCAAACCATGAGGTGAGACAATGTCCAACAAAAGTGCAAATACCACTTGTACTTTTCTATCGACATAGTCACCGGCATGATCCGAGTCGGCATACACTATGGTTTCTACACCCGTTCCTTTGGGATACCATAATCCTAAACACGTTGTTCCCTTAATGTATCTAAAAATCCTTTTTAAGGCTTCTAAGTGTGATGCCTTTGGGTTTTCTAGAAAGCGAGCACATAGACAAACACTAAACATAATGTCGGATCTACTAGCAGTAACATAGAGTAGGCTACCAATCATTCATCTATATTTAGTGTTATCTACGGATTCAGCTTCCTTATCCTTGGTAAGTTTAGTGTCCGAGGACATGGGTGTCTTAGTTGGTTTGGAATCTTCAAGACCAAATTTCTTAAGCATGTCTTTTATATATTTAGATTGGTTAAAAAATATGCCATCTTCTAGTTGTTTTATTTGAAGTCCTAGAAAGAAATTTAACTCACCCATCATACTCATTTCAAACTCGTCGTGCATGATTTTAGAGAAATCATCACATAATTTTTGACAAGTTGATCCGAATATAATGTCATCAACGTATATTTGAACAATGATAATATGTGATTTCCTTTTCTTGGTAAAAAGAGTATTATCTACTAATCCCATAGTATATTTGTTATCAATAAGAAAAGTCTTAAGTCGGTCGTACCAAGCTTTTGGTGCTTGCTTAAGACCATACAATGCTTTCTTGAGTTTGAAGACATGATGTGGTTTCTCAAAGTCGGTGAAACCGGGAGGTTGAGCAACATACACTTCTTCGTTAATAAACCCATTAAGAAAAGCACTTTTAACATCCATTTGAAATAATTTAAAATCATAGGCACATGCATAAGCAAGCAATATTCTAATAGACTCAAGCCTAGCTACCCGTGCATAAGTTTCATCATAATCAATCCCCTCTTGTTGATTATAACCTTGCGCTACAAGCCTAGCTTTGTTTCTAGATACTATCCCATTTACATCCATTTTATTTCGAAAAAACCCATTTTGTTCCAATTATAGTTTGATCTTTAGGTTTTGGAACTAACTTCCAAACATCATTTCTAACGAATTGGTTTAATTCTTCTTGCATGGCGATTACCCATGATTCATCTTTTATTGCTTCATTTATGTTTTTCGGTTCAATGGTAGATACAAACAAAAAATATACTTGACTTTGATTTTGGGCTTGTGACCTTAAGGTTCTTTGATTAAGTTGTCCTATGACCTTTTCTAATGGATGACTTTTAGATTCTTTGATGTTGACAATTTCTTTATTTAATGGTTCATCTTCCTTGTTATTATTAATTATTTCTTGACCTTCTATCATTTGACTTTCAACTAAGTCATCATCTACCAAAGGTGATGTCTTAGAGGGAGGTGGACTTTCGTCGAATGTTACGTTCAACGATTCCTCGACTATCATTGTTTCTTTGTTTAGGACAATGTAAGCTTTACTAGTTTGAGAATAACCAAGAAATAAACCTTCATAAGACTTTGGGTCAAACTTGGTGAGGTAATCTTTAGTATTAAGAATAAAGCATTTACAACCAAAGACTCTAAAATATCCTAAAGTTGGCTTTTACCTTTATAAAGCTCATATGGTGTTTTGTTTAAGAAAGGACGTATTAAAACTCTATTCAAAATATATTTAGAAGTGTCAACGGCGTTACACCAAAACTTTTGAGGAATGTTTTGTTCATTAAGCATTGTTCTACTCATTTCTTGAATTGTTCTATTTTTACGTACTACGACTCCATTTGATTGAGGGTGTTCGTGGAGGGAGAAGTTATGTGTTATACCATTTGTGTCACAAAAGTTTCCAAATTGAGTTTCGTTGTCAAATTCACGACCATGATCCATTCGGATCGACACAATTTTAACACCTAGTTGATTTTGAATTTTCTTGCTAAGAATTTCAAATTTATCAAAAGCTTCATTTTTGGTTTTCAAAAACAACGTCCAAGTAAACCTTGAGTAATCATCTACTATTACCAAAGTGTATAAGTGCCTCCGTAGTCTTATAGCGGATGGACCAAACAAGTCCATATGCAATAATTCTAGACACTTAGATGTGGACACCATATTTTTAGATTTGTGACTACTATGGGTTTGTTTACCAATTTTTCAAGCGTCGCAAAAGTGTTGGTCATATTTTAGTTTTGGTAAATTCCTAACTAGCTCTTTTGAAGATAGGTTTTGTATAAGTCTCATATTAGCGTGACCTAAGCGTCTATGCCAAAGAGATGAGCTATCGTCTAACGTTGTTAGGCATAGTTTGTCACTAGATGTTTTATCTATTTTCATTACGTATATATTATTTTTCCTAACTCCTTTAGCTATGGTGATACCATCTTTTAGTATTTTACTACCATTTTCATCAAATAGTACTTTATACTTTTTATCACATAATTGGCTAATACTAAGTAGATTAAATCCTAACCTATCCACATGAGCAACATTTTCAATAGTTAGGGAGTTATGAGCGATCGTACCTTTACCAATGATTTTGCTTTTGAGATTGCTACCAAGGTGACATTACCTCCGTCATACTCTTGGTATGATGAGAAGAGACTTTTGTTGCCCGTCATATGTCGTGAGCATCCACTATCTTTTATCCATTCATCAAGTTCCAATCCAACTTTCAAGCATACCTAAGAAGCAAATAACTCAAGCATTTGGTCCCCAATATCTCATGGGTCCGTTTGGGTTAAACATACCATTTATTTGATTCATGTATGGAAATGATGAAAAAGAGTTCCATGACATATAATATGGAGTTTGATATGGTTAGGAAGTTTTGATTCCAACCATTGTGTTGGTAGTTGGGTTGTATGTTGTGGTTGCTCTTAGGAAAGGGGCATTTGGCAAAAGGTGTTTTATATCGTTGTTGAGTAGTTTTTGATCTAAATTCATTTATAGCAAGTCCTACTCCTGATGTAAACGCTGGTTTTAGTTTAACATTATCCTTGGTTTTGTTAGTTACTTTTACAAATTCAGTGCGGTCCGTATTACGAACATTTTGTCCTGCTGAAGTACCCACGACACCAATTTGTTCAACGGACGGAACCTTAATTTTGGTTCCGTCTGGTCCGTGTTGTACTGCAGCAGATTTGACAGTTTGTTCGTCCTTTTCGGCCGTTTTGTTTTGACTTTTTGGAATTAATACTTCATTAAAACCTAGCCTGTTCATGTCTCTGGTGTTTTATGAATTTTAACTATTTCATCGGCAAGAGCGATGTTCTTTGTTAAACCTTTTAAATTTAGAATTGTTTTCGATTAAAACATCTTGTGTGAGCTTTAGTTTTTCTATTTCAAGTTTAAGCTCTTGACATGATTTACAATCATCGTCATTTGCTTTTCCTTTTTCAAGTCGTTTTGCTTTTTCTTTTAACTCGTAAACTTCATTTTCCAAAAATTCCCTTTTGGTTTTTAAAATTTTATTTTTAGTTATGATTTTTAGACTTAGCTCACACAATTGATTATATTGTTTTTGCAAAGTGTCATCATCAATAGAAGAATAAGAAGAGTCGAAAAGTACCTCGTTTGACTCATGTGCCATTAGAGCGATCTCTTCCTTGCTTGATTCTTCATCGTCTTCACTATCACTCCAAGCACCACTTACAAAAGCTCGTTGAGTTTTGCTTTTAGGTGGCTTGGGACATTCTCCTATGAGGTGACTTGCATCACCACATCTAAAACATTTTCTTTCACCTTTACCCTTCTTGTCATCCCGATCTTTTTGAAATGGCTTCTTTTCTTCTCGAGGTTGTCTTACGAACTTTCCTCTTCTTCTAAAGAACTTCTTAAAATCTCTAACGGCCATGGCATATTCCTCATCTTCACTACCGGAGCAAGATTCGTCATCATCACTTGATTCCGCTTTTTCTTTTAGAGCAACGGATTTGATCTTCTCCCTTTTTCCTTTGATGATCTCCTAATCTTTCTCCATCACCATTTCGTGTACTTTGAGGTTACCGATCAACTCGTCTAGTGACATTATTGAGAGATCTTTTGATTCCTCAATTGCGGTCACTTTAGCTCTCCATTTGGGATGGAGTGCTCTAAGAAATTTCCCGACAAAGTTCTTACTACGAAAAGATTCATCAAGTGCTTTAAGTGATGTAATAATAGTATTAAAGCGAGCAAAACAACAATCAATGCTTTCATCTTCAGGGATAACAAATTGTTCATATTGTTGAACAAGAAGATCAATTTTGTTATCCTTGACTTGTGAATTACCTTGATGTGTAACAATTAAAGATTCCTAAATATCTTTGGCGGTTTCACACATAAAAATTCTTTCATATTCTTTTCTAGGTAAAGCATTATAAAGCATCATTTTAGCTTCGTTATTTTTAGTAACTAATTTCTTTTGTTCATCAACAGAAATATCCTTTGTTGTAGAACTAAAATCCACTTTAACAATAATAAACCAAAGATCTATATCTTTTGATTTTACATATGTTTCAAAACGGTTTTTCCAATAGATAAATCCATTGGTTTCAAAGAGTGGTGGTCTTTGCATAGATTGCCCTTCTTTAAAGTTTTCAGAATCCATGGATCGTTTCAAGTTTATAAAATACAGATTATTTTAGAAATTCTTGAGCAACGAGGCTCTGATACCAATTGTAGAAAACTAAAAGGGGGGGTTGAATAGTTTACCAATTAAAACTTTGTTTTGAAACTTATTGTAAAGATCAATTGATATTGATCTTAGATATGTTAATGAAATATGCAAGCAATATGTAAAGAGTAAATAAGGAAAGAAATGATCAAACCACAACAAGTTGTTTATAGTGGTTCGGTCTACAAGGACTCTTTTTCCTTGCCCTACTCCACTCCTCGAGTCTCACACTCGAGAGTTTAACTTCACTAGTCAACAAGCTCCTTTCACCTGTGGAGAAAACCTTTACACTTCGCTTACACTATTTCCGACACTAAGCTAGATGTCGAGTTCTTTCCAAGGGTACAACTACTCCCACACACAATGTATTTTGAGGACTAAAATACTAACCACTCACACTCACAAGATTATGATGGTTTAATATAACAATGAAGTATGAATCAACACTAGATCATACAACACTAAACAAACAAGACTTCCAACTTCTCGTTTGAAGCTTGAATGTGACTTGATCTTCTTTGCTACAAAAGAGATCACTAATATGATATGAAACTGAGTTAGAAAGGTTAGAGAGAAGATATGTATGGGAGTGGGTTAGAAAGGGATGAAAAACTACTTGGCTTGGCATTGCTATTTATAGCCAAATGGATGAGCCGCGTCACGGACCGCGGAACCCTTTAAGGGTTCCGCCTCGTGTACCAATTTGGTACCGTCGGTCCGATGCACCAAGATATCAAATCTTGCTAAAGTCAACTCTATCTAAGTAAGATTGTGCAAGATATGAAGAGTACAAATCCACACAAAATATCTAATGAAATCTTCCAATGATTTCCATGATGCATCACATGATGTCATATGTTGTATTTCTATTTTTAGAAATATGCAAGTACTTAAGTAGTGTTTGGTTTTAAGAACCTAACACATTCTAAAAACTATTATCATACATAATGATTAGAGTCATATCAAGATGTTACTAATCATAAATGTAAATTCTTGAATGATGAATATATTGTTTGAAAAAACTTGTTTTAATATCTATTAAACTTGACAAGCTTTAAGCTTTTATACAAATTAAATTTACTTTTGTCGTTAACAAAACTTAGATAAAGATCAAAAATATAAGTAACGTTTAATGACGATATTTGTATTAACAGTCTTACTAGCGATCTCGGGATGCTTCACAAAACAAGTTCTAGAATCTAATATACTACCGGTTCACACACTAAGCATTAAAGATGAATGCTTTAATTCCTACTAATCTAAGGGTGATCCTCACATTTTGGGTGGAATTTAGGTTGTAAAGGGTTTTTGTGCTAGTCATGCAACTTCCTATCCATGAGACGCTTTATTAAGACTAATGGCCCACTCCTACATGTCATAAAAAAATTTAAATTTGGTGCCAAAATTACCTAACCGACATTTTCTCATGGTTTATTACACAAATACAATTGGACAAAGCAAATAATCAAGGATAAGCATAGTTTCAAAGTTCCCGTTTTATTTTCCCTTCCTACACTTAAACTGAACATTGTCCCCAATGTTCCCCGAAAGTATCAAAGTTATGATAAAAGAAGGTAATTAAAAATGAAAGAAACTAATACTCCCCTGATTAGCTCGGTAGGATCCGTGTAAAGTGGTGGTTAAATTCTTTTCAAGAAGAATGTATGCGTGAAAAGCTCCTTTCAATCTTATGTATCTTCTTCTTAATAAATTAAACCTGCACACTTGAAGAAAATAAACGAAACCTTCGCAGAAAATCTCGGTAATAATATATATAAGACTCTATTAAACTAGGATATAATGCTTGTGGAATGGATGTTTACAGAATTTCTGGAAAAATTAAGACCTGGAAAATTCCAAAAATTTATAAGTAGCTCAGAAAACGAGAAAAGAGTAATCTGATGTTTTACTCCTTCCGACGCCGTCAGGTTATCCGACAAAAACTGGTCTCGATTTTCTGGAAAAAAATTGGAAAATTTACATCTTTAGAATCTGGAAAATTTCTCAAAACATCCATTATGACTCGATACAAGCATTTGACTCGAACAAACACACATAAATATCTTTTAATTAATTGTAATTCTCATGTTTACGTTTCTTTTGAAAACGTGTGTAATCCTCCCTACACTTATCCTTTATGTAAAATACCTTTATATGCAATTAAGACGAGGTTAAAAATAAAATAAAGCATTTTTACAAATTTAAACATGAGAATAAGCAATCAATAAAAGATATATGACACTAACAAGCAAACAATTAAGCATGGGTTGCCTCCCACGAAGCGCTTTTCTTTATTTATGAGTCTTGTAGCTAGACTCGTAGTCGTGCTCCTACGTAACTTCATTACCGTCATCTCCTTCCTTATGACGGTCTCTAGTGGTTGGTTCCATGTTGTATAAGTGTCCTATGATACACCTCTCTAAGAGTTCGTCTTCTCCCCACTTATTTCTATATTCCGGTCCTAAGTTCAAGCAATCCTTATAGAATCCGAAAATCTTAGCCATAACATAATCTACTCCTTTTTCCTTATCCTCATTATTCCTATAATAGACCGACAGTTTAAGTTCCTTTTCATCATTAGAGAGTGATGAAAACTTCTCAATCTTAAACGGCATTTGGTAAGCTATGTCGTCGGTCTCATCCTTGAATCGCACTATTCCTAATGAGGGATCATAAGTCATCCCGATGTTTTCTATGAAAGGTTTTCCTAGAATAACATGGGACAAGCTAGGATCTATGGCCGTGCTAATATCATCCACAATTATGAAGTCCGTAGGGAACGTGAAACTACCTACATAAACGGGTAATCCCTTAATTCTACCAAGAAAATTGCAACTAACACTAGGATTATCGGGGTCTTGCCTAGTTGGAATAGGCTTCTTCATTACCTAATTGTAGTAGGTGCTAGTCATTATGTTGATTGGGGACTTGCGATCAATGTAGGCCCTTGCCACGAAAAGGTGTCCTATGCAACATGGTATGTTAAGATTCCAAGGGTTTCTAAACTTGATCCTAGGGCTTTTCCTAACATACATGTGACGTGAGGTCACGACACTAAGTGAGGGTGGCGAGATAGTTCTTCTTCCGTAGGAAACTTATTGAAATAGTCATTGTCTACTTCATTCACTTCCTCGGTTGTTTCATTCGTCTGTTTTTCTTTAACCTCAAGTATCATCTCATGGTTCGCTTCGTCATTTGTTCTATTAGGTTTCACTAAGGCGATGGTATTGACGAATTGAACGTGCTTAGCTAACTTACTTGGGTCCTTAATCTCTAAACCGGAAGGCTCGGGAGTTGAGATAACATTAACCTTCCTATCACTATTGGTCATGGCTTTCAAAAGGTTATCTATCTTCCTATCCATTTCGGCTTGTTGTAGGTTAAAGCTGTCCGAGAGCTTAGCTATTTGGGCTTCTTGGGATGCGACTAGGTTTTGCAACATCCCTTCAATGTTTTGTTGGTTAGGACCGTGAGATGGGGACCATAAGAAATCATTGGAAGTGAATTCTTTGGTTTGTCCCCAATAGAAGTCGGGCTTGCCCTTCCATGCCTCTCGGGTTTCATTGAAATTCCTAGGTTCGGGTATTGTAGGGAATCTTCCTCCCGTTCCATTAATACGCGAGGATGCGTAGTTAACGGAAGCATGTTTGGGGGATCGGTGTGCAAGTGTGCTGTCACCATATGGTTCACACGAGGAAGAGACTTTGTTCACATGGCGCGAAGACTTAGGATTTTCGTAGGAGCTCATTAGGAATTTTACTTGATCTTCAAGCTCGAGCATCCTACGGTCGGAAGATTGTGAGTCAAGGGGAGGCAAGGAGATTGCCTTAACGGTTTTGGGCAACTCACGGGTCATTCCAACTTTCGTTGTCATAGAGAGCAAGGTCCTCTATTATACCCCACGATTCTTCCGCGTTGAGATCACTAAGTTTTCCACCCGCGCTGGTCAATGGATCGCTTAGTGGGGAAGTTGACATGATCATAGAAAAGTTGGACTTGGAGCCAAAGATCAATGCCGTGATGAGGGACTTTATGAAGTAAGTCCTTAAATCGAGTCCATGCTTCAGAGAGAGATTCACCTTGACGTTGTTGGAACATCAAGATGTCATTCCTAAGCTTAGTGGTTCTCCCTGGCGGGAAAAATTGAGCAAGGAAGGAAACGAGAGGTGAGATCATCCCAACTTGAGATGGAGCCGGCGGGAAGTCGCTCAAGCCAATTACTAGCTTGGTCCCGTAGAGAGAATTGGAAGAGACGCATGTGCGTGGTCTCCCGAGTAGTAGCATCAAGGTCGATGGAATCGACAATTTTGAAGAAATCCCTTAGATGTCGATTTGGATCTTCTAACGAAGTCCATGGAATGCACATCCGTTTTGCACCAACCGGATGGTGTCGGATTGCAAGGCCGTAGTTTGGGCTTGGTCGGAAGCTCAATGGTGTTCCTATAGCCTAGGTGGCTTGGTCTCGAGTATTCACCAAGAGTACGGCTCTTGGCGGGTCATTTGGTGGTGGGTTGATGAATGGTGGGTGGTTATCACCTTCCATGATGAAAAGTGATGTGGTTTACGAACAAAGGTCACGAAGAAGGGGGATAGACTACGAGAAAGCTAAAATGAGAAAAATTTACTTGATAGGAATCAAGCAAAGAAACCTAAACGAGGTGGACTACTAACTAGCTATTCTATTCCCGGCAGCGGCGCCAAAAACTTGATAACGCTACACGCGTCGTTCGGGGTCAAAGGAACTTCCTTTTCTTCGAGCAAGTTTTATAACACCCTAGGCAGTGAACCTAATCGTTGTAGTGTATTATTAGGGTAAGCCACGGGTATTGATATCGTTCTCTAGGGGAATAGGAATGCTAGTGAGAAGTTACTACGCTAAGGTTGGGGTTGAGGAAGATTATTTTTTTATCTTTTTATGTTTTTTAGGAATTAGAAAGGTACGAATCTCGGGCTTTGGATTTGGGGGTTGGTATTTCTACCGATTACTCTACTTATCTAATTATCTAATCTAAGGTGTATGTAGTCTATGTCTAATTATTGTGTGCTCGTATGATAGTTTAAAGATGTGTTCACTTAGGTTTTATTACTCCTTAATTATCTCCTATTGATGGTTGAATTGTCACGTCCTTATTCTTAATCGCGTTGTGTGTCTAAAGTCGTAGGGTATGCGTTTATCCCTAACTCTTTGAAACTACCAAAGGGTCTCGTCAACAAAATCTCTAGGAATTATAAACTCTAACTCTAAGGTACTCTTTGGATGGTTTAGCCTACAACTACTCTAGGTGTTATAGTCTAAGGTTCACAAAGATTCAATTAAGCATTAACTACACAATGAATGACCTATCGCATTACTAGATCATTAACAATTAAGATAAGAGACAACCAATCAATATTCAATAATTAAGTTTCATATTCCCTAAGCAAACACACAAATAAATTAGCCGGACATGGAAAACATGCAAGCATACACACAAATAATTGAAGACATAATTGAATTAATGAAGTAAAACACTTATCTTGTGGTAAGATAGGGTTTGGAACCCTAAAATACTGTACAAGACAGCCTTGGTTCGGTTTAGGTTTTTACTCCAAAAGACTACCCACTAAAACTGAAAAATTCGGATTCTATATATAAGATTACAATCGCGACGGTGTCACCTTATGATTTGTGATGCCGTCGGGTCGCCGTCATTAGGGTTTCGTCTTGGCCAAGTTAGTCTTGCGACGGCGTCACCTTATGCTTGTGACGCCATCCCCTTCAGTCTCTGACGCCGTCTGGATCAAATCTAGGCCGTCTGAGTTGCGACGGCCTACTCTTTTAAAGCCTGACACCGTCACTTGAAAATAAGCAATTTGGCTACTGTGCCGTCACAGAAGTTCTCTGACGGCGTCGCAATTAACACCGACGCCGCCCCTTGTATTTCAGCAGCCTGAGTGTCTCGATTCTTGACTTTGGCCATTTTCTTCGTATATTCATGCCTTTTCGTTCCAATAAGTGCCATTCCAGCAATTTGCCTTCAAGAGACCTAAAAAGTGAAAAGGAACGATATTAAGTAATAACGGATACAAAAGTGATCAAATAAGGGCTTAAACGACCCCTCAAAAAGGTACATTTTAAAACCTTATCACACGCACCACCGGAGCGGGAGGGAGATTCCCTATAACCCCCAGACCTAAGACTTTCAATGAAGCCTGAGAGGCATGGAAGGGCAAACCCGAATATAATTAGGGTCAAACCAAAGAATTCAATTCTAACGACTCCCCATGGTCCTAACCATATGATTCAAGCTCTCATGGTCCTAGTCAACGTAACTTGGAAGGGATAATGCGCAACTTCGCAACATCCCAAGAAACCCAAATAGCCAAGCTTTTGGATCACTTTAATCAATAACAAGCCGAGATGGATAGAAAGATTGTTAACCTCTTAAAAGCCATTAACAATCATGTTGATAAGATGGCAACTGAGAAGGTTAATGCCATCTCGGCTCATTCCTCCGAGAAAGCTCCCATTGTAAAGATTTATGACCCAAGCAAGTTCTTCGCTCACTTGCAATTAGGCAATGAAAATAGGGACCCATCTTCATCAAAACACGTTCACTTTGTCAATGCCATCACCCTAGTGAGACCAAATAGGAATAATGATGAAGAGAACCATGAGACGGTGCTTGAGGTTAGTAAGACTCCTAAGGATGAAACAACTAAAGAAGTAGACGAAGTAGGTGACGAATATTTCAACAAGTTTCCAACAAAAGAGGAACTTTCTTACCACCTACATCTTGTACGCGACCTTCGTTCCTTTTATGATATGAGACCCCCACACATCACCATTGGAAATACTAGGAATCTCAACATTCCATGTTGCATAGGAAACCTCTTCGTGGCAAAAGCCTACATCGACCGCAAGTCCCCAATAAACATCATGACTAGCACATACTATAATTGGGTGGTCAAAAAACCTATCCCAAGTAGGCAAGATCCCGATGATCCTAGAATAAGATGTAACTTCCTTGGTAGAGTTAAGGGATTGCCTGTTTATGTAGGAAGCTTCACGTACCTAACGGGTTTCGCGATTGTGGAGGATATTAGTACATCTATAGATCGTAGCTTGTCCCATGTCGTTCTAGGAAAGCCATTCATAGAAAGCTCTAGAATGACTTATGATCCATCATTAGGGATAGTTAGATTTAAGGATGAGACCGATGAGATTGCCTACCAAATGCCATTCAAGATTGAGCAATTCTCATCACTATCCAATGATGAGAAAGAAATTAAGCTATCGGTCTACTTTAGGAATGAGGAGGATAGAAGGAGAGGAGTAGATTATGTGATGAGTAAGATATTCGATTTTATAAAGAATGCGTGAAACTAGGATCGGAATATAGAACCGAATGGGGGCATAATGATTTATTAAAGAGATGCATACTCGGACATAACTATGCTATGGAAAATCCCCATAGAAATCATCATGAGGGAGAAGATGATGATAATGAAGTCACGTAGGGTATGACTTCGAGTCTAGCTACAAGACTCATAATAAAGAAAAGCGCTTCTTGGGAGGCAACCTGATGGTGCTTACCGTGTGCAAGTTTTAAAAATTTATAAACATGACTTATCCGTCTAATACTATAAACATACGAGCAATTATATTCGTTCACGATAGCAAAGGTGGGTAAGTCGAGATCGTCCCAAGGGATTTTGTGTTTGAAATTGTTTTAAAAGATTAGTAACAAGAAAGCTTTGTCAAGGCTTCCTCCAAAAGTGATGTTTTAGTGAAATTCAATATAAAGAAATATATATATACTTACGTGTAGTCTATAGGCAATCATAGTAAGCATTCATGAAGGCTTGGTGTAAACTCTTGATGTGATGCACAAATCATAAGCAAATGATTTCCAACCATGGTTTATGTTTGCAAAAATCATTCTAAGAACAAAAACATATAGGTAATCCTTTCGGTCCTTATCCTAATGATTATCCTTAAGAAAATCCATTTGTTTGTAAAATGTTCTTATTAAACTCGTTCCTACGAATCTTTCGACCTTTCGTGATGAAAATGTTTCTAGTCTTGTTTTAATAAGTAAACATGGTGGTTGTCAATCACCATATCCCCGTACTAGTTTGTCACTTAACTTTTTGAAATAAAACACAAGAGAAATCCTTTCGGTCCTTTTTCTTAAAACATGTTTTACCGACAAATCAAACAAGACTAGTATTTTTCCAACAAACTCATTTAAACAAGATCATATATACATGCATCACATATGAGAACACTAGTATGATTTCCTACATCCTTACACACAAGTATATTCGAAAACTACTCCATGATAATAATAACAAAACACAAGAAATAACAAAGTAATTCCAATAACTCAAGAGAATAGAAATCCATAACAAGGTTCATAGAATACCTAAACTTTTGCGATTACAAGAACTAGAAATCGTGGCTTATAGCAACCACACGCCTCCAATCACCTAGCTTAACCGTATAACTCCGAATAACCAAAACAATGGATGAGAATTGCTCTCTCCAACCTCCTGGACGTTTTACAATGAATACTAAACTTTTGGGATGAATAAAATGGTTGGTAATAGTTTTGGTGTAAACTATTACACTTTGGGTTGTGTCACACCTAGTATACTAAGTCTAGGTTCAATATATAGCCAAAGAGACTTTACTAACTGGCCAAAAACGTTCCCAACAAGTTAATAACAAGAAATGATCGGCCTCCAATCATTATGGGGAGTTAAGGCAACATTAAATGCGTTTTTGTGTAACTCCAGTCCATGCAACCAAACCGGTTACGATGCAACCGGATCGGTTGCGTTTTGACCATCGCCCAACCGAATCGGTTGCGGGCTCCAACCGAACGGTTGGGTGCCTCAGCTTTGACTTTTGTTGACTTTCTTGATTTGTGCCTTTTTCTTTGTTCTCGTTGATGATTTCCAAGACGAAACTTGATCTTTTCTTGCTGTAGATACTTAGAAATCATTGCGCTTCCTAATCATTGAGTCCAAAAGCTTCCTTGCTCGACTTCCTTCCTTGAGAATTCTCCAAATGTGCATAAAAACTTCATTTCTTCATCATTTGTGATACCTGGCTACATATACATACACAATACGCATCTTTTGCACTTTTGCAACAGTTATGAGTAAATATAGCCGATTATCATGCACAAAACCAACAATAACGCTACTAAAAACATGTTCATTTTAAGCGTTATCAAATTCCCCCATACTTAATTTCTACTCGCCCTCGAGTAGGTCTAACATTTGCAAAAATCGAATTCAATGGTCTTGATACCGTGGTTTCGAAAATTTAACAATCATCCCAATAGAAATAATCATTAATTTGCTTTTAATATGTGAAAAACTTTGAAAATGAACCAAGTACATTAGATAACATAACTAGAACACCTCACGAATGATTTTAAGAATTCACTCAACACTCATATATTGGTGGGTATATGTAAATCACTCAATCCCTAGTCATGATCAATGCTTTTTACCATAAGCTTGTACAAGTATCAAAACAAAGAAAATAAATTCATAAAAGAGGGCTTTTATTCGGGTTATAACGTTAAGGCTTTGGGTTTATAAAAGGCATGGATAAGGCATGGGATGGTTTATGAAATTGGTGTTAAAAGAAAAATAAAGTCAAGTCTAAACCTCCATGTTGCTAGCCAAACCACAATCCCGAAAATGATTATATCTTTCTCCTCTTCACATTTCGATCTCCAAACATATGTATAACTCAATTTAGCTCATTGGCTAATCAATATTCTTCATATAGCACATTGGCTATAACCATTTTTTTTAAGTTCCCCCACACTTAGTGTAAGCATACACCACAAAAAATACAAATGAGAAAGACGTCTCCTTCATATTTGTTGGAAAATGGTACACACTATAGACAAAGTGTAACTTCTTCATAATCATCAAAAAAAATCCAACACTCCAAACAACTAGCAACAAACCGATAGACATGACATGGCTTGGCTAAGGTTTAAGGTGTAAAATCTTTTTGTATTTTTCTGGATTTAAACAAGAATGAAAAGATTGGCTCGAAGGGTGTAACTAAGGGTATCTAGTGCTAAAGATGAGCACTAACAAATGGGTTCATATAAGGTGGTTAACTAACCAATGTGGTTAGCTAATATATCATTAAATGTAAAATGGAAGGCCATTTGGGTTAAATCCTACGATGCCTCTTATCACTTGAACATATTTTTATCACTCGAGAGTGATTTTAACCGTAATGCATAACTAGTACAAGTTCTAGAATCGACATAATCACCGTCACACTCATAGCAAATATAAAACAAAAGATGTGTTTTATACAAAAAGAAACCTCACAATTAAGTGGAAAAAGGCTATAATGCGCGCTAGAAAATGCTATCGAATCCAAAATGAATTACTTCCGTAATTTGGTTCAAATCAAAAATTTTTCAAAAACCTCATTTTACCATTGAAATACCCAAGTTGTTCTTTAAATATATCCCAAAAATGTGTGAAAACAACTAGACAATCAAGGGCGATTTCCTGCTAATTACCTGCATCCAAAAGTTTATCTAAAAATAAGACTAAAAGCTAAAAATTTAAAAATCGTATCATTTTTCCTATTTTCTTCCCTCCCCCGTACTTAAGTTTTGCATTGTCCTCAATGTAATAAAAATAAACTTCAAAGTAAAGAAAATGGGAAAAAGAAATAGTCAAAAGATACCACGGGATAGAATATGCAATATGCATATTGGGTCATAAGCAAGCAAGTGAGTTATCCAACTCCAAATATTTGACCATCAATAAGCTCCCGACAAATCCATCCTGCAAACAAAACTGCAATACACAATACACAAAACAAAACAAAACAATCCAAATGCTACTAAAAATATGAAAAATAAACAAAGTATGATAATCATCCTAGAGAAATAGTTAAGAGATAGAGATAATATTGTTTAACACATGATAACCATTGTTTTGAAACCATAAATCAAGAATGATCCACGATCATTCGTCATCCTCACTCATCTCATCACCTTCTTCATCATCATCATCCTCATCACCATCATCATCATCACTCTCGGATACATAGTGCTCATCCACAAAATCCGAACGAACTCTCCTCTTCTTCTTCGTTCTTCCAACTCCTGATGAAGATCCTCCAACATCATAGCTTGATCCACCAACCTCGGGTAATCTACCATATGCGGGCATTGGGTCAGGAAATGGTGCATAGCCAGGATATGGGTACGGATATGGTCCAGGATAAGAGGTGTAGGGGAAAGGATATGGTGGAACATTGGGTGGATTGTAGGGTGGCAACTCGTAATTGGCTTCTTGAGCCATGTGTTGAAAAATAGGCATTGAATAATCATTGATGTAATTGTTTCTCAACATCATCGAGTCTCTCCAAACGTCCCTACACTCAATTTCATTCAAATGTTGGTTCCACTCTCCCCAACCTGAGTCAAAACTACTAGACGTACCCGTTTGCACGTTCCCCATCGGTATATTGCCCATTGGCACATTTCCTTGCTGCTGTGGTGGTTGTTGTTGTTGCGGTTGTTGTGGTTCGATCCATGCTCCCAACGTTTTCAATTTCTTATTCAAAGCATTTCCAAAACCATTTGCATTCCAAATCTCACTAAACTTTGGCTCTCCACACTTAGCCAACTCACTACTATTGTAATACCCAAGATTCCTTGCCAACCTTGTCACAAAATGGCCTCCACAAATGTTGCTATTACCTTTGATTCCCGGGGCTCTCCTAGACAAATACTCGGCTATTAGCCAAGCCGCATTTCCGTCCTTAGTTTCCTCCAATAACATCATAACCCACAAGTCCGGCTTATGACATTTGTCCCTGCTTCCAATTCTATGAAACGGCCCAGTTACTAGCAACTTGTGTAGTATTCTCATCAACGGATTCCTAATGGTTGCAGCATTCCTCCTAGTGCAAGAAGGATCTCCCACTCGATTCCAATAAGCGGGCACACTAGGGTATTCTTTTTCAAACCTCCTAAGCCTCGAAAAATGAGCTTCAAACAATCGATGCTTAACCTCATTCGGTTCATACAAGCCAAGAGCAACAGCAAAATCCGGCAAAGTGTAGGCGTGATCCCGCCCACAAAGCCTAAACCAAACACAAACTTCTTCCATCAAGTTCCGAACATTGACCTTTCTCTCAAAATACATAGTCGAAAAGAACTCCATACACCACTCACGATAAACCTCTTCATTTATGCTAAATGCTCTTTCCCATGACAAATCATCAAACGAATCCCCATCAGCCGGATACACATAAGATGTCCACATCATTTTTCGCAACTCTTCTTCACACTCATATTCGGCAAAAAAATCCCAATCAATCACCCTAGGAACCGAACATGTCCTATTTTACAACTTTGATAATCGTTCCCGGAAAGCATGTTTCTCCTCGTTGGTGAGATCTTTGAACTTCAGGTTGGCATTTGCCTCCGTCTTCAAGTTATACGCGACTTTCCTCCTTTCTGTTAGGAATTATAATTGAGTTGATAAGACAAAACGTGTGAAAGATGAAGGACTAATGATGACAAGTGATGATGATTGAAACACAAAGGACTTACTTGTTAAAGAAGACTTTATTATTTAGTCCCTAGTAGTCAATTGTAACCCTAGACTCTCTAGTATATAAAGAGAGGCAGGGAATTAGATTTAGTGTGTGTCAAGATGTGAACACCAAAGGTGTGTGTGTGTGTTCCTAGGCGTATGTTCATGTAAACGCCTAGGTTATTAGTTTAGTTAGTAGACGTGTTCCTAAAAACGTCTAAGATTAGTTAGTGTTAATGATGAAAACCTTGTTCAATAACAAAGTATTGTTTTGATTATTCCGCTGCTTATTATCTTTGTTATTGATCCCTAGCTGAGCTTATAAACGATCTTCACAATTGGTATCAGAGCGGGGAGCTCTTGATATAGGGATCTACAAGGTTTATCGAAGAAAAAGGAAGAAAAATTCGTATCTAAAAACTTTTCGTAAGGTTTCTGCAGGGCTGTTTTCAAAAAGCGATAACTTTTTCGTTAGCCGTTGGATCGGGACGAAATTTGTGGTGGACGTTCTCTATATGGCAATTTAACTTTTCTCTAAAGGGATTTTCGATCTGAGCTTTTATACAAAAGATATTAACTGTCGAAGTTGGCTGCTGAAGGAGTTTTTCAAAATCGAATTTTTCTGGTTTTTGGTTTTTTCATTCGTTTGAGTACGCATTAAAGGGTACTATCAAACCCTAATTCAATGAGTTTTTAATGATCACTATTTTTTGGAGTATGATTTGCTTGTTTATGGTTGTTGAAACCCTAAATTACTCGAAGGTACTGATGCAATCAACTTAGTACTACCAAGGTACTGGTCATAACTGCTATCTCATTAGTACTGCTCTTCGACATGTTACTATTGCTAAGTGTGGATATTACTTGTGAAAGTAAGTGGTCTGTGACATAATGAATCATGGGACGGTGGCTTCATTATTATTGATTGATTTTTACAAGGGTCGATGCAATTGGTTGAAGGTCAGTGGTAGGGTTTTAATTATATTATCATGGGTAAATTGGCTTGATATAGTTGACCAAGCAAACTACTGCTATCGACATGGATTGAAAGTACTGCTTATGCTGTTTATTCTTCAAAGTACTGCTGCGTGACGAAAGTACCGGTCATTGGACCGAAAGTGTACTGCTTGTGGTTTGAAAGTACGCTAGGCTCAATCTTCGATGGTTATTATTATATGTGTTCATATCTCTCGTAACCAAAGTTATGCAAAAAGGTGAATAGCATGATATTAATCTGATTACAAAAGAATAATTGGATGGTCGATAACAGGGAACTACAATTTGCATGAGAACCGACCTTAGTTGAGTAATATATTGCACTTATAACTTGTCGTTTACTGAATTTTAATAAGGAGCAGTGCATGAACCTCGTAATTAATAAATAAGCATGAGGTCAATGTTAAGGTTAAGTGCATGGAAGATTTGATTGGTTCGCATGTGATGGTCGGTTTCTTTAATTGTTTATTGAGCTGCACGCATGGGTCGGTTCTAATATTTAAAGGAAACTTATTATTGGGTAGGTTCTTGGATTATTTAACTTCCATAATACACGTATTATTATGGGAACTTTAATTGTTTTGTTAAAACTGCTACCATTATGAAGTATTGTTAGCAGTCATATGAAAGTTTTATGAGCATGCATAGGAGTTGCGTATGAGAAAAACAAAGGAGGTGATGCTTTCATGTATAGTTGACCATACTAGTTCCTCGTACTGGTATCGGTTTGAATTTCTTTAAGTTTGATTGGTCAAGGTTGCTACTTCACGATATTGTTGCTCATTATAAGAATAATGGATGAAGCCATCACCAGCTTGCTATGCATTACACGAGGGATTTAATATTATGGTTTTGATAGGGAAGAAAAGTTTATGGTCATAAAAGTTTCAAGAAGATAGTTATTGGCCGGTGTTTTAAGTGATCAGAAGTGCTAGATATAATGCAGCAGCTTGAAGGTAACATTGTTGGTGTCTCATTGAAAATATATTGATTCTTATTGGTTCCATGATCACATGCATGGTTCTATTATTTACATTCTTGGAAGCTATTTGGTGTATTAATATTCACGTAAAGTTGTGGTGAATTCATTTATTGGAGAGGAATGAGTATTAATTGAATACATGGTCGAATAGCTTCAATATTCTTCGCTCGATATCGGATGATACATGTTTTGTTTTTTTTTATTTATTCTCGTATGGTTTTCGGATGAGATTGGAAGTTATTGGATGACACACACACATAGAAGAAGTTGTGTTGGTTTGAAGCGATAATACATGTTCGTGTCCAAGTTATGGTGATTTTGGGCAAAAGACACACACATTGAATATTGGATAGAATATGGTTATTGATTTGAGGGGAAGTCGACACACATACTTTGACATATTTGGATTTTTATTTGTCGGACGACACACGTATGATGTTTTGGAATTTGAGAGTTGTGACCTGGTGTTTATGAATCAGGTTCAAGTTAAAGAACTATTCTTCATATTACTACTACTTGGTTTCAAATGCGATTGTAGTCATCTTTATTAGTATTTGGGGTGGTACTATGTTCTTCATGGCTGGAACTACAACGTATTTGTGATCATGGTGGTTAGTTATTCGACAAGTTCTTATGGTTATTTACATGCATCATTCAAGGGGAAGGTTTTTACTACTACTTGTTAGTATTTGTACTATTGGTTCAAATTTCTTTTGCCTTAATTTCATTTTTAGTTGCGGAAAACTTCATGGAGGGTATCTTGAGGCATTAGAAGGATGGATTAGTCGTATGATATTGGTTCGTGGTTTTGAAGATCAAAGTTGCTTCTACTTAGCGTCTCCTTGTGGATTATGACAAAAAGGGGAAGAAGGCATTACATAGAAGATTTGCAACTTGAAGATCCTTGGTGATATTGCATGTTTAAGGGGAAGTTCATTTATCTTTCATCATATTAACTTTAGGGGAAGTTCGTGCTTATTTGGTTTTGTCATTATCAACTAGGGGAAGATTGTTAGGAATTATAATTGAGTTGATAAGACAAAACGTGTGAAAGATGAAGGACTAATGATGACAAGTGATGAAGATTGAAACACAAGGGACTTACTTGTTAAAGAAGACTTTATTATTTAGTCCCTAGTAGTCAATTGTAACCCTAGACTCTCTAGTATATAAAGAGAGGCGGGGAATTAGATTAGTGTGTGTCAAGATGTGAACACCAAAGGTGTGTGTGTGTTCCTAGGCGTATGTTCATGTAAACGCCTAGGTTATTAGTTTAGTTAATAGATGTGTTCCTAAAAACATCTAAGATTAGTTAGTGTTAATGATGAAAACCTTGTTCAATAACAAAGTATTGTTTTGATTATTCCGCTGCTTATTATCTTTGTTATTGATCCCTAGCTGAGCTTATAAACGATCTTCACACTTTCGTTCCTTTGGCCAAACTTGGTAACAATCGGGTTTAGTGGAACCCGTGTCGAGCTTGAACTACCTACAACAATTCTCTGTAGAAATCATAAATATAAGTCAATATAAGAGTGTTAGAACAAACGGGAAGGTCTATGGAAGCCTCTAAGGTCCACTTCAAAAATTCGAAAAATTCCACAACAGAACGTGGAACCGGATTCGGTTGTAGGGCAACCGGATCGGTTCCTCTGTTGACCTATTCCAACCGTTCGGTTGCGCTTCGCAACCGGATCGGTTCCTCAACCTGTATAAGCATTTGCCTTCTAATCCATTTCCCACTCGATTTTTCTAAGTCCAATTCAATCCTAGACTGTATTCTAACATCATCAATGATTACTACATCCTCAAATTGCTCTAAATTCACTTTCCAAACCTCCAATCATCACATATTCATTTGCTTAGAACTCAACAATTTAGACCTCAATTCTCAATTACTTGTTCTAATCAACAATGTGGCATCTAATATTCATTAAAATGCATCATCTACCAACTAGGAATCACCAATTGCAACTTAATTTGATTCAATGGCATAACCTAATTAAATCCGAAAATTCAATCATCTAATACTCATTCCATGTTGAATCAATCACTACAATTCTTTTTGCAATGCATTCCTATATCAATTACCCACTTAATCCTAAAAGATGACAACTTAATTCGAATTCTATCCAAAACCCCCAAATTAGTGACCTAATTTGCAATTCGAATCAAATGCTCTAATTAAACCTTAATTGAGTTAATTGAATGCAGATGCTTACTTGTTTGGGTGCCATGATGATCTTCTACAACTTAGATAATCTTCAAATAACTTCTAATGGTCGAATTTTGCGAAACCCAGCTGGAGGATTATTTGTGTGTGTGTTTTTCTGGAAAAATTGAATTTTTGGAATATATACTTGTATGCAACCGGTTCAGTCATGGACACAACCGTTTCGGTTTGCATTTTTGCCAAATTTTGCATTTTTCACGTTACTTAGGCATTTTACCTTCCAAGCAACAATCGTTTACACAAAAATCCTATTAAAGATGCACACAACATTCATCCACCATTTGGAAATTTCAACAATCATCTAATCTCAAAACTCAAATCATCATACTCATAACTTAAAACTAAAACTAAAACTCATAATGCATTAATCAAATAACTTCAACATAATAAAGATAAAAATGAAAAACAAGAAATCCTAAATACATAAAATTAAAAAGTTCATGAAATTCAGGCAAACAATTGCTTGTTTATTATGGTGCCTTGTTTCTCCTTAGAATTCCTCGAAATACTCATGCCTTAAGATGTCCTCACTTAGAAATTTCCCGGTCAATTCACGGTGTGTTTCGTAACTTTTCAACTTCGTTATAAATCTTCTCCCACGAACTCCCGGTGTCTTTGAACATCTCATCCAAGTTACGAAGGTACTCGGAAATTCCGCTTAAACTATCCATAATAACGATCTAACAAGACAAAACAAAACCAAAAACGAAAATCCAAATCATTAGCGTTAGAGTTAGTAAAAAGAAAAGAAAACTATAGAAACATATACTAAACAGGTAAAGACACTTAACAAAACTGAAAACATAAGCTAAAACTCAAAATTTAAAAAGTAGAAAAAAATTTACCAAGAGCTCCAACCGGATCGGTTGGCTCACCAACCGATTCGGTTGGTGGTAAACTTTTTAACCAAAACGTCCAACCGATCTGGTTGCGGGCTGCAACCGAACGGTTGGATTGACTTCCTAAATTTTTTATTTTTTATTTTTTTTTATATTAAACCTGTAAATTTAATTTAATTAAAGACTATTAAGTGTACTTAAACTCTTAATTAATTGAGACTACTCATTATCCTTATTAATTATAAAATTAATTAAGTTATTTAATGAAAACTATATTAACTAATCTATTAAACTACTCATTAAGGCTACTAAAACCTTAAAAACTGAGAATTAACTATTTCTAATTACTATAATTAAGACAATTAACTAAAAAGTAAATAAAACTAAAAATAATAAAAATAAAAGAAAATCTAAAAAAATCTAAGAAAAGCATAAGCAACCCATGATATAATCTATAAAAATCAGAAATGACAAGAATTAATCTATAAACTATAACACAAAACACTGGATAAACTAAAACTATGAAAATCAACAGACAAAATTTTTACCGAGAGCACTAACCGGATCGGTTGCTCGCGCAACCGGATCGGTTAGCCTCTAAACCAAAATATTTTTTTTTACTCTTTTTGACGAAATTCAATTTTAAATCTACCAATTTTACAGAATCTTAACAAAATCAAATTGCTTAGAAATTCAAAATCCCCGGCAGCGGCGCCAAAAACTTGATGGTGCTTACCGTGTGCAAGTTTTAAAAATTTATAAACACGATTTATCCGTCTAATACTATAAACACATACGAGCAAGTATACTCGTTCGCGATAGCAAAGGTGGGTAAGTCGAGATCGTCCCAAGGGATTTTGTGTTTGAAATTGTTTTAAAAGATTAGTAACAAAAAAGCTTTGTCAAGGCTTCCTCCAAAAGTGATGTTTTAGTGAAATTCAATATAAAGAAATATATATATACTTGTGTGTAGTCTATAGGCAATCATAGTAAGTGTTCATGAAGGCTTGGTGTAAACTCTTGATTTGATGCACAAATTATAAGCAAATGATTTCCAACCATGATTTATGTTTGCAAAAATTATTCTAAGAACAAAAACATATAGGTAATCCTTTCGGGTCCTTATCCTAATGATTATCCTTTAGAAAATCCATTTGTTTGTAAAATGTTCTTATTAAACTCATTCCTACGAATCTTTCGACCTTTCGTGATGAAAATGTTTCTAGTCTTGTTTTAATAAGTAAACATGGTGGTTGTCAATCACCATATCCCCGTACTAGTTTGTCATTTAACCTTTTGGAATAAAACACAAGAGAAATCCTTTCGGTCCTTTTTCTTAAAACATGTTTTACCGACAAATCAAACAAGACTAGTATTTTTCCAACAAACTCATTTAAACAAGATCATATATACATGCATCACATATGAGAACACTAGTATGATTTCCTACATCCTGACACACAAGTATATTCAAAAACTACTCCATGATAATAATAACAAAACACAAGAAATAACAAAGTAATTCCAATAACTCAAGAGAATAGAAATCCATAACAAGGTTCATAGAATACCTAAACTTTTGCGATTACAAGAACTAGAAATCGTGGCTTATAGCAACCACACGCCTCCAATCACCTAGCTTAACCGTATAACTCCGAATAACCAAAACAATGGATGAGAATTGCTCTCTCCAACCTCCTGGACATTTTACAGTGAATACTAAACTTTTGAGATGAATAAAATGGTTGGTAATAGTTTTTGTGTAAAATATTACACTTTGGGTTGTGTCACACCTAGTATACTAAGTCTAGGTTCAATATATAGCCAAAGAGACTTTACTAACTGGCCAAAAACGTTCCTAAGAAGTTAATAACAAGAAATGATCGGCCTCCAATGATTATGGGGAGTTAAGGCAACATTAAATGAATTTTTGTGTAACTCCATCCATGCAAACCAACCGGTACGATGCAACCGGATCGGTTGCGTTTTGACCATCACCCAACCGAATCGGTTGCGGGCTCCAACCGAACGGTTGGGTGCCTCAGCTTTGACTTTTGTTGACTTTCTTGATTTGTGCCTTTTTCTTTGTTCTCGTTGATGATTTCCAAGACGAAACTTGATCTTTCCTTGCTGTAGATACTTAGAAATCATTGCGCTTCCTAATCATTGAGTCCAAAAGCTTCCTTGCTCGACTTCCTTCCTTGAGAATTCTCCAAATGTGCATAAAAACTTTATTTCTTCATCATTTGTGATACCTGGCTACATATACATACACAATATGCATCTTTTGCACTTTTGCAACAGTTATGAGTAAATATAGCCGATTATCATGCACAAAACCAACAATAACGCTACTAAAAACATGTTCATTTTAAGCGTTATCAAATTCCCCCATACTTAAGTTCTACTCGCCCTCGAGTAGGTCTAACATTTGCAAAAATCGAATTCAATGGTCTTGATATCGTGGTTCCGAAAATTTAACAATCATCCCAAAAGAAATAATCATTAATTTGCTTTTAATATGTGAAAAACTTTGAAAATGAACCAAATACTTTAGATAACATAACTAGAACACCTCACGAATGATTTTAAGAATTCACTCAACACTCATATATTGGTGGGTATATGTAAATCACTCAATGCCTAGTCATGATCAATGCTTTTTACCATAAGCTTGTACAAGTATCAAAACAAAGAAAATAAATTCATCAAAGAGGGCTTTTATTCGGGTTATAACGTTAAGGCTTTGGGTTTATAAAAGGCATGGATAAATCTCCTTAGCCCACCTTGTATGCACTCATCTTTATTGCATTATTGTAGTTATTGTTAAACCCTTAGTTCAATTATCTAGTTACTTGCATGGTTGCTAAGTCGAGTCATATCTTTTGTACACAGTTTTGAGACGATTGAGACTCATGGGTTAAAGTAAGTATTTTATGGAGTAACGGGAAGGAAAGTTAATATCAATTTCTCTTGGTCTACGTAATTAAGTACTCCAAGTGTTTTGATCTTTTGAAATTCGGGTAAATTAGTGTTATTGAAATAAAAACTCAAGTTTAGGGATCTTCTTATATATCCCTTTATTTTGATGTTATCTTAGAGGATGGTAGAGTAAAAAGGTATGAAAAAAGAGAAAAACATACGGGGCTACCATCCCACATCTATCTTTATGTTTTATGTTTTAAATTTATGTTTGTTTCAAATTGTTATTTAGTGTCAGTGAGTCGAGTCTTGGCTTAGCAACGCCGTGTTTTACATGCATGTAACTTGGATTTTTGACTTGCCACCACTCAATATACCCATATTCAACAAAACCCTTTATTTCCCTACCCGAAGCCTAACATTATAACCCTTTGTAAAGACCTCTTAGATAGTTATTCCTAGGTGCTTACGCCAAAGCGGTAGAGGTTTGATATATTCTCAAGCCTATGGTAATCTATGTACTATGACAGGTAGTGAGTGTTTATCTTCCATTTTCTTACATGTTATATTTCATATAAACCCGAGAGATGAGAGAATCCAAACACCAAATGTGAGGTGCCAGTGTATAATTTTCATGCTTGTTTTGACTATTGTGATGCTTGTACTTGTTGTAAACTATTTTAAACCAATGATAAATGACCCCTAACTCATAAATTGATTAGCCAAAAGCACATTTGCTTGAGAACAAGCAAATTCCAAGTGTAGGGATATTTGATAAGGATTTAAAACATACGTTTTTAGAGGGTTATTTAAGCCCTAAATCGACAAATTTTATATCTGTTACTGCTTAAAAACGTTCCTTTTCACATTTTAGGTCTTTTGGAAGCAAAATACTGGAATCGAGCATAATTGGACGAAAAGATGAAGAAAATGACAAAGTCAAGATTTCAAGGCTGTTTTTCACACTTGACGGCGTCCCAACCCAAAGGGGGACGCCGTCGCTTACAAGGTTTTCTAAAAAGTATCAAGCGACGGCTCAGGTCATATTTTGGTTCTAACACATGATGACGTCACGCCTAAATCCAAAAGAGCGTCACCCTTACTTTTTCACCAGACGACCAAGGTCCATTCCAAGACGACGTACATAATGAAGCCAGACGGCGTCACACTTTCTCACATGACGCCGTCCCAACAATGAATTGTCCTAAACTAAACCCTAATGACGGTGACCAGACAACGTCACATCAAAAGGCGACGCCGTCGCAAGTGTAAATCTATATATAGACTTCAATTTTTATGTATTTTGTGTGTAGTATTTTGGAGAGAAAACCCTAGTTCGTTAATAGTCCGACTTGGGCAGTATTTAAGGGTTCCAAACCCTCATGTACACTCAAATATTCCAATCTATCAACATGTTTGTTCTATGTTCAATTGTTTGTTTGTATTCTGGCTTATCTATCATGCGTAGTTAAATTAATATAGTGTTTGCTTAGATCCAATGAAACCTAGTTGTTGATTATTGTTAGGTTGTCTCTTTTTTTAATTGGTAGATGCTAGAGTAAGGAAAACTGGCTTCTTCTTTAATTGTTGCGAGCTTGAACGTCCTAAATAGCAAAAAGCTTGAGAGTGCACTTAGGCCATCGTTGTGTTTATTGTGTGAGTTGTAGCTTAAGGATAATAGAGTATTCAGAGAAGATACTTCGGTACTTGGCGATCCCGGATAGTCTAGAGGAGAGTTACGATTCATAGAACTAGAGAATTAGGCACCCCCTATGACTAACACGGAATACAACGCACCAATTAGAATGAGGATGTGACAATTCAACCGACCAATAAGAGATAACTAGGGAGTAAGAAAATATAAGTAAACACGTTTTTAATTATCATAAGAAATACATTCACTCAATCCATAGCTTTTTATTTTCATTAGTTTAGTTAGTTTTTTATTTTTATTGTTAAGTAGTTTAAATTGGTAGAATTACCACCCCCTATCTTCAAACCCCGAGATTTTACTTGCTTTCATTAAAAATTATAAAAAGACAAAAAAGAATCTTCCTCACCTCACCGTTTCGTCATACAACACTACTAGCATCTCCATTCCCCAAGAGAACGGTCAGCCCACTGGGCTTACCCATACTACACTACAACAGTTAGGTACACTGCCTAGTGGGTTGTAAAGCTTGCTCGTTGAAAAGGATGTCTTTCGACCCCAAACCCACGTATCACTAGGTTCAACCTATTCTTCTGGGTTGATATTGTCTCACATCATGGAGATCATAATCAATCCCTTGTTGTCTCTTATCACGAACAACATTATCATTTTGATGTCTCTCATCATGAAGGACATCATCATTTAGTTGCCTCTCATCATGGACAACTTTACCATCTAGTCTTAGATGAATATCCATTCTCCTCTGAGAAATAAGGAAACACAGTTTCAAACAATGAAAGTGTTCCTTGATTCGATAATCGTATCTTTGTGTATATTTATCGTTTCCGAATCACATACAAAGAAATGATAAGCACTACTGTTATGAACATATACAAAAAATATGCAAAACATAGTTTTAGGTCCAATATTTTGAACCTTGGGTGTCGGTACAGATAGACACCCCCCACATTCGTAAGTACTTATAGGATGGTTTTCTTCCCATTCATAGTTCATAAAAACTATCTTTTTTATCTTACAAGGGATCTTATCTAGGAGATAAGTAGCCGATAGACGCTTTCCCCCATATACCATGGCTTAAACCAGGACTTTAACAACATGGCATAACCATATCTTTTAAGGCAAGGTTCTTTTCATTCAACAATTCTGTTGATGCGTATAAGGAGCAATAAATTTGTGTCTTATTCCAGGTTTAGGAAACACATGAAATGGAGACACATATTCACATTTTTTATCATTTTGAACCAACTTTTTTTTATAATAAGTTGATTCTTATTTGTATAGATCAGTCTTGTCTATATCCTTACTCTCAAGTATGTACAAATAGCAATATTTTATACTACCATCAACAATTATGATGAAGTACTCGCTAATTGATACCTTAGTAAGTATCGAGCCTAAATCACATAAAACAATGTGAATCATATCAAGGGGTTCGGTTAATTTCGTTTAACTGAGTGAAGAGGCAATCTTGTCAATTTGGCTTCAACACAAGTTTTAATTTTTGTAATCCGTGTTCGTTTATCTAATTAAACAACGTATTGAGTTAATATTAACATGTCCGAGTCGGCCATGCTATACATTTAAAGTATCAAAATAAGTTGAATTCATACTCATTTATTAAGACAAACATTAAAAAAATGATTCAGCTTAAACATTTAAAGAAGGGCGTAACCCGTACCGACCAAAATTTTGTTCAATGTTAACTCAAATTTATGTAAATAAAAAAATAAAATGAAAAGATGTGAATTTCAGCGTCACATATCCTTTTCCCATGATATTACAGTTGTAGAGTTGTCCATAAATTGCATATCTCTTTTTTCAATTGCGTTGATAGAGTTGATCAAAATCTTATCGTCATACGCATGACTTGATGCCCAAGTGTTAATCCATCATTATCTAAGGTCGGATCCCGCTTTGACCACAATTTTCATGTCATTCAATCCATTTAACACATTGTTATGGCGCATAGAATCTAAGTGCTTCAAAGCATCTACCGTACACATAACTCGAGTATCGGTATCCCTTTCATCAAGTTCGGGAACAAATCCTCTAGATGTCACTCGTGACATTCCAAAAATTCTGTTAAAATGGATTCCGTTATTAATCTAAAACTAAATTTGGAATAACTAATAACTTGCTATATCACAAAGTGTTTCTTAACAAAATGATTAAATTGAATTTTGTTTAAAAACTGCTATTTGTAAGATCCATTATACAAAAACGATTTTAAAGAAGTCTTTTGATTTGAACAACTAAACAATATCGCATATTACATAATGTTTCTAAACAAAACAAATTTGGAATATGATTTTGTCAATGTTCTTTAAGTATATCTTAATAGATCTGTATCGCATGGTCTAATTCTACAATGAAACTCGACAAGGTTTCAAAATAGATTTACTCTTCCAAAGAAACTCAACAAGGTTTCTATAGATCTACTTTCAAATCCATAAAGTTTCAAGGGTTATATTTAGTTTATAATTAAACTCAACTTGGTTTAAATAAGCTAAACAAGTTAAAGAAACTTTTCTACCAAATATCATAACAGCTTGTATATTATCATATTTTGTTTCAAACAAACTCATATATGTTTCAATAAACACATTCTAGTAATCTAATAAAATAGCAACTTGTATTTTATAAGATTTGTTAAAAAAAACTCCACTTGGTTTTAATGAATCTAATTTCATCATGATTTGCAACCATGTTAGTAATTGGCGCATCAATTACATCACAAGATTCACTAAGGTCACAAATTATGTTACCATCAATTAACTAGTGAATAATTTTACATAAAAACAGTTAGAACAATATGGTATCTAATAAACTCGACTTGGTTTATGTAAACTTGTACCAAATATGATTCAAAAAAACAAAATCTTGCTTTCAATAAATCCATATTTAAACAATAACATATGTAATAAACAAACCAGAAAAACTAGTTTGAAAACAAACTCATCATGGTTTCAATATAAACTTAGATTTAAGATCATTTGAGGACAAAAAATTCTTTACATATCAAGGGATCAATCTCCACCCTCCATCTTCTCTCTATTTTTATTTGATCTAATGGATGAGATTAATCCCAACAATTTAAAAACCCCACTTTCATCATTTTTTTCTCAAATATTAATATTTTTCAAACCGTTAATTGTTAAGCGAAATACCATTACGTCAAACATTTGATTATCTTTCTATAGATAGGCACTTTGATATTCTTTCGACATTTTTTTTTCGTGTTTTTCACATTTTTTTTTTTACATTTCTTCGTTTTTTTTGTTACTGAAATTTGCATGAAAAAAATCACATGTGATTAAACACTAATTTGAATATCACATGTGATATTAGTGTTAAATCACATATGATATGTATATTATATGCTATTTAACACTAATATCACATGTGATATTATATATCATATGTGATTTAACACTAATATCACATGTGATATTCAAATTAGTGTTTAATCACATATGATTTTTTCATGCATATCTCAGATTTGAAAAAAATCAAAAAAAGAGGAAAAAACGTGAAAAAAACAATTTTTTTTTTCTTTTTTCGAAAGTATATCAAAGTGCCCGTCTATAGAAAGATATTAAAATGCTCGTCGCGATGGTATGATTATTTTCGCTTAACGATTAACGGTTTAAAAATATTTAAAAGATAAAAAATATGTGAAATAATAAAATGCTTTTAATCTCAACAATTTATTTCTTTTTAGATGGAGGGTGGAAATGAGTCCCTTGACATGTGAGAAAGTTTGGTATGTAAAATAACTTTACTCATAAACTTATTCAATAAACTGTTTTAAAAATTGTTTATAAATCTGTTAGAGACCAAATTTGTTAATTAAAATTCTGTTTAGTAACTGATTTTCAAAGAAACAAAATCATAGTTTCAACACAAAAACAATTTGTATAAAATCTGTTAATTAAATTAATTTGATTTTAAGAAAAGTGTTATAAATTATGTTACACATAATCTGTTTTAAGATTGTATGAAAACGGTTACACTTTTATTAATAAAATCCAAATTACGACAAATAAAATTAACAGTAACAATAACCGAAAAATAAATACAAACATAATGTATGCAAAAATAGAAGACAAATTCTAATAAATAAATGATAATTAAAAAAAGACTTATGATCACCAAATAGAGATCAACTACAAAGCACTAAAAAGTTGAGGTACGTGTTTGACATGCTTCCTTTAAAACAGATTCGCCGTCTGTTTTTCGGGGTACAACAACCAAAACAGTAAGTTGTATTGTCGAACTTAACTAAATCTCCAGAAATTTCACTTTAAAAGATGCGTATTCATTATGTTGGAAATCAATAATTACTTATTGATTTAATGTGTGAAAGACCTATGGAATTAGAGCATCTATTTATACAAAATAGACTCCTTCTAAGTTTACTCATCCCACCAATGTGTGATAAAAACAATTCAAAGTTCCTCTTTAAGCATGGTACCGAGTGCTTAACTTTGAGACACAATATTTCATTCACATCAACTCTATTTTGGACACATGATAAAAGGCTCATTGCGAAGCTCTCTTCGAGAAGAACGGGAACCTAAAAACTATTACTAATATATATGACACATACATATTGATAATTGTGTCCAAAGTTGATAAAAAACCCGTTTTGCCGACCAATTTTTCAACATATTATGGATCCAAAGGTCATTCAGTGTATGTCTAAATTTTAAATTGGTAGGGTTAGTATAATATGATAAGTTGGTAACGTTTCAAATAATAGAAGTTGGAATTCCTCTAAAATTCCCCAAACCTTGATTAAAGATTATTTTGACATTCTCTTAGAGGGTGTTTGATAGGTGCTGAATGAAGTAATTGAGAGGCTATCTCTGGATCGGTCAGAGATTGTCATGTTTGATAAAATTGTAGCAAGCCTCTGAAAGATTCCATTTGTTACTGTATCATTATGCTTGGAGGTAGTGCCTAACCATTCAGCATTCACATTATGACAACACTACCTATACTAGTATAATACACCTATTTTTTAATCTTTTTCCTTTTGTAAAACAATGCAGCCTATTAAATTAGTAGTGTGAACATCTTACTTTTTTTTTTTTTTTTTTTTTTGTTTCGAGTTGTTTCCATCCACGAGTTTCTCATTTTTCTTTATCTATTATCATTTTCTCATATTTTTATTTATTATGTGTTTCATGCCAATTAAATTAGTAGTGTGAATATCTAATGCGTTTGCTCAAAAATTGTGAAATCAATAATTATATAAAACTATTTTAAAACGATAAAAAAAAGTGAAGAACCTAAAATATTTTTGATATTGAAAAATGACGTGATAATTATATTTGATTAATCATAAATATTTCTTTAGATCATATAATATGTCAAACGAAAATACTAATAATTTATCATTTCGTTTATAAAATATTAAAGGTTAACAAAGTAATTTACGTTGTTCAGTTTGTTCATTCAGAATACTTATCAAACAACATGTTTTCATTCAGAAACAAATTTATACAGAGCATTTGATTCATTCAGAGTTGTAAATGATTCAGTGCTAAATCATCAGGTTTTATCAAACAGCCCCTTAGACACCTTTGCATGTGCTGGGCTTTAGTTGTTAGGAATTCGTTTGGTACAACCAAACCAAACAACTAAGTAAATTAGTAAATATTATTGGCATGGAGTTGGTCTATTATATATCATTCTCTATTATCTATTATCCTATATACTATTAGGCAAGACACAATTCCTTCACAATCCACGTGTCAAAAAATGATTTGCCAAACATTAAATGCAGTTGTCCAAGTGGCTGTACACGCTTGGGAGACCATTAAATGTGTCTGAGAAACAACAGTACATGAAGACCTCCTAAGACACCACGTCTATACATGCATTAAATGAAGTCTAACATAATTTAGGTGGCAAAAATCTGGAAACTCATACATCTTCAGCTACTTAAATTGAACCCAGAAACTTCCAGTTCACTACTACTCATCAGCTCAATCTGAAACTCAACCCACCCTCTTTTGCTGCATTACTACTGCTCATTTCTTAATAACCTTCCTGCACATTCAAGAAAGATAAGCAAATACTCAGTCAACATTAGATTCTACAAAGGCAACATTTGCAAAGGCATGGTATTTGCTTCTATGTTTTTACAATTTTACATGCATGTTTATAAGAATTTATCCAAACATACATGTACTGCTTATACTTTTTATCCATTATCTGTACTTTTCCTCTATTTTAATGGTCAGGTATAATCTCCTGTAAGTGCCTTACATTTTTACTTACATGTTCCTTTTACCACTGTGCATTTATACAGGTAATCAGGTTGGATTTAGAATAAAAAATAAACGACAGGTACAACACCTCACATGACTTTCCAGTATCCATATGAATATTGTTTTTTTCTATTAGCTACCTACTAACTAATTTTGTGCTTCAAATAACTTAAAATTATGCTTTCTTACAATCTGCACATACATATACTTAGCTTAAACTCTCTTTTTGCAACATTACTATTAACCAGTATTGAGGTTACCTTTACATTTGATGCACATAAACGATAGTATAAAATAATGCATCTCACACTAGGTACTGTAAAAAATTATCTCAATAGTCAAAATATTAAACATAGACCTTATGTTCAACCGGCAAACCATATTTGTGATCAACAACAATATGCACATGATCTTGCCCAAAATATCGACGATCCACTCAACGTTCAATCAACAAGCCATACCAGTCGTGACCGGCCCTGCACACGTGTTGCACCAATCCTGGAAACACAAAACAACAATGGCACAGAAGGTGCATTAACAAACGAAACATTAAAAAGAAAAGGTGATCCATTTGAAAAGGGTACACAGGGAGACAACAAAAAATGGAAAGGTAATCTCAATCATTATTTTTTACAGTTTACTTAAGTTAGTTAATGTACCCCTAACATTTTTTTTCCCCTTTATTAATGCAGCCTTATTAACAAACAATAATGTTGCCTACAACCAATATGAGTCTCCACACAATATTATGAGTACGTCCTATATGCCTCCACAATTTCAGGATCGTATATGCACTCCAGGTGGATATCTTAATAATTATTGTTACACCCAACCGGCAACTGGATGTCGTAACAACAAAGGTAACTATTTTTTTTAAGACTTCCATCTTTTTCTGCTATAGTAAGTGCCATCCATATAATGTATGACCAAAAGAAAACCCTAAAATGAGCTAAAATAAATGTTGCATTAAATGCAACACAATGCACCATAAATTACAAAACCCTAAAAACTGTTTACAACCTTAGCTTTATCAACACTAACTCTTTTTATATAAATGCAGGTCCATTTGAAACTAACCAATCATACAATGAATACAATTATTTGCGCAATAATACAACCCATTCTGATATATGGCCATCTTCGGTCATAGATAAACATGATATGATGAACTGGTCCAGAGTTCTTTCAATACAAGCCAGCAACTACAATCTTTTACTCCCAGTAACGGTATGCATTCTACCAACACTTACAGTAAAAAACAGTAATAGATATATGCTAAATTACCTGTTACCTCCAGATACTAGCATTCGATTGTATATACCTCTTCGGCCCAGCACAAGTTACAGCTACACCGACGACAAATGACAACCCTGTATCAAATTCCTGCCAAAATTTGAATGGTAAGGGAAAACTTGAATTTGAACGATACTCAACTGCAAATAAAAGGCATCCAGAGTCAGAAACTTCTGCCACTATTAATGGTAAGTCAACTTTACTTTTACTATTTTAACAATACTACAATACACAATCTTATTTTATTATCTTATTTTTTACAGGTTTTGTTATTGCGCTATTAGAAACTAACATTTACAATGACCAAACAACAGGTGAAACATGTGCTACAAATAAAAACAACTCTGACAACCGTCTGACCCCCACTACTGCAAATGTCAAGAGAAGAAAAAAAAATAATGATACACAAATACTAGACCAACCACCAAACAACGACAGAAAGATCGACTCCAACCAACAAATGGAGAACACCAGTGGCAACCTCAACAAGAGGAAAAGCAACACTGCATTTCAACTTTACTCAAATAGTAATTCAACAGAGCGTAAAAGAAAACATTTGGACATAAGTAGCAACAATAACACAACAATATTTGTAACACAACAATATTTGCAGGTGCACTTTCCACACACACAATCTTTTACTAACATACGTGGTTTACTTAACTATATTTAAAAAAGTATGCCGTAATTCATTTATGTGTAACAGGCAAAAAAAAGGAAGGAAACACATGACACTCTAAACGACCAACTAATATTAAATTCGATGCATCATGATCCTACCATACCTTATACTGAAGGTAACAGCAATTACTAAAAACAATATGTCTCTGTGTCTCCCGTATTCATAAATTAGTAGACACAAAGTACTAACACTTTATTAATTTGGGCAATACAGATGTATCCAACTTATATATTGATATAGGAGACTGCGACCAAAGATGTCAATACTGTGATGCCGCATTTTGGTATGGAGAAAGATTAAAAGGCAATTATGAGCGGTTAAAGGTCAGATATCACCGATGTTGCGCAGGAGGACAAGTATATCTTCCAAAAGAATTAGAGCCTCCAGAATATTTGAAACAACTACTACATGACAGACATTTTTTGGATAACATCCGCGCGTACAACCAGATGTTTAGCATGACATCTTTTGGTGCACAAATAGATGAAACAATAAATGACGGCAGAGGACCATACGTGTTCAAGATTTCAGGCCAGATATACCATTGGATAGGAACATTATTGCCCAGCAATAATGACGATCCTAAGTTCTTACAACTCTATATTTACGATACAGAGAATGAGGTCGCAAATAGAATGAAACCATTTGGTGGTGACAAGGAGAGCTGTCTAAAACCTGAGATTGTTCAAGGGTTAATAGAAATCCTAGATAACCACAACAGGTTGGTTCAATTATTCAGAACGGCCAGAGATAGGTGTAACGAAGGAAACATACCTAATCTAAAAATTCAACTTTACAACGTCGTTGGTGCAAAAGAGTACGCGCTTCCTTCCAGTGGCACTCTCGGGGCTATAATATTTGAAGAAGGCTCAAATAAAAAACTGACTATGACGTGATCATAGAATATAAAGACAAGCACCCTAAAAGAATCAACAAGCTTCATACTTCATATATGTCTCTACAGTTCCCTCTTCTCTTTCTATATGGCCAACCAGGTTACAACATAAAGATGAAACTTGCAGGCGTTCGCGCACACAGGAAAAACAAAAATTATCTATGAATGAGTACTACATGTACCAATTACATGAACGGTTTGATGAATATGGCCATATATTCAGAACTGGGCGATTATTTCAACAATATGTTGTGTCAGTTTACTGCACCCTAGAGCAAGACAGGCTTGATTTCATACGCCGTAAGCAAAATAACATACGGAGCGAATGTTTATCAGGAATATGTGATGCAATATCACAAGGGGACCACATTGGTGCTGAGATAGGAAAGAAGATTATTCTTCCATCAAGCTTTACAGGAGGGCCAAGATATATGTATAGTCATTATCTTGATGCTCTTGCCATATGCCGTGTACTAGGGAACCCACAGTTTTTCATTACATTTACATGTAATATTAACTGGCCGGAGATCAAAAGACGTATGAAAAAATATCCAGGGCTTACTCCCTCAGACAGAGCTGACATGGTGGTTCGTGTGTTCCAACAGAAAGTTGAACTTTTCATACAAATACTGAAAGAAAAAAACATATTTGGCCACTGTACAGGAGGTATGCGATGAATTTAATTTTTTTTTCACATAAACATTCATTATTCCATATACGATTACTGAAAATTTATTTTCCTTTTTCACAGTGCTTTACACAATTGAATTTCAGAAACGCGTGGACTCCGCACTGTCATACACTTTTATGGATAGATTCTAAAGACAGAATAAAAACTCCAGAAGAAGTTGATAGATTTATTTCAGCAGAGATACCTGATAAGGAGACTGATCCTGAAGGTTTCAGAGTTGTTGCAGACTTGATGATGCATGGGCCATGTGGAAACGCTAAACCGTCTGCCCTGTGTATGGAAGGTGGTACTTGCAAAAAAAAAATTCCCAAAAAAAATTAATCAAGCCACTTACTTTGATAAAGATGGTCACATACATTACAAACGAAGAAACACAGCAGCTTACGTACCAAAAGGTGAATTCAAATTAGACAATACTTATGTCGTCCCTTATAATCGTCTTCTTTGTCTCATGTTTCATGCCCACATAAACGTTGAGTATTGTGGATGGAGCATGCTGATAAAGTATCTTTTCAAATATATTTCTAAAGGCACAGATCGTATTGCAGCTCGCATTATGCGCCCAATTGGTGATCCTGGAACATCATCATCAGCGCCTAACATACAGATTGACGAAATAAAAAATTTCATTGACGGTCGTTTTATTTGTCCGCACGAAGCTTGCTGGAGAATATTTAAATTCCCCATACACCATAGAGAGCCGGCGGTCCAAATTTTGGCTGTACACCTATAAAATATGCAAACAGTTACTTTCCGTGAGAAAGAAGCCCTAACAAATGTAGTGGCAGACGAAGGTAGAAAATTAACGACGTTGACAGAATGGTTCACTTACAACCAGTTGTATCATGATGGGAGGCATCTCACATATTTAGATTTCCCTTCTCAATATGCTTGGTACGACAGTTCAAAAACATGGAGGCGAAGACAACGTAAAAACAAGTACTCAATCGGGCCTTTATGTATGTGCACCGGCTGCAGGCGAACTCTTTTATTTTCGCATGTTGTTGGCACACCAGAAGGGGTGCACCTCCTTCGCCGATGTACGCACCATAAACAAACATGTTTTCCATACTTATCGCGCAGCATGTCAGGCGTTAGGTCTCCTATAAGATGACAAAGAATGGGATGTAGCGCTACAGGAAGCGTCTTTATCAGCATCTGCAGCAGAAATTCGCATGCTATTCGCTCATATTCTGATGTATTGTGACGTAGCAGATCCGATGCAGTTGTGGGAGAGACATTGGCGCGCCATGGCAGATGACATCCCGGCAAAAGCTGCACAAACGTGTCATATTAGAAATCTATATGTTAATGAACCAGAAGTAAAAGACTACATTATGTATGAAATAGAGTTCATACTCAATACCTGCTCAAAATCGGTTCAAGACTATGGTTTCTCTTTGCCTCCAGCCCGTTTACTTGCTCAACTTGAAAACAGGCTTTTGATGGAAGAAAAAAATTACAACCGCGAAGAATTAAAAGAAGACGTTGCCATTTTTGTAGACAAACTGAATGAAGAACAGAAGAAGATCTATGATCTCATTCTTTCTGCATCAAAAAACAACCACCAAGAATTGATATTTGTCTATGGACATGGCGGCACAGGAAAAACTTTTTTATGGAAAACAATAATTAATAGCTTACGTTCAGATGGCAAAATCGTGCTTGCTGTTGCATCTTCAGGTATCGCTTCATTGTTATTGCCGTCTGGAAGAACAGCTCACTCAAGATTTAAAATCCCACTAGAATTATCTGACGAATCAATCTGCAACATCAAAAAAAACACAATGATGGCTAAACTCATAACTGAAACTCAGTTAATTGTGTGGGATGAGGCACCAATGAATGACCGTCGTTGTTTTGAAGCACTAGACAGAACACTTAAAGATATACTAGATGATTCAACCAAACTGTTTGGTGGCAAAACAATTATGTTAGGCGGTGACTTCAGGCAGACATTGCCAGTTAAAAAAAACAGCTCAAGAACAGAGATTATCAATTCATCAATAGCTAAATTGTACCTGTGGCCGCACTTCAAAGTATTCAAGCTCAAACAGAACATGAGGTTGCTGCAGAATCACCTAAATCAGGAGCAAAAAAATATAATTCATCAATTCTCTTCATGGTTGCTGCAAATAGGTGACGGTAAAATTGGCCAACCTGATGAAACTAATCCAAAAGATGCCTCATGGATCACAATCCCTCCTGAATATCTAATCCCAGATAATGAAGATGGAATGCAGACGCTCATTGATTTCATCTACGACAAAGAAACATTAACAAAACCAACACCAAAGTTGTTACAAGAAAAAGCAATCGTTTGTCCAAAAAATGAGACTGCTGATGTTATAAACGAGAGGGTATTATCGCTAATGAAAGGAGACACTGCAACGTACATAAGTACCGACGAGGCAATCCCGGTTGGAAGAGATGGTGCTGCAACTGAAATGTTGTACCCACCAGAATACTTGAATACTTTAAAATTCCCAGGTTTACCACCAAACACTCTTCACTTAAAAATTGGAGCTCCAATCATGCTGCTCAGAAACGTCAATTTAGGTGGCGGGCTCTGCAATGGAACAAGAATGATTGTCAAAAATCTAATGTCAAAACTTATTGAGGCAGAAATAATTACGGGCACAAGAATTGGAGAAAAAGTTTATATTCCAAGAATTCCTTTGACCCACAAAGATCCAAACTACCCTTTCATTTTCAAAAGGAAGCAATTCCCGGTTAAACTTTGCTATGCTATGACAATTAACAAGAGCCAGGGGCAATCTCTCAACAAAATCGGCATCTACCTTCCGCAACCAATTTTTGGTCACGGCCAGCTATATGTTGCTTTATCGCGTGCTACATCACCTTACGGTTTAAAAATCCTTATCACACCTCACCCTGAACACTCACCAAATACAACAATGAATATAGTTTATAAAGATTTTTTAAACAAAATCTCTGACACAAAAGGTTTTTAGCAAACATTTACTTACAGAAAGAGTAATTTAAAAATTCTTCATGCTAACAATACATATTATTCTTACACTACATTTTATTATGTTATATATTTTCTTATAATATAAAAGCTGATAAATATCTTATGTTACTATCTACAGAATGAGTGAAGGGCATATTAAAGATCTAAAGCCAGGAGATAGGAACAAGATACTAGAAGCAAAAGTATATCGAGCATGGATACATCGAGATCCACCAGACACAACAGATAAAGGTTTCCGAGCAATATTATTGGACAAACAGGTATTTTATATATATTATAATTTCAAAACAACAAAAATAATAAATACCACAACAACAAAAAATATACAAATGATTATCAAATTTTAATATTAAATGTCAACAGGGCGATGCAATACAAGCAAACATGGAAGCCAGTGAGATCCAGCACTTTACCCCAATTGTGGTGCCGGGAAAAACATATCGCATTTCAGGGTTTACATGCATTCCTACAGAAAACTGGCAGCAAACGCTACAAAACAAGACATCACTTTCATTTACAAGATTCACAAAGTTTGACGAACTTCAAGATCATGGATTTCCAGAACACTATTTTGACTTCGTTTCTTACAATCAACTGCCTGACAGAGTCGTCGATACAAAAGACAAAAGCAAAAAACCACATCCAGTCCTTACAGGTAATGCATCATGTAATCTTCATATTAGTTATATGTAAACTTTTTTTTAAAAAACTTTTTTTGCCATGTTCTAAACAGACTACATAGGTTGCTACATAAAATCCACTGAGAAAGAAAAAATCGGCAACCCAAATAGAAACCAAGTCTTCCATCGCAAAATCGAGATACAAAACCTAAAGTAAGTCTACATACTAAATCTACTGTTAATAGTACACACTACATACATGCTAAAACTTTGGTTCTCATAACTTTTTTCCTTAAAACATGCAACTCCCTTGAAGTAACACTATGGGGTACTCTTGCCGAAACATTCAACAAGGAAGCTATTGATGCATTGGAAAAACCTATTATAATAGCTGTAACATCTTGCAGAGTTTCACGTTACCTAAACAACTTACAGCTATCAGCAACACCAGCAACATACTATTATGTGAACCCAAAGATTCCAGAGCTGGAGCAATATAAGTCAGAGTAAGCTGATTATCATATTTACTATTAACTAAAAATCATATAACACTTTCCCTTTTTACAACTATGTACACGCATAACAGGTATACAGCGCTATTTAACCTAACTCCGCCGTTACAAATTGTAAGACAACCGTTCCAAGACAAGGAAAAAGAAAAGTTTAGAAACAGGATCCCTTTTGCCATCCTTCTGAAACAGAGCCGTCACACTTATGCAGTAAGTAACAGTAACAAACATCATACTAATAAACTCAATTTTAAACCATTATTTATAACCTAATAATTTGAACAACAACATATGCAGGGGGTTCGATTTACCTCTGAAGGAACTATAACTGGCCTGAACACATCACTTGAATGGTACTATAAATCTTGCAGCAGTTGTTCTTTCAAGGTTACACATGACGACAACATTTACAACTGCAGAGTTCACGGTCCCATTGCATCTCTAACAAACAGGTAACCAACCTACTAAAGGGAAAAAAACAAAAACAAAAAAACCACATAAATAAGTGTATCTAACAACCGCAATTTATACAAACAGGTACAACTTTAAAGCATACATAACTGATGGTTCGGAAACAGTCATGATGACGTTCTTCACACCAGCAGCAGATGATATCATTGGTGAAGACTGCAACACATTCCTGACATCAATCAAAGACCCTGATCCAAAAGTATTTCCAGAAAAACTAAAAGCAATCATCGGGAAAAGACACATTTTCTAGTTTCACTATAATACAACTTCCAAACAAGAACCACCAGATTTTGTTATCAACAGAATTTTGGACAAACCAGATATGACACAACTGATTGAAGCAACATCCTCAGGTAAACATCGAGTAATCAGCAAAAAGAACATCATTATATCTACTATATTAACACATTATTTTTGATAAACAGGAACAGCAGCACAGGAAATTCAACAAAAATGCATCCAAAATATAGAGACCACCATGCAACCCAATAATCCAGACACATCTTCTTCAGGTAAAGAAGGAAAAAAAAAGAAAAATAATAATAATAATTAAAAAAATCTTAACGGTGACTGACATGCAACATTTTTTTTATGCCAGGCACTAAAACACCACCACCAGCTGTCACCACATCAGACATATCAGCCACCAAAAGTGCTGCCCAGCCAAGTGCACAAACAAACACTAAACGACCGCTTTTCCAAGATAAGCCAGGTGACACCAAGAAAACCAAGAAAGAATAAGTGCTCCTACAAAGGTAAATAACCATATAATGCACCTTTTATATGGAAAAACTAATACACCGACTCCTAATGTTGTTAAATTTTATATGATTAATTGCAGGTTTCATCTGACACCCAAACTTTTGCTCATCCACATGATCTCACAACAATCCTAGAACAACAACACTGCTGTAATATATATGCCTTATGCAAGAATAATGTTGGACTACTAAGTTTGACAACTATGGAACATGTATCAATAACTTTTGTAATATGCCTGCACCAACGGCATTAGCAAACAGATTTCCATAACATGAATGTATCAAACTCATCTATAAAAATCATCGATGCAGTAAATATACATATGTGCCCAACCTTATATTTACATTCATATTACCATAAACATACACGGGCTTCCAACAGCATGACTAACAATGTACAACCACCATCCATACAACAACCCACACTACTAAGACACCTACCCTAAACACATATGCACGACACTTAATACCATAATACCATTCAAAATTCAAGCTAACTGTATACAAAAGACAATCTACATGGTAACACCAACCTACTCAATAGCTTTTGTGATATGCCTGCACCAATGGCATTAGCAAACAGATTTCCATATCACAAATGTATCAAACTCATCTATAAAAATGATCAATGCAGTAAATATACATGTGTGCCCAATCTAATGTACATAACAATAACTACCAGCAAATAAAGCGATGCGGTTAATAAAGATTGACCAAAACAACATTGTCACCATACTAGCATAAAACCTTATATTTACATTCATATTACCATAAACATACACGGCCTTCCAACAGCATGACTAACAATGTACACCCACCATCCATACAACAACCCACACTACTAAGACACCTACCCTAAACACATATGCACAACACTTCATACCATAATACCATCAAAAATTCAAGCTAACTGTCTACAAAAGACGACCTACATGCTAACACCAACCCCCTCAAAAGACAACACCCACACCTAATCCATCTAGAAAGTTAGCTTACACAAAAGAGTACCCCACTTTAGACCACTTCGTTATACCAAAAACACTTAAAGCAGCAACATTACATACATTTCTTAAGCTTCTTCTTGAGTCTAGATTTCTCACCCGCACGCAACGCAGCAGCATAGCTCCTCTGAAGTAGCCACGACACTTCAGCAAGATCTTCATGCTCTGCGGCTTTTAAAGCAGCCAAATATTCATCAACATCAGAGTCTCTCTCAAGCTTCTTCAATTCCATAATTATACCGTGCCTATGATCAATACGACTTTGAACTTCTTCAATCATTTCACAGTAATTCTTATGATCAGCCTTATAAACCCTCTTTTCACGAGAGAATACAACATGAAGAATGCTATCAATATGATCATCACCAATCTGTTGTCAAATTTTTCGCAACCTAGAAAAACGAGGAGCCATCAACTGCACATACGAAAATATACATCAGCATGTGCAGACTCAATACGATATACACACCATGTGCCACATATCCATAGTAAAATTGAAAGAAAACAAACACTGTGCCCGTGTATCCTAGCGTGTTCGCAACAACAATCTAAGACTTATGCTACAAAAGAACAACTTTATGACCAAACAACTTTACCGACACCAAAATACGCTAAAAAAAGTAACCATTAAGCCTCAATATTTTAACTTTTTTTTTTAACTTATCTACTACAAAAACCCAACTCATATGCAAAGAAAATACAACAAAAAACTATGAAATCAGTCACCTTTAAAGCTAAAAATCCAGTCATTCAAACAGTTTTAACTCAAAAACTTAACCAACCTAAAAACATTCAACAACAGATACTAAGAAAAACCATCATATTCACACATAAAGATACAAGATTTCTTCTAATGATGCAGCAGCTATTAGTAAAACCGCACAAGCTCAATAAATTGTGACAACAAGATTAATTTTGTAGATAAAAAAGTTTGATTCACTTACCTGATTGCACGGTCATGAAAAGATGAAGTGAAGGTGCGGCGATGAGAAGAAATAAATTAGGGTGTTGAAAGAGCGGCCAAAAAACGGGAAATAAAAAGATAAGGGAGGTTTTTATTTTGGGGTTGGGCCATTTCTTAAACAAGCCCAAAAAAGTTTACATAAAATAACACATTAACCCGTTTAGTATATAAAAAATAGCGTTTTCTTATAAATAATGACACAAGCAAAAAACACAACAATAAACTGGCCTTAATTCATTACGTTCAACAACAAATTTACAAAACCAATCCCGCAGCATCGCGCGGGTTTAACACTCGTATATACTAAAAGGTAGGAGAGTGAGTTTCACCCAAACTGTTTGGGACACGTGTCATTACACCACCGGCAGAGCATTAAATTAACCTGCGAGCATTAAATGTTGCGTATCTGCTATTGTTACACGTTTAGTACTTCATTAAATGTAGCCACAATATAGTTTGACTACAAAAAATCTGGAAACAAATGCATTTTTATACATTGAAATTTCACCCAGAAGTTTCTACTTCATTACTGCTCATCATCTCTTTCTTAAGCTTATTCAGGAATCCTCCGCTGTATTAGTATTCACATCTTCATAACACTTCCGCAACTCATATTTTACATACTGAGAATACTGCAAAGATGCGGTGTTCATGTTTATTTTGCTCAACAGATGTACATAAACAATGTTTAGTTAATCATACAGAAGTTGGTTATAGTTTTATTCCATTATGTGTAGCCTGGGTATATTTTTATCATAACATATTGTTTATTCTAGGTGCTTTTTGATTTAGATATTTGGTTTGTTGCTATGCATTCATGCAGAGAATCACGTTAGATTTGCGTAAACAAAAAAAATTAAAAATAAATAAAATAAACCAGGTACAAGATCCAACACTACTTCCCGTTATTGATACTAATATTATGTTTTTGTATGATTTGTGTACTCACTCATTTTCTGTTTCAAATAAATAAAAATTGTGCTCCGCTATAGTCTACATACACATATAGTTAGGTTACATATTGTTTGTGCAATATTATCGTCATCCAGATTTAGGTTCCTTTTATAAGCGATACATATAAAACATAATATAAAATAATGCATCTAACGCTAAGTAATCTTGTAAAAATTACGAGCAATCAAAATATTAAACATGGAACTTACGCCCACCCAACAACTCATGCCGCTCATGAACAACAATACCCGCCGTCGATCATGAAAATATCAATGACCTATCTGCTGTTCAACCGACAAGCCATATTGTTGATAATCACTGCCGCACATTTGTTGAACCAACTCTGCAACCACCAAACAATAGTTTTAGAGGGTGTTTGGCTTTGCGTTTGATATCAGATTATCTGATTATTCAGTTTCCAAATCGCAAATAATCTAAAACTAGTGTTTGGATGATTAAAGCAAAAAAGTGATTTTCTGCGTTTTTAATGCTTCAAAACGTGGTTTTGAAGAAGCAAGTGACTACCTACTGCTTGGAAACGTGATTTTAGAAAACAAATAGTTTAATTGTCAAATGACCAATATACCCTCATATAATACCTTTATCTTCTTTCTCACAAGTTCCTTAACTGTTATTTGCATTCAACTATCAAATCAACATTTTAACAATGTGATCATTCTCAGCCATTATCATCCTTCACTTCGACGGTGTTGTTCCAGTGAACAATCCCCAACGCCAACAATCCACAGTTATAAAGTTGTGATTTATTATGAACATCTTTGTGATAAATGATTATGTATTGGTAATGACCACTTTTGAATCTATTGAAGAAAGGAGTTTTATTGGAGTGATGTGGGTAAATTTAATATGAGGATGAATATGGATGACGGTGAAGTGAATATGTGAAATAAGGTTGGTTGGTGAAAGACTGAAAGTATCTATTTGTGATACACGATGATTTGTTTTATTTTACTTAATGTAAGGTTGGTGAAATTTTTGTAGAGTAAATGGATTACAAATAATAGTTACGCACAATTCTTCATTGTTATATTTATAAAGCTCAACTCATACATAATGTCTTTATTGGTAATTTTACTTATAAACATATAAAAAATAATCTAATTTGCCAAACACTAGAAAACTGATTATCTAATTATTGCGATATCAAACAAAGATAATCAAATCCAAACACTATGTTTCAGAATCACGTTTTGTAACAGCTGATTATCTGATTATCCGTTTTCAAAACGAATAATTTATTTTCAATAAGCAATCCCAAACACCCCCTTAGACAATATGCCACAACAAATGAAGGATTCAAAAGAAAAGGTTGCCCACTTGAAACAGCTACACAAGGAGGCAACAAAAAGCAAAAAGGTAACATCAACAATTGTTTTTGCGGTTTACTTAATTTACTTAACGCATCGCTAATATATGTTTTCATTATTGTAGTGTTATTCAAAAACAATGTCGACTACAATGAAAATGGGTGTTCAAACAATATTACAAACTACATGTTATATGTGTCCAGAAGTTCTCGAGCATACATCCAATGCAACTGGATACTCTAGCAATTATTGTTACATCGATCCAACAATTGAATATTGCAATAATGAAGGTAATTATTTTTTTTTTATTTATTTATTTTTTTTTAATTAAACCTACAAGAAGCCTCATTCGATCGCTAATATATCGTTTTCATTATTGCAGTGTTATTCAAAAACAATGCTGACTACAATCAAAATGGGTCTTCAAACAATGTTACAGCTACATGTTATATGTGTCCAGAAGTTCTCAAGCATACATCCAATGCAACTGGATACTCTAGCAATTATTGTTACATCGATCCAACAATTGAATATTGCAATAATGAAGGTAATTATTTTTTTATTTTTATTTATTTATTTATTTATTTTATTTTATTTTCGTTGTTAAACCTACAGTAAGCCTCATTCATATTATGTATAACCAAAATGAAACCCTAATATACCAAAATAAAACCCTAATATGAGGATAATTAAATATTGTATTAAATGCAGCAGAGAATAAATGCATAATCAATGTCAAAACCCTGCCAACTCTATCATATTTTGCTTTATCATCATTTACCTTCTTTCCAAAAATGCGTGTTCACTTCAAAAGAATCTCTCATGCAACAACTATGATTATTTACACAGTAATAAAGATCATCCCGATATGTGGACAACTTCTGTATTAGGTGAATATGATACACCTAACACTTCTTTTGAAAGTGATGAAGACCTAAAAACTTTTAATGCTAATAATGCTGCACATTCTATCAAAAATACTCGCAATCGGTCTCACATGACCTCCTTCGGGCCACCACAAAGTTATGCACGAAGTCGACGACAAACGGAAAAACTGTATTAAATTCGTTCCAATAACCTAATGCTAACGGAAAAGTTGAATTTGAACAATGCAGCCGCAAATAAAAGGCATTCAGAATTACAAACTTCTACTAATATTATTAGTGGTAAATCAATTTTACCTTTACCATTTAAACCATATTGCAGTATACAATTTGCTTTTTCTATCAAATTTTTTGCAACTTCTCATATTTCTGTTTTGCTATTGTTAACCTTCTTTCTATAAATGCAGGTTCACTTCAAAATAATCTGGCATGCAACAACTATGATTATTTACAAACTTCTACTAATATTATTAGTGGTAAATCAATTTTACCTTTACCATTTAAACCATATTGCAAAGATACAATTTGCTTTTTCTATCAAATTTTTTGCAACTTCTCATATTTCTGTTTTGCTATTGTTAACCTTCTTTCTATAAATGCAGGTTCACTTCAAAATAATCTGGCATGCAACAACTATGATTATTTACAAAATAATAAAGACCAACCTCATATGTGGACAAAGCTTCTCGTATTAGGTGAATATGATACAGCTAAATGGCAAGACACTTCTTTCAAAACTGATGAACACCCACAAACTTTTAACGCTGATAATGCTACACATTTTATGAAAAATACTTCTGCAATCGATGTATGCACCTCTTTTGGGCCACCACAGGTTGTACATGAGTTCACGCCAAACAAGAAACCTGTATCAAATTCGTCCCGGGATATTGCTATTGTGAACGCCAGAAGGAAAAAAGGTGCCAAACACGCATTGTTCGAAGAGAACGATACATTATCGCACTGTAAAAGGAAATATACATACTGGCGTAAGAAAAGTGATGGTATGTTTACTCAAGCTACTGTGTTCATACATATTCTTTTCATAATTATATTATTGATGTATAACATTTACAATGCATACACAAATTACAGGACAAACAGATAACATCAACAAAAATAGCGACTTCGAAAAACATATTGTCAATGTGAATGCTGATTTCACGAAGAGAAAAACCAAATCTGCATGTAAACTTTCATTGGGTAATAATTCAATACAACGTAAAAGGAAAAATCAGTATGCAACAACAAAGAAGACACAAATATCTACAGTAAACTTTTTACAACCACCATTTTTAAGTCACATACATGTTTTACTTATGCATCTTTAAAAATATAACGTGATTCCCTTATATATAACAGGCAAAAAAAAGAGAGAAAAATACGACATTCCAAATGAGCAGAGTATATTAAATTCAATACATCGTGACCCTACCATACCTTATAACGAAGGTAATACCAATTCTTTTTAACAATATCTTTCTATACTTCTAATATTAGTAAATCAATACACATGAAATATTAATACTTTACTAATTTTATCACCACGTATGTATCCAGCCTATATATTGATGTAGGCGATTGTGACCAACATTGTGACATCTTGTATGTGATTTTGGCTCGGAGAAAGTTTAAAAGGCAATTGTTCACAGTTGAAGGTGACATATCATCATTTGTTGTGGAGGTGGGCAAGTATATCTTCCAAGAGAATTAGAACCACCGAATATTTGAAACGACTACTAAATGACAAACACTTTTTGGATAATATTCGTGCATACAACCAGATGTTTAGTATGACATCTTTTGGTGCACAAATTGATGAAACAATAAACGATGGAAGAGGACCATATGTGTTCAAAATTTCGGGCCAAATATATCATTGGATAGGGACATTATTGCCTAGCAATAATGATGACCCTAGTGTTAGATATTGTGACTTCACCTCCTAAGGGTAGTTTAGTAATTTTGGTCTAAAGGGTATTTTAGAAGAATCTAGAAAAGGAGATACTTACTAAGAATAATCTAGAAATAAGCTAGATACTTTGGTAGAATAATCTAGAATAAGCTAGATATTAGCTTATAGGAAAATCTAAGATATTTGTATTAGAATCTTCTAGAATCCAATAAGCCCTAGTATAAATAAGGGCTTATCCCCCCATTTGTAATCATCTATTTTGTACACTACACTCATCTTGTATCCTTTGATTTGTAATACAAGAAACTTTTGTATGATCTCCATTTGTTTTGCTACTGATTATTCTCGACTATTCTCCCCTGATCCTAACAAATTGGTATCAGAGCCACTCGATCGATTTGAAGCAAGCTACAATTTTGTGGGTCATTGAATTGGTTGGATTCAATCGCCTTCTGGTTGATTTCAAGAATCAATTTCTTGATATTGTTTGAATTTGTCTTTTGTTCGGTGGCTTGGCATTGATTCGATTTGTTGGAAACATCGAGTTTGTTGTTTTTGTTATTCTTCAATCAATTTTTGCTTCTTGTTTGATAGATTGAAGTGTTTGTGGATTGAGATTTAGGATAATCAGTTGTTAGTTATTGTTGTGGGAGGTTTGGTTTTGAATATTAGAAAACCCCTATTAGAAAACCCGTTTGAATAGCTATGTCTTCTCAAACATCATCATCTGTTAGTGTCGTTGAGAAGTTTAATGGGATATAATCGCTCAAGTCTCATTGCCTCTATGGTTCGTCGACATAATTAGTTTTGGGCCTTTTGGTAATCTGTTTTGGTGGAGAGTGGGCTTGCATTTGAATTTTGAATTTAAGGTTTCTTGATGTCGCCTTAATGGAATTGGTAGGAATTGTTTTGGAAACGGATATCGAGGTTTGAAGGCTCGGTCAGTATTTGTTTTGCTTTGGTATTTGCTATGGAATTTGTTCGTATTTAGACTGTAATTCTTATTGGATATGTTGGTCGTTGGTATTATTATCCGTATCATATTTCGGGCGTTTGAATTATCAGATGCCGTTCGTCAAGTTATTTATTAACTTGAATTTGTTTGATACTGGATAATAAGTTTGAAGTTGTACCGTAATACATATAAAATAAGTGGGTCATTAGAATTTGAATTTGGCATTTGAAATTTGAAGATCAATTTGGTGTTTAAAGACTTGGTTATAATCCGGTCGTTTGAATTTTGTTCAATCGTTTGGAATTTGTCAGTTTGGAAATTTTGGATCTTCGTTTGTCAGGCTTTTTGAAGTTTGTTGCCTGAATTTGATTGTAGCTGGTGAAGATCGTTTGAGCCGATTGGTTTGTTCGGTTAGCCGTTTTGAATTTTTCGGCTAACATTTGATTGTTCGTTTTTTGAAGTTATCGGCATTTGTTCTGGATCGATTTTGTTTCGGATAGTTTTTGGGAATCGATCGTTTGATTTAAAATTGGCTAGTATCTCTAGCATTTGGAACTTTGAATTTGGTTTCAAGCAGGTGGAGTTTAACTCAAGACCTCTGATGTTGGCCTCATTTACGGTGGTGAACGTAAATATTTGGTTGCAGGCTACTCAGATTTGGATCATGTTGCGGATCTTGATGCTAGAAGATCCTTATGTTTTCTCCATTGGAAATTCGGTTGTAAGTTGGAAAGCTACATTACAACCATCAGTTCCTTTGAGCAAGTTTCGTCAGGATTTGCTCAAATCGGAGATATGGTGTTACTTAGGAGTTGAACTCAAGGTGGAGATTGTTAGATATTGTGACTTCACCTCCTAAGGGTAGTTTAGTAATTTTGGTCTAAAGGGTATTTTAGAAGAATCTAGAAAAGGAGATACTTACTAAGAATAATCTAGAAATAAGCTAGATACTTTGGTAGAATAATCTAGAATAAGCTAGATATTAGCTTATAGGAAAATCTAAGATATTTGTATTAGAATCTTCTAGAATCCAATAAGCCCTAGTATAAATAAGGGCTTATCCCCCCATTTGTAATCATCTATTTTGTACACTACACTCATCTTGTATCCTTTGATTTGTAATACAAGAAACTTTTGTATGATCTCCATTTGTTTTGCTACTGATTATTCTCGACTATTCTCCCCTAATCCTAACACCTAGGTTCCTGCAGCTTTATATTTATGACACAGATAATGAAGTCGCAAACAGAATGAAACCATTTGGTGGTGACAATCAGAGTGGTCTGAAACCAGAAATTGTTCAAAAGTTAATAGAAATCCTAGATGAGCACAATGAGTTGGTTCGATTATTTAGAATGTTTGAGACAGGTGCAATGAAGGAAACGTGCATGATCTAAAAATTCAGCTCTACAACGTCGTGGGTGCAAAAGAATATGCTCTTCCTTCCAGTGGGACTCACGCTATAGTATTTGAAAATGGTTCAAATACAAAAACTGACTACGATGTAATCATTGAATATAAAGACAAGCACCCTAAAAGAATCAACAAGCTTCATATCTCATACATGTCTCTTCAATTTCCTCTTCTATTTGTATACGGCCAACCAGGTTACAACACAAAAATGAAAGTGGCGGCTCGGGAAAAGGACAAGCGGAAACTATCTATGAATGAGTACTACACATACCAATTACATGAACGATCTCATGAATATGGCCATATATTGAACGGGCGGTTATTTCAACAGATGTTGTTTCAGTTTTCTGCACCCTAGAACAAGACAGGCTCGATTTCATACGATCCAAGCAAAATAACATACGGCTTAATGTTTAGCGGGAATATATGATGCGATATCACAAGGAGACCACATCGGTGCCGAGATAGGAAGGAAAATTATTCTGCCATCAAGCTTCACAGGTGGACCAAGATACATGTATAGTCATTACCTTGATGCTCTTGCCATATGTCGTGTTCTAGGAAACCCGCAATTTTTCATTACATTTACATGTAATATTAACTGGCTAGAGATCAAAAGACACATGAAAAGATATGCGGGCTAACTCCCTGGATAGAGCCTGATGTAGTCGCTCGTGTGTTTGAACAAAAGTCGAATCTTTATACAAACACTCAAAGAAAAAAACATATTTGGCGTACACAGAGGTATGTTATCAATTTCCAAATTTTTTTCACATAAAATTCATAAATTACTATAGAATTACTAAAGTTTGTGTCTTTTTCTTTAACAGTTTCTTTACACCATTGAATTTCAAAACGTGGGCTTCCGCATGTCACACTCTCCTATGGATAGATTCTAAAGACGAATAAAAACTCCGAAGAAGTTGATAAATTCATTTCAGCAGAGTTACCTGATAAGTTGTCCGATCCTCGAAGGTTACTGAGTTGTTGCGAACTAATGATGCATGGCCCATGTGGAAATGCTAAACCGTCCGCCCCGTGTATGGAAAATGGTGCTTGCAAAAAAAATTCCCAAAAAAAATCAATGAGGCTACCTACTTTGATAAAGATGGTCATGTACACTACAAAAGAAGAAACACAATACTTATGTACTAAAAGGTGAATTCAAATTAGACAATACGTACGTGGTTCCTTATAATCGTCTTCTTTGTCTGATGTTTCATGCTCATATAAATGTAGAGTATTGCGGATGGAGCATGCTAATAAAATATCTTTTCAAATATATCTCAAAAGGCACTGATCGTATGTTTGCAGCTAGAATTACAAGGCCAATTGGTGATCCAAGCGTCGCATCTTCAAAGACCTAAAATACACATTGATGAAATAAAGAATTTTATTGATGGCCGTTTTATCTGCCCGTATGAAGCTTGCTGGAGAATATTTAAATTTCCCATACACCATAGAGAACCACAGTGCGCAGATTCGGCCGTGCACCTACAAAATATGCAAACACTCAGTTTTCGTGACAAAGAGACCCTAACAAATGTAATAGCGCACGAAGGTAGAAGACTAACAACGTTGACAGAATGGTTTACATACAACGAGCTTCACAATGATGGCAAACACCTTACATATTTAGATTTCCCTTCAATATGTATGGTACCTAAAACTTAAAAGTATGGAGACGGAGAAAGTATAAAACCAAGTATTCCATTGGCGCCTTGCATACGCATACCCGGCTGCTAGGAGAACTCTTTTATTTTCGGATGCTGTTGGCACACCAAAAAGGGTGCACCTCATTTGCTGATGTCCGTACCATTAATAACCACACTTTCCAAACTTATCGTGCAGCGTGTCAAGCTTTAGGCCTCCTAGAAGATGACAAAGAATGGGATATAGCACTCCAAGAGGCATCTTTATCAAAGATCTCTGAGCAATTCGCACATTGTTTGCCCATATTCTAATATATTGTGAAGTTGCAGATCCAATACATTTGTGGGAAAACATTGGCGGCGCCATGGCGATGACATTCCAACAAAAGCTGCACAAATGTCTCATGTTAGAAACCTTTACGTTAATGAAGCAGAGGTAAAAGATTATATTATGTACGAAATAGAGTGCATACTAAATAGTTGCTCAAAATCAATTAAGGATTTTGGTTTTTCATTGCCTCCACCACATTTAGTCACTCAACTTGAAAACAGGCTTTTGATGGAAGAAAAAAACTACAATCGGCAAGAATTAAAAGATGAAGTTGCTATGTCTGTAGACAAACTTAATCAAGAACAAAAGAGGATCTACGATCTCATTCTATCTCAGATCAAGGAACAACCACCAAGAATTGGTGTTTGTTTATGGACATGGCGGAACAGGAAAAACTTTTTTATGGAGGACAATAATTAACAGCTTACGTTCGAAGGCAAAATTGTCCTCGTTGTTGCATCTTCGTATCGCTTCATTGCTACTGCCTTGGAAGAACAACTCATTCAAGATTTAAACGCCAATAGAATTATCCGATGAATCAACCTCGCAAAACATAAAAAATACGATGATGGCTAAACTCCTAACTGAAACTCAATTGATAGTATGGGACGAGGCACCAATGAACGACCGTACCGCTTTCAGGCACTAGATAGAACACTCCGAGATATACTTAACAATTCAGAAAAAATATTTGGCGGCAAAACAATTATGTTAGGTGGTGACTTCAGGCAAACATTACCGGTTAAAAAAAGGGTCGAGAACGAGATCATCAATTCATCAATATCTCAATCGTACCTATGGCCATATTTCAAAGTTTTCAAGCTTAATCAAAACATGCGCGTGCTCCAAAATCATCCGATCACAATCGAAAATAAAGGTACATGAGTTCTTATCATGGTTACTTGAAATAGGTGACGGAAAAATTGGAGTACCTGATGAAAGTGAGCCAACAGATGCTTCATGGGTTACAATTCCCTCTGAATACCTAATCCCAAATGATGAGGATGGAATGCAAAAACTGATTGATTTCATCTACGACAAAGAAACATTGAAAAACCCAACACCACAAACTATTGCAACAAAAAGCTATTGTCCCCTAAGAATGAACAAATTTGACGCTATAAACGAAAAGGTATTATCCCTCATGGAAGGCGACACTACAACATACATAAGTAGTGATGAAGCAATCCCGATTGGAAGAGAAAGTGCTGCGACAAAAATGTTATATCCACCAGAATACTTGAACACTTTGAAATTCCCAGGCTTACCACCAAACACTCTCCACTTAAAAATTGGCGCTCCAATCATGTTGTTGAGAAACATCAACCCTATGTAGTTATCTCGGTCGAAAATCACATATCGTTCAAGGAGCGATATTTGAAATATCGGTTATCGCGGTGAGATATCGGTGAGATATCGGTTTTTTATATTATCTAGAATATTAATTATATATTTATATATATATATTAAAATCATAACAAACTAAACAAAAAAAACCATAATATAAATACCCCCTACCTTCCCACTATCTCATTTTCACTCTCTTCACTCTCTCACTACAAAACACACACACATATTCCTCCTTTCTCTCTCTATATTTTCCGGCCAACCCATTAGGGTTCCTGGCGCGTCTTCATTTCCGCCAACTTTCCGGCGAAATCCAACATTTACACCACCTATCCTAGATGATAGATCAAGGTCTCATGGTTCTATTTTCGTACACACGATTTTGAAACACCTTAACGCGCCTAGATCGAGTTTTAAGATTCGAAAGTAAAAAATGAAAGTCAACATATCGCCATATCGTTCATCTCGCCGATTTCAAAATATCGCCCAAATATCGCGAAATATCGCCGATATTATCGGATCCGATATTTTGGGGCGATATTTTGAACCGATATTTTTTTTAGGGGCGATATACGAGATCTCAATGATATATCGGCGATATATCGTCCGATTTAACTACATAGCATCAACCTAGGCGGAGGACTCTGCAATGGAACACGAATGATTGTCAAAAATCTCATGTCAAAACTGATTGAAGCAGAAATAATTACAGGCACAAGAATTGGAGAAAAAGTATACATCCCAAGAATCCCTTTAAGCCATAAAGATCCAAACTACCCGTTTATCTTCAAAAGGAAACAGTTCCCAATAAAACTTTGTTATGCTATGACGATAAACAAAAGCCAGGGACAATCTCTTAACAAGATTGGCATCTACCTTCCACCAGTTTGGTCATGGACAACTATATGTTGCTCTATCCCGGGCTACATCACCCTATGGCTTAAAAATTCTTATGCCACCCTATCCTGAACGGCCTGAAAATACAACTCTAAATATAGTTTATAAAGACTTTTTAAAGAAAATTTCGGAGACAAAAGGTTTTTAAAAAACACTTACTTATAAAAAGTTATTTTACCTCTTCTCCTTTGTAACAATATATATCACTCTCACACTACGTGTCAATAAGTTTCTTTACTACACTTTGACTTTAAACAATATAACGTAAACAAATACTATATTCATTCTTATAACATAAACCCTGTTATTTTTCTTACATTATTATCTACAGATGATGAAGCAAATATCGAGATCTAAAACCGGTGTAAACAAGATATTAACAAATGAAAGTATATCGAGCATGGATACATCGAGACCCACCGGACACCGAAGGATAAAGGCTTCCGAGCAATTTTGTTAGATAAAGGTACCGCCATATTAGCATTTAAACAAACAAAGAAAAAACATTGTAAACAAAAATTAGAACTAACCATTTGTAATATGTTGATAGGGTGATGCAATACAAGCAAATATGGAAGCAAGCGAGATTCAACACTTCACCCCAATTCTGACAGTTGGCAAAGTCTACCAGATTTCGATTTACATGTATTCCAACGGAAAATTGGCAACAAACACTGCAAAACAACACATCACTTTTGTTCACTACATTTACCAAGCTGGATGAGATTCAAGATAATGAATTCCCTGAACATTATTTCGACTTCATTTCTTACAATCAACTACCTGCTAGAGTCATTGATACGAACGACAAAACAAAAAAACCGCATCCAGTCCTAACAGGTAATAGCCACTGCAACTTTAATATTAATAATAGTATCTTTTTTTATATAAACACTTCTTTGTATGATCCCAGACGCAGACTACATTGGTTGCTACATAAAATCTCTTGAGAAAGAAAAATCGGCAACCCAAATCGAAACCAGGTCATGCATCGTAAAATTGAGATACAAAATCTAAAGTAAGTTTAAATACTAAATCCACCACTAATAGTGCACAATAAATACATAACAATACTTTAGCTCTAACAACTTTTTTTCTTAAACCAGCCGCAACTCTATTGAGGTAACACTATGGGGTACTCTTGCCGAAACATTCAACAAGGAAGCTATTGACGCACTGGAAAAACCTATTATAATAGCCGTCACATCTTGCAGAGTTTCACGTTTCTTAAATAACTTACAACTTTCAGAACACCAAAGAACATACTACTATGTCAACCCAAAATTCCAGATGGAGCAATATAAATCGAGAGTAAGTTGGTTACCATATTTACTATTTACTTGAAAATCATATAACAATTTACCTTTTACAACCATGTACATTCATAATGTGTATGAAACCTTTGTTTAACCTAACGCCACCACTACAAGTTGTAAGGCAACCATTTCAAGACAAGGAAAAAGAAAAATTTAGAAACAGGATCCCTTTTGCCATACTCCTCAAACAAACTCGCCACACTTATGCAGTAACAAAGAACAAACATTATACCAACAAATTTAATTTTAAATCATTATTTATAAGCTAAAAAATACAACCAAAAAATATGCAGGGGGTTCGATTTACCTGCTAAGGAACTATAAGCCTCAACACATCACTTGAATGGTACTACAAATCCCTGCAGCATTGTTCTATCAAGGTTGCTTATGACGACAACATCTATAACTGCAGAGTCCATGGGCCCATTGCATGTCCGACAAACAGGTAACCAATCTTGAAAAGGAAAAAAATATACATAAATAATCTGTATCTAACAACGCAATTCATACAAACAGATACAACTTCAAAGCATACATAAAGATGGTTCGAAACAGTCATGATGACATTCTTCACACCAGAGCGGACGATATAATTGGACAAGATCGCAACACACTCCTTGCATCAATCAAAGATCCCGACCCAAAAGTATTTCAGAAAAATAACAGCAATCATCGGCAAAACACACATTTTCCAGTTTCACTACAATACTACTTCCAAACAAGAGCCACCAGACTTTGTTCTCAACAGAATTTTGGACAAACCAGATGTGACACACCAAATTGCAGGAACATCCTCGTGTAAACATTTAATAATCAAAGAAAAACAACATTATTATATTTACTATATTAACATACTATTTTTAATAAACAGGAATAGCAACGCAACAACTTCAACAAGAATGCATCAAAAATATAGAGAGCACCAACCCGTCCGAGAATCCAGACACATCCTCCTCAGGTAAACAAAGAAACAAGAAAAAAAAATTAAAAAAATATTAACAGAATTGACATGCAAGAATTTGTTTTATGATAGGCACTAAAACACCACCGCCATCTGTTATTACATCAAACATATTAGCTACTAAAAGTGGTGCCCAGCCAACGAACAAATGACGCTAAAAGACCACTTTTCAAGCTAAAGGGTGACAAAGAAAAAAACCAAAAAGAATAGCTCCTCTTACAACGGTAAGTTACCATATAATACACCCCATCACTACTGATGTTCCAAAATTTTATATATTTATTTGCAGGTTTCATCTCACACCCATACTTTTGATCATCCACTCGACATCGCACCAATCCTATAAGAAACACACTGCTGTAAACATATATCTTATGTAACAATAAACTTGGAACAATATCTTTTGAACCTATGGAAAATGTATTGATGGCTTTTGTAATATGTCTACACCAGCGGTATTACCAACCATATTTTTATATAACCAATGTATCAAACTCATCTACAATTGAAAAAAAAATTACCAATCAACAAACAAGAACAACGTATACCTTACATGGATCATAAGACAGCATATAAAAATAATCAATCACCTTTAACAACAACAGCAACGCTTGACACACTTTATTTTAATCCAAACGAATTAACACTGACCAACATAATAATTCATCAATTTAAGCAATACCCATAATTTATTTTTCTTAAATTTATGATCCAATTTAGCATAATTTAGTATAATAAAGAAAAATGCTAAATTAACAACGACCGGATAATATTTCATAAAATTAAGCAATACCCATGATTTATTTCACTAACATTAACAATCTTTATGATTCGATGTTGTATAAAAAATGGGATTAACAAGATGGCCGTAATAGGATACTAACCTGAATAATGAAATGTGGACGAAGAGAATGATGAGTTGGAGAAGTGTAAGAGGGGTGACTAGGTGTATTTAAAGTCTTTCTTTGTTTTGTGGTTGTCAAATTGGATTTTGATCAGGCCCACACCTTGCCAAGCCCAAAAAGTTTACATATAACAAAATTAGTGTATAAAAAATTATGTTTTTTTATAAAAGTATTACGTTTTTTGACAAATAATTATACATGCAAAACAACGCGACAACAAATAAGTACATTAATAAATTCATGAATCACTTATTATCTTCAACAACACATTCACAAAAAAAATCCCGCAAAGATCGCGCGGGTTATCCGACTCGTTTGTACTAAAGTACATTTACGAACGTGGCTATGGGCAAGTTGTAATGTGTTGCTGCCACACCCAATAGGAACATAGTGAACAGTAGAACGCACAGTAACTAACGGTCGTTAGTTAACGGCCGTTATCTACTAACGGTCGTTAACTTTTTTAAGAAATGAAATTGCGGCAAGAGTCCCCGAGGTTTAACTTGCGTTTCAAAATAGGTCCTCTAAGAACTATTGTAAAAGTGACTAATCGGTTGTTAGTTAACGCCCGTTATCTACTAACGGTCGTTACATTTTTTTTTTTTAAATACTTTTAATAAAAACCAAAAATGCGGCACCCTGAGGTTTAACTTGCGTTGCAAAATAGGTCCTCTAATGACTAAAGATGTAATTGTTTTTTACATAATTGGTCCTTCATGTTAAACGTTCGTTACACAAATAGTCCTGCTAACCGCCGTACTTAACGGTTGTTAAAGAACGCCATTCTATCATTTTTAATTAAGAAGCTCTATAAAACGCAACGCAACCAAGGCTTGATAACATACTTTTTGGTAAATTCGCAACCGCTTAATTAAATTGCTCACGCTTAAAATACTAAACATATCTAATAGGAACATACTTAGCTCGATGTTAAATAATACTTATGTATGCAAACACCCCGCTGCGAAGCGCGGGCTAAAAACCTTGTATATGTGCAAACCTACAATTCAAACGTATATACTATTTTGGGTGATGGTTAGCTAAAAATTGGAAGCTCAAGTTGCAATAACATTTGTGGATGAGTGGGTTGATTGAGAAAGAAGTTTGACTGGCTGTGATAACCATCAACTATTCGTCAAACTTCATTATTTCCCTTTCCATAACCTTGGGGGCTTGACCATCTACAGTTTCGGATTCTTACATTTTGACACATGTTTAATAAATGTGTATATGCGTTAAGTTAGTTACATGGATACACCCAAATGATTTGGCCACTCAAAATACAAATTTGTCTATGTATAAAGTCACTAGTATATAACATTTGTGGAGGACCTTTTCTATATATTCAAATAAACTATGTGGTACGCTTGCACTCACACTGAGTGCATAATTGGAATAAAAAAATAGTTTCTGGCTTACTCACGCAGTGTGTCATGTTTCTACTCTGTTAGAGGCCCGGGTACAGTGGCTGGTGGCTCAAGCCATTGTGCTCGGCGCGAGCCTATGGCACCAAAACCCACACCGGGGCTGGGCTGGTAAGGTCTGGCGCCGTGGCCACCAGCCCACGCCAAAGGTTTTTTTTTTCTTTCCTTTTTTTTGTTTTCTTGGTGGATTTGTTTCTTTTTTGCTTGTGTTTGTGTGTTGTGATGCATTTATGTGATGCGTTTGTGCGATGTGTTTTTTCTCTTTTTTTTGCAGGTTTGAGAGGAAGACAGGATGAAGAAGATGGAGTACAATTGTGTGCGTGTGTAATCTAGGTATAGGATAAAAGTTGGGCTGTGCAATATTTTTGAATACTAGTTGGGCTACATTTTTTGTTTTTGGGTTTGCAATTTTTATCCCAACTTTATTTTTGTTTAGTGATAAGTTTTTTTTGAACTTGTTTAGTGATAAGTTGGGTTGAGATTTAGCGTATTAAGTGGTTAATGGTAATATTCGGTTCTCGGGTCGGTTTATATTATGCCAACACTAGTTTTTTTTATGTTTACGTATTTTTTTATTTAATGTATTTTTTTTTATGTAGTGTGTTTTTTATTAATGAAATAAAATTTTAGTTATATATATTGTTTTATTTAAAAATGAAAAAAAAATACAACGGCACCACAAAACTGGTGTTGTGCTAGGAAGAGGGGGTTTTGGTGTCATAGACAAAAGTGGTGTTATGAGAAAAAAGTGCTGAGGTGGCATCACTTTTTCCCATGGCACCACCCACGGCACCAAACGATACCTAGTGCTCTTAGAGTAATTTGCGTGGGATATAATAATGTTTTCGCCTCTACTCTGCTAGAGTGGTTTTCCCGGATTAAAAAAGGTTTTTTGCTTTGCTACTCACATGCATTTGGTTGGTATGTATGCATGCATAAGTTCCATCTTTCTACATACGTGGCATGTTATGCCTTGGATGGTTTTACGTTTATTACCTCATGAGTGTACACGTGTTCTGGGTTACAACATTATTTGTGCCTTTAATAAAATATTACTCACCTCTCAATCCTTTAAAAATCTTTTTCTTTTGTCCCTATGAATCGCATGTACCAGAACATTATACCGACTTCTGCTTCGGTTCATTAGTTATCAACTTCACCGCCTCTCTTTGTCTCTCTCTTTGTCAACGCACGTATGTCGCTCTCTCAATTTTGCATCAAAATATCATACGTGTATATTTATCATCATACGCGTAGATTTGTCAGCCGCCACTCAAAATCAGGATGGAGAAAAATAATTACGCTTTAATATTTCAGGTAAGTGATTCAAATTTTGCCTTTTCTATGTCAAATAAAATCATCGGATAATATGGTATGACACACCAGTAATTAAAAAGTCTTTAAATACCCTTTTGTTATCATAATCTGTTTATGGTTTTCCTGATTTGGTTTTTGTTTAACTGATTGATTAATGTGTTTTATGTCGAGATTGATTTAACGGCTCGGGGAGGAGTTCATGATGCGAAAATTTATTGGCTAAAAGGGCGAGTACAAGAGCAAAATAAATTCATATCGTTTTTGATGGTGATAAGCGGCGTTCTGACGTGAGTTATGTTGCCCGTGATGTTTCCACGGCTTTGGGTTGGTAGGTTTGCTTCTACGGCCTTTTGATATGTTAAATTTCTTATATTTGGTGATTGGTAAGAGAGTGTTTGGGATTGCCTATTAAAACTACTTAGATCTTTCTTTATCGTGTGTTGGTTTTAAAGATAGCGACTTTCGGGGTTGTGGTTCCAAAGCCTTTGTTTCAAGGGTGCGATTTAGGTGGTGTTGTTCATTGGGTTTGATTCGTATGTGTGGATCGAGAGGGTGTGGTTCGATGGAGTACGGTTCGAGAAGATTCATTTAGGTGAAGATGCAGTTTTATCTTCGTAAGGAGCTAAATTTAGTGGTTACGGTTGGACATGAACGGTTTACATAATATGTGAGGTTTAGTTTATGTTGATTTTCGTTTTTGTATGGTTAATTATGAATTATAGCTGTATTGATTAACGATCTTGATTTTTAGTATATTAATATTATTTTTCACACTTTGTTGACAGGCTTTTTATTAGGGTTTCGATTCGCCGAATTCAGTGGTTACTGGATTGAGTTAGTTTTGAATCTAAACCGGTAAACAAAACTTCATAATTTTCGGTTTCTCTTTTTACGTAATTTTAATTTGGTTGATGAATTTTTGTCAAAAGAAGTTGAATAAATAGCACCGAAATGCTTGCCATGTAAACATTTTAGGGTTTAAATTATAAATTTTACCGTTCGGACCATCATAACGTTAGTTTGTCATTTTTGGTATTTGACTATGTGCTCTCTGCATATAATAGGTATATTGGACATTCTTCAACACCGTCGCATTCTCACTGTTTGGCGCATATTTGCATCTATCAATCATCATTCGGTGAAAGGGGTGACGCGGCAGGTAAAGGTGCTATTATCTGCTGGGAAACATGAAGGCCTTGAAGGGTACTGGAAGGGTAACTTTGAGCACATGCTTTCCTTGAGAGTGATGGAGACACGTCAAGAATGTTTAGCTGCTCATGTTGATGCTTACACTGGGGTATAACTTTTTTTTACGAATCAGTTTAATTTTATGTTATGCATATAGAGTGTTTGATAAATTGTCACTTTTCTTTTTATTTTTATTTATTTTTAATTTTTTACATAATCGGGTGTTTACAACTATAGCTGAAGTAAGGGGATAGTTAGGACTGTTTTTACGATACGGTGAAACTGATAAGCTGTTAGAAGTAAGCATATAGGCTTTCGAGGTTTAAATAACCCTATAAGGCATGAATATAAGATTATCCAAACGCCCCTTAATATATTTGGAGTCAATAACTTTTGAAACTGATGTTTAGATGTTTGAAAATTTATTGAATACATAATGGCATCATTTCTCAATTCAAAACTGATTGTCTTTTAAGTTAAGTGATTTAGTAAATACTAAAATAGGGTGAGGAAAGATTTTATTGAAAACTTTGTATAAAACTTTGGAAAATAAGTCGTTGAAGGGAAATAAGCTAACAGTAGCTCAAATTAGCAAAGGATAACACCCTCTCCTTAGTCTAAATAAGCTCGGTTTAAGCAAACTAAAAGAGCCAAAAACCAAAAAGCTAATGGGTATACATTTAAGCTCAAATAGTCACAAAGGTACCAAAAATAAGCTCAAACAAGTCTTGAAAAGCGAAAAGCAATCTGACAGGTTATAGTTCAACTTAGCAGGCCTGCAGGTGACTTTTGAGGCAAATTCTAAATAAGCTACTGTGGGAATTAGCTTTTGAGCTTATGGATTCTTGAAATTCACGTAGCTGACACACTTTGGCCCTATATCTAGCTTATGAGGAGCTTTTACAAGCTTTCTATAAGCTTATGAATTACCTAGATCCACCACTGTTGCAATAACACTTATCAGATACTTCCCCAATCCTCCTACTTCTAGCTACAGTTTAAATCTCAAAGGATTTTTATAATTTTTAAAACTAAACGTCGCAGATAAAACCGATATTGAAGTTTCTATTTTTATTTTTTGGATTTTTGGAAGATTAAATAAGCTAAACAATAAACTTGAAAGTAGACAACTAAGACATACTTAAAAACTTAATACCCTTTTGACTTTTTATAAAAATGCAAATGACTCTCTATGAATTGGACTAAAGCTGATTTAAGCTACTTTTGACACTAAAAAGCGAGTCGATTAGTGGGGCTTAGCATATTGACTTAAATCATTATTTCACCAATAAGCTAATCTTGTTGTCCTATAAGCTTAATATTCAGCACTAATGCTATCTAACTCAAATGATTAAAAGTGAATAAGACTCTTTAAATTTATTTTTGTCGCCAGGATGAGGAGAGTGTCCGCTTTTGAACCATTGCCATCGTATGGTCCTGGAAAAGATGCACTGAGGACGGTCGTAAGAGTCTAATAGGTGGATCACACCTTACTCATGTTATTATTACATGTATATTCTCCATGCAGGCTATTAAATGTTACATCCAATCGAATAATCCTTTGTATATTCTGCAAACAAAAAACATATAAGTGCCTATTTTCCAGCTATATCGATATTAGATGCCATCCAGAAACATAGCAAATAGCAAATGCCCCCGCCGCAACGCGGCGGGTTCCAAAGATCTCGTTATATTAACATGTCTTGATAGTTTCGGGTGAAGTTATTTTATCTTATATAAAGAACGACATGCAAAGTCATTGGTACTACGACAAGTTGCTTGAGGCAAAACATAAACAAACGAGCCAGTTAAGTTTAAATATATTTTCGTTAGATTTATTTTTTCAAAAAAAAGACAAAAGAGTTTGACACCGTCGTCAAGTGTATCACTTTTAGGGCACGTTTTGTATAAGGAAATATTCTTTATATATCTCCGGAAATCCAAAGGGTTATTTTAGAATCTGCATCACCTTTACTATCATTTGTTACTCGAATTGAGTCTATACGTAAAATTCATCCCATTGTATGCGTTTTTCAAAATAGAGTCTGAAGGATCCTACGCGACTTGGCATGACATATAAGAGGGTGTTTCTATGCCTTTTTCACAATTTATTACTGTTTAACAATCGAAAACATATTGCACAGCCTATGTTCACACAAAAATATATCGACTATGTATAAACATTAAATTTTTGTATGATTATACGTCGAAACCTCTAAATCAGATTGTGTACGTATAACTAAACCTAGCCACAAATGTCAAATTCTAGTTACCAAGTAGTTCAACTTTCATGTTGTTTTTTATTTGAGTAAAATACACCGTTAGTCCCCATGGTTTGGCCAGATTTCAGATTTAGTCCAAAATCGAAAGAAATTTCATCGTTGCTCCCCAACATTCCAAAATTGCTCGCCGATGGTCCAATTTCCTAACGACGTTAGTGTTAGCTCGTTATCTCCAATTACATAATATGCACACGAGGGTAGAGTTTGTTTTTTTTTGTTTTTTTTGTTTTTTTTTTCCACTTTTTTGTCCTTTCATTCTATTTGTTTAATGTTTGCATGCTTCCCTTTTGTCCTTTCACTCACTTTTACCTACACACGTGTGCGCCTTGATTTAACTTGTATCAACTTTCCCCCCCTTTTCCTCTTTTTCATTTCCTCCCAAATTTATAAGAACCCTAATTCTTAATTTTCCAAATTACTTGAAGCTTCACTAATACATACGCAATGTCAAAAGGTAATCATATTTCGTATGTTATACTTGATTTTATATCAATTTGTTAAACACCTAATCTTTATTTTGAAACCCCAATTTTCATGAAAGTGGTAGAGGGAGTAACACATATGTTGGTAGGTGTAGTAGAGTTAAGAGAGGTGGTGGTTGAGGAAATAATAGAGTTAAGAGAGGTGGTAGTAGAGGAAACAATTGAGGAACAATAGACTTAAGAGAGGTTGTGGTAGAAGAATCAATTAATGAAAGTGAAATAGATGATGGAGATGAAACCGAAGTTCATAAAAATGTCACTGGTGATGGATCTCTTACTAATGAACAAGTATGTAAACTAATAACTTAACTAATAATTTGATACATATATTTGTCATCTTTCTAACATGTAATTGTCTAACACTTTATACACGAATATTAACTGAGATTAGACCAATAAGTATTAAGACAAACGTTAGAAGAATAAGTAAGGGCTAAACAAGAGTGGGAAAACAAATTTAGGCAAGAACGAGAGCGAGAGGAGAGGATGGACTGGCTAAACCAAACATTTGACTTGGGATATGATTAATTTGTAACTTAACTCTCATAACTATATTAGGATTCTAAACTGCTTATTTTATCTTGGTTATTTGAGGTAAATCACACCTTTAGTCCCTTTGACCATCTTCATAGTTACTAGAACAAAAGTTATGTTGTCACTACATGAACACATAATAAAAGAAAACACAAGTGGTATTACTTAATAGACAACGCAAAATAACACAACATAAAATAGAAGACAACCCCAAATATGGGCAACGAATACTTAGTGTTTGACATACATAAGAGACAACATAAAATATAGTCCATTCTCAACATGGCATTTCATTTAACTCCCACATACAATATTTGATCTTGCTAAAGTTTATCTAAGTTGTAGCATGCAACCTCTCACTTTATCAATGATTTTTTTTCTTCCATGCAACTTTGTTACTACTACTTGCAACCTCAACTTTCGACTATGCTACCTCAACTTTCGACTGTGCTCTAAGTCCTAGTATGCACCCTATCACTTTAACACTATCACTTGAAACATCTACTTGTTTTTGGGTAAAGGGTTTCCCCGGTAAATATATTACTCCAAAAAACATTTAAGTACAAAGAATATGAGTGAAGTCCCATATCTCAGCCTGTTACATAGGCGGTAAAGCTAACATAACAAGACACTTCCTATCCTTAAAATAATAAAACAACCACTACTCACTAGATTACATTTGACACAAAACCAAGCATAACCTAACGTCTAGATTGCTTACTACCACGACCTTGGAGCTTGATATCATACATGTCAGAAAAAGCATCCAATTGCCCTGGTAAATCATAGACCTGATCCGCATAATCATCATAATAATCTTCAAGCTCATGACCGCCGCCATTTGATGCGAGAAATTTAGCCATATGATTATCCGGCTCAAGCACCTCCTCATCATCTCACTGTTAGAAACAATCACATCCCCCACTTTAGAGAATGGGTTACCCACCATAGAATACGGAAAGGAAGAAGAACTAGGCTTATTAGCCGTATCATGCGCCTTTTCATTCAAATCAACCTTTTTAAGAGGTTTACCATTATCCACAAGAGTAACTTTCCCCTCAATAATTAGCTTTTCAAGCTCCTCAATTTTTCCAAAGAATAGGGTAGTACCAGTGCTACCATTTCCACCCTTAGCAGAGCTACCATCTATGGTCAAGTCAACAGTAACACTAGAAATATCAACCTCATCAGTATCAACCATATTAAGAGCATCAAACGGATTTGATGTAACAATATTCGTCCCACTTGTACTAGCCACTTCAAGTCTTCTTCTTTGTAGCATCCGGCTTCTGACAATGGCCGATACACCGCTTCTTATTTTTAGAAGGGCTAAATTTAGCCCCTTTCCCACCTCAATACCCAAAAAGCCTTCCTTTGAGGCATTTGGAACCCATCATTCTTTTGTGCTTGATGTTTAAGGTCAACAGGCACATGTTTGGGACATTGGGTCTCATCATGGCCAAAAACCATACAAACACCACAACGAGGTGGTTTCCACTCATATTCTACTCTGACAGTATGCAATACCTCCCTTTCACCATCCCAACTTGGCACAAAGATAACCATTGTCCCTTAAGCTCTCGATCCGCCTTGATGTCAATCAAAGCTCGAGCATAATCAAAACGCCCCCATGAGTGCAAACACATAGAGCTCGTGTATGCATCAAGCATAATAGGGGTACCGAGTTTGGTAGCCATGGCACTCAATCCATCTTCAGTAAAAGTAAAAGCAGCAATAGGAATATCATGTAGTTTCACCCAGACAGGGATCAAACCCAAATCCTCTTTAATAAAACTCGTCATGGGGTCCACTTCTTAAAAATAATAGGAACAGATCGAATAAACCAAGGTCCATTCTCTAACACTCCATTTAATCATTTAATAGAGGCAAATTTGAAGAAAAATAAACCCTTAGAATTCATCATAGAACGTACCACACCAAACTTCTTCCATGTGTTCTTCACGTAGTTATCAACTACGGGAAATGCAACCCCCTTGCCAATAAAATACCCGAAAAGAGTATTATCAAACTTAGAATTAGCTTCCAAGACAGATGACAAAGGAATGTTTACCTCGGCCTTCTCATTAAGAGGCTAGCCCGTATCAAGAGCGCGGAAATTAACTTTGCGGGTAGCAGAAGTAGATCCCACCTTACTTGCAAATGTAGGAGCTTTCAATCCATCGTTGACCTGCTCATCCCCTTCCTTAGTCACATTCGGATTACAAAACAAATTCACCTTAGGCATAGAAGTTTTAAAGGATTTACTTCCAGCCATATCATCAAGATTACTAGCCAAAGTAGTACGATCGTAGGTGCGATTTAGAGAATTAACACTAGTGCTGTTAGTGTCCATGCTAAGACTCTCAACTCCAGGAGTAACGACACATGGAGCCTTTTCCGGAGTAGTCTTATTCAATGATGCGTAGTTATCGGCACCACCAAAATCATGTTCCAACGTTCCCCCACCTTTATCCCTCTCTCTCGTAACCCCCATCATGAATAACTCACAGCAATAAGACCCTCAAAACCGCATACAGACCAACGCCAAGATCACAAACAAATTACCAGCGTTTTAATAATTAGAAGCACAATTATATTTGTTGTTTCGCCACTGAAAGAACTACAATATGTATTATGATAAATAAATTCAGGGCTAACACACGTGAGTGATTGATGTGCAATACCTACACCAACGTTAGTCAATAAATTACACAATGTATCACTGACCCACGATGAATCACTAATAAAACGTTAAAATAATAGACCAATTAGGTAGAGTAGATAGTGAAGCACATGCAATAGACGACAAAATTGATAATTTGCAATAAGAATCACACGATTCAAAGGATGAATTCGAGTTTACGCCATGTTTTTTGTCGCCATTCACAACCTCTACTTCTTCCTCACCATATGCTTTTCTTCTTAATTGTTCGAGAATATCATCTATCAATTGATCCTTGATGTTCACATTCTTCCCCATCCTATAAAAAATCTCTTCCATGATGTCATATGTTATGATCACTTTTGACCAATCCCTATCATCATCTAGTATTATTGGGTTAGCTCTACTACCACTTGACATGTGAACAATGTGATGAGAATTATGTTTAAGTGAAATTGGCGGTAAAATGAGTTAAAGGAAAAATGATGTTAAGTACAAATACACGTTGAATATATTTGTGGTTGAGGTTAAAAGATAATAAATGTCTACACCTAACTAGTTAAAAGATGAATATATATTTGTATAATTTAAGTCGAAATTTTATTTGGTTGTCAGGATTTTCTGAATTTTTTCATATTTTGAATAGTCACACCGGAAAAAGTTTTTTTACATTTCAAGTTTAATCGAAATCCAATTATTAAAGTCTTAAAGATTTCACGTTTAGTCCAACCCCAACTATTAAGTTTTTCAAGATTGCATGTTTAGTCCCAATCTAAGCACAAAGCCAAAAACACCATAAACCCTAAAACATATAAACACAAAGATCTGCAAAAATACCATAAACCCTAAAACATATAAACACAAAGTTTTACAAAACCTTGAAATATATTAAAACGATTGCCCCATACATAGATCCCTATTTAACCATCTAAACACAAAGCCAAAATATCATCTCCGACCACCATTAAAACATACATAGATACTTAACCAACACACATCCTAACATATCGTAAACTAAACAGAAAACACAAAAAAAATCACCATGCCCATCCAAACACCAACCCATCTACATATGCCTAAGCATTTTTAAAAAAAACAAGCTTTTGATCCACTTGATCCCTAGCTTCGCCGCAAATTTTCGTGACCGACTTGCACTTCTCAAAATCACGAATTCGAATCAACCTAAGAAAAGCCAAACTGTCGTCAACAAGTGGTGAAATAAGCAACAATTCTAGTTCCATTATAAGTTGTTGCCTTTGCTGAACATTGTCCAACAACTCTTGGCACATCTTTAACATCTGATTGCGACGATTCCATTCCTTCCCTATCTCCCTGTGCAGATGGAGGATCATTTGGTCTTTCAAGGAGGAAGAGTTTGATGCAGACGCAAACTCATTAACGAGATTCATTACTTGGATTTGTTTTGGTAGCATTTAGGAATGTGTAGAATTTTTGGCTTTAGGGACAATGGAATGAGTTTGGAGTGGTTTTGGTTGCTTTAAGTAGGAGGATTAATGGTTTTGGATGCAATGATTATAAGTAATTGGAAGGGTGTGGATGCATTTGAAACCGAACCAAATTACGCATAGATGTGATGTTATCAAGAAGATAAACGGCTAAGGGTGGCTGATTTGACCATTGTATCATAATTACCATCTCGACTAAATTACAAGTTTAGTCTCCAATGTTATTACCTTGCAAGAAATCATAAAACCGAAATATGGGTATTGACGATAATCATAAGAAAATAAAAATATCTTAAAAATTAGAACATCAAGAAAATGAATTATAAAACTTATATGATAAAAAATTGAGTTATCAAAAAACACTAGATTTTATATCCGGATAAAAAAGATTATAAATTGAATTATAAAATTGAAGTATAGTGTTTTTCATCAAAATATAAGAAAAACCTTGGGCTTTTTGTAGATTTCGGTTTATGTTCTTGAAGAAAAAAAGGACATGTTCAATTTTTGAAGAACAATCGTTTTTGTTTGTTGGGGGAAGAAGTGAAAAAGAGGAAGAAAGTGAAAAGTTGATAGAGGTAAAATCACGGAATGTGTGTGTGGGGGTAAATGTGATTGAAAGGACAAGTGGAAGTACAATGAAAACTTTAAACAAATAGAACAAAAGGACAAAAAAAGTGAAAAACAACTCTACCCTCGTGTGCATTGCACATGATATGAGATAATCATCTGACACTAACGTTGTTAGAAAATTGGAACAACGGCGAACAATTTTGGAACGTTGGGGAGCAACGGTGATTTTTTTTTTTCCAATTTTGGACTCAAGTGAAATTTGGCTATACCTTAGGGACTAACGGTGTAATTAACTCTTTTTATATCCATATAAATTTTGTAGCTCACTAATTAATGTAATTCGAACAAACAATTTGGCATAACCAACAAGTTTACTAGTTTAGTAACAAAATACGCGACGCATAGGCATTTTCGCGCGGTAGTTTAAATTCAAAATGTTTTATACTTTTTTTGTTGGGAGGTGATACTCACACCATATTTTTTGATTAATGCACCGCAAATTATGCATTACAGTATTGTACAGTACAAACTGTAATGCACATATTGTGGTGCATTAATAAAAAAATGTGGTGTTAGTATCAATTCCCTTTTTTGGTTGGTGGAGAGTGTTGATATTCTTACTTTTCAGTTGATTAACCACCTCTCATGCGCTGTTTTATATATTTAATAAGTTCAATAGAGTTGTATGATTTAGGTACATCCTCCACCTATATAAAACCAGCACGCAATTACAATGCATAGGCACATTATTGTTTATCTCCAAAATTCAAAGACAAATAATCAAATTTGTTTACTGTATGATTGCAAAAATCAAATGTCTACTAGAACTGTTGAATTACTTAACAAGATGGGGGTTCAAGGAGGAAGGGTTTCGCGGACGGTTGATGAAAATGGTGTGGTGAAAATGAAAATATTGGTGAAAAGACACGAACTTGAGCAAGTTCTTGATCGTGTTGCAAAGAAAACAAATCACAACAAACAAAATCACGTTAGTATCCGACACGTTTCAAGATCACGAGCGTCAAAGTCGTTAGATCAACGATTGAAGGATATGAAGAGAATGCGTATTCTGAAAAGCAGGCAAATAAAGGGAGATTGTCGTGGTTCTTGGAGGCCAGCCCTTCAAAGCATCCCGGAGGCTGTGGCATTTTAAATATTTGAATATTAGTTCAAAGAAAATAAATACTGAGTAACAAAATTTAATTCATTCATTCGTTAGAAATAGTTTTACGTATCGTATTAACATTGTATGTTTCGAAGTAAAATAGCATATTAGAATTTTGTCATAGAAATCATACATCATGTTTGTGTGTGTGTTTTTTTTTGTTTTGCATAGTGAAGTTTAGAATCGTTTCTGGTAATGTTGTTAGGGGCAACCTTATAGTATCATACACAAAATCATGTGAAAAGTGTCAGAACTGAAAACATCATTATGATGGGCGTATCATATGATTGATTAGGTATTTCGTAAACGTAAAAGAGGGACGAGTGATAAAGGACTTGAATGACTCACCCTAACCAAGCATTTCAATAATCCGACAACCAAATCACTCCAACTAGTGTTAGACAATTAGGTTGTTGGCCCAAACGTGATTACGTGTTTAAGGTCCATTAGGTTTAGAGTTTGAATTATATTACTTACTATCAGAACAATTTACTTATTATAATACACATGTTATCTCACATATGTAATACATTCGATCAATAAATCTCTTTTACTATTTTAGATGATAACGTAGCTTTAGGTAAAACCCATAAAAAATTTCACATCATCCAGTCACTTGGTTACTTGCGGGTGATCCAAAGGGATCCTTGTTTGTTAATTTTCGCTTTATTATTTTTGTTTTAAGTCTTTTCATACCAATCTTAAAAATCCTATTTCACAAAATCCTAATCGTCATAATACACCCCTATGTATGTTAAGAAATCATTCAATTAAATTTGTCTACATTAACAAAACTTTACCATTAGGGACTATTGTTGTTGGTGACACTAGTTATATTTTTTTGCCGCTTCTACCTAATGGCTTAGCAAGTCACGACACAAAAAAAGGAGGAAGTTGTTAAGTGATGTAATAAACAATTTTGCCGCTCCATAAATTATTCCTCCATTCAAACAAACAACAAAGAAGATGAGAAGAAGAAGATGCATTCAACGTTTATTCCATTTTCTTCATCTGAAAGACTCCCGTTCAAACTGCAGGAGAGCGTTAGACGATTAAGTTACTCGCCCAAGCCGATTTTGTGATTGAGGTCTATTAGTTTTTCGATTTGAATTATGTTAATTATTATCAAAGCTATGCATTTATTATAAATACACATGATATATATCATATGTAACACATTCAACTAATAATATCTTTTACTATTTTACAACTACCTCCTTGAGAGCAAAGTAAATCACTTGATAAACCCTAGTTTTGATTATGACAATTAGGGTGTAGAAAGGGTTTGTGAAACCATGACTGAACTACATGAAAACCCAAATTGAACCTATAAGTATAAACAAACTCCAAAGAAACCAAACAGATACAAATTGGGTCGACCTAGTAACCCGTTAATGACAATTTTGATTAGCAAGTTTTATCGCTATACTTGTTAATTTTTACATTTGGTACACGAAACTTATTAGTAAATTTTTTAAGTGAATAGATGGAGATAAAAGCCTTTTACAGCAGAGATGGAGTTGTTAGTTTGATTTTTTTAAGTTAGAGATGCGTTATTAGTGTTTATTCAATTATTTTGAATAAAAAAGAAGTATTTTATGAACATGGGGGAAAATAGTCACTTTTATCATTTAGAGTGTTTATTATAACATATAACATCTATTGAGTTGGAACTTGAGAGCCGGTACTGTTGCGAAGCCGTCGGTGTTGTGGTTAGCTGCAGGTAAGATGATGGCTCAGGTGTATTGTAGAGTCGTGGTTCGAGCTGGCACTATTCACATGCCGAGCTGAGCTGATGGCTATGAGGATCAAAAAATTTGGCAAGGTTTCCATTTATTTGGTACTTAATGTTTAGTGTTCATTGCATGCTGTGCACGTGTTTTCCATTATCAGAGATTTTGAGAGTTCACTGCATGTTGTACACCTGTTTTTCATTATCGGTTCCGGGCCCATTACATAAGGAGTTGTCATTTCATTTTTTGGTTTCTTATATAGAAACTCAGATGCACACAAGGGGTGTATATAGGAAAATTAGAGATGGAATTTATTTTTTTGCAATATTTGTAGTTATTTGGGGGTTTTTGATTTAGGTGGTTAAAGTTCAATTTTTTAGGGGTTTTAGTCGGAATGATGAGTAGAATGTCTGAATATGCTTGCTATATGATTTCAGTTAGTTGAAAGAGTTAATCGAGGTGTTAGGGTTTTTGTTATGTGTTAGTTAATTTTATTTTTAATCGCATTTATTAAGTTTAATTTTCTTGATTTCATGTTTAAGTTAAACCTTTTTAAGGGCTTTGATTGGGGTGATGATTAGAATACTTAGTTAAGGTTAATGTTTACACTGTGTTCTTAAGTGAAGTAAAAGAGAGAAAAGGTACTGAAAGTGAAATGGAGTAAAGAACACAACTTTCACTTTCTCTTTACTCATTTTCACTTTCTCTTTCCTTCTTTATACAGCCATTTACTTTCACTTTCATTATTAAAAGAATACAACTTTCACTTTCACTATCTTTCCTTCTTTTTCACTCCACTTGAGAACACATCGTTAAAAATTAATTTGCATGTTATGATTTTGCATAATCTATGGTTCATATGGTTAGTAGTTGGTCATAATATTGGTTTGGCAAAAATTCAACCGTATTTTGGTTAAAAATTAATTTGCATGTTATGATGGCATAAAATCCAACCGTATTTTGTACCTGGTTTGATATATGAGCCATGGTACTAAATGTGGGATTAAAATGATTGTTATATGTTTTGTAGATATAATTTGGATACTACTTGCTTGGCTCTAATAATTCAGTTACTTTGTGAGTCGTGATTTTTGGTGTCACAAAAACCGGATGGCATAAACTGCAATTGTGGTTTGCAGCCAGTTCGATATATGAACCCACAATCATACTGCTTTATAACTTGGCTAAAAATGGAATTTGTTTTTTATTTTAGAAGCTGTTGTGTTGTTATATAAAGTGGGTTTGAGAAGATAATACACAAATCTTATTATATTTTTTTCTTAATTTCCTTCAATGTATTTTCTCGATCGTCTTTAGAGTTCTAAAGCTCATCAAGAATATGTTCTTATATCTGATTTCATGTTTTTAGCTTGCTACTGATGTTGTTATCGTGGGAATTATGTGCATGTCACGACCAAAAGTTTTCACAACACGGGTTAGCTACAGGATAAGTACATATTTTATCATTAACGCTGACACTTTACATTATCAGAGATAGTATGTTTGCTAGTAAATGTTGTTAAGTAACTGGGCCTTGAGACATATCATTTTAAGTATTTCCCCCTATATGTGTCATATATCGTTTTGGAAATGCACTAACTAGGTAATATATGTGTGTTATTGTTTGTTTAAGGTTTCTGGTATCTTTTAGAGTCTGTTATGTCGTAATGAGTGCTTAATTAATAGATTGTATATAGTCTGTAGTCGTATGTGTTTTGTGATATTTTTTAAAGTCTGATACATGGTTATAGTTACTGTTTTTATACGTTGTATATAAGCAGTGAAATACCTGCTACTTTCGTAAATGATACAAGCTATTGTTTGTTTGTGCAATATAAATATTTCCTAATATAATTTAAAGTCTGATATGGGGTTGTAAATGCTGATTTTATAACAACATTATTTAAACATGTTTAAAATTAAGGTGTCATACAAAATCCCTAAATAGAGTAACACGGAGTAGAATGATATTGTGATTGATAGAAATAAAGCATTTGTTTCATTGTATTGGGTGAGTATTTAAACAAAATAGAAAATATGTTGTAACTTTGCATCCTCGAAAGCAATTGTATATAGTGCTTTTTATGAATAAAAATATATGGTTGCCGCATTTTTGTTGGAAGAGATTGGTTATTAGTTTGAATTCTTTATTATTTTTGTTAATTTGGGAACGATAAGAATTGTATTGGTCAAAAATTTTAAAAGTGGAATTGAGTTTTGCTGCAGAAATCTCTATGCAGCCGATTTTCAAAAAGTGTTAGCGTGCTTGATGTAATTTTGATATTTGCTGTGTATTAGCTTAAGATTATATTAGGGAAATTTAATGCTTTTTTAAGATTACTGATTTTTGCTGCAAAAATCTCTACACTACTAGATGAAACAACGATTCATAACCGGCTCTTGATATCAATTGTTGTTCCAATAATACCACGTCTACACTACTAATTTAAGAAAGATAAAGTGGGTGTGAGCACTTCATCCTAGAGACGATAACGATAGAAAGATAGAAAGTCTCGCAAGACATATATTAGAAACACACACCTCATAACCCATGAGGTAGGGGGTATTTATACCCATACACACGGTCAGCTTCCCGTCGCAACTATAAGTGTTGCGAGGGTAATATGTGTTGCAAGGCACTACTAAGTTACATGGCATACCCTAGTCTATAACATAATATAAATAGAAGTCCATGCACTAATGATTTACACTTTTTGTGTTCCAACAATCAAGAACCGGTTGTTCAATGTTGACTTTACTATAAAGGATGTCAATTTTGACCTTAACATTCAAAGTCCAAGTGTTGATTGGTGGAAATTAGTATGGTCTTCTCAAAGTGTCCTAAAGCATTAATTCAGGATAGGCTTTCTACTTAGGATAAACATATGAAATGGGGAATTTAAGGAGCTAATAGATGCAACCTATGTTCTAGTGCATTTGAAGACATGGTCCATTTGTTCTTTCAATGTCTATTTTCTACTGAGGTATGGAGTAAGGTAAAAAATATGGCTGATATAAGGGGAGTTGGTTCTAATTGGCAGGAAATTATAAAGGAAATCAATGATGTGGGCAATGGGAACAATATTAATAGTGTGATAAGAAGACTTATGCTTGCAGCGTGTTTATAACATTTGGAAAGAGAGGAATGGTAGAATTTTTAAAGATGTCAAAAGATGCATTGAAGATGTTTTCAAAATCATTGTGGAAATTGTGAAATACATGCTTATTGGGCTCATTGTAAGAGAAAGGAAGGCTGTGAGATTGATGAAAAGTAAGTGGGCGCATTTCATGCAAAAAAGCAAAAACTTTAATTCAAGATTAGTTAGTGTGCTAGTTTGGAGGGGGTGATAGTTTAGCATGCAGTCAGTAGTTGAATACAGGTTAATATCTTAAAGAGGTGTCTGAATATGAGTTTAGCCTGCAGACTGTTGGGAATTTTCTCATCTACAAATATTCAAGAGTGTTTGGCATTAAGGTCAATATGCAGCAATCTACACAATTTTGATTTCTCTTAACTAGAAAATCAAGATGAACCTGCTTGGTCCACCCAATACACTATTAAAGGAGGTAATGGTTGGTCTTCCCTCAAGGTATGTGTTCCAAGTGACAGAAGCCATTTTTAAGAGATGGAAATGTAGGTTACTTCGTATAGCTCTTGATTGGAAGGGTTATGGGTTCCTAGTCATGTCATCCATCTTCCTTCTTTGATCACTGTGGATGTTGGTTGAGTGATTTTGGTGGGGAGATGAATGGAAATGTAGCTAGATGGTTATGGTGCATGTTTAGAAAGGTAATATAGAGGTGTTGTATGTTCTTGACGAGAGTCTGGATTGCTTCTGATATGGTCTGCGTTTGTCAAAGATCATTTGTATCAGACTTGTTTTGTTTGTTTTGACACATATCGGTTGTATTAGTTCCATATTCTATTTTTGTTTTTGGGCATGTCTAAAATCAGTGGAGTTATCTTATGACCTTTGTACAAATTTGTTGGAGAGTAATATAAATTTACATTTTGCACAAAAAACAAAGTTGTGACAACTTATAAAGAGTCTGTCAAAGTTGTCGATGGTGTTGGTTTGGATTCATCAAATGGTGTTGGGTTGAATTCACCATCTGGTATTCCTTTTGACTATAAAGCGTGGGAAAAAGTCATTGGCGATCCAAAGAAGAAGAAGTTTTATGGTCACTGAATTACTCAAGATCCTGAGATTTTGCTCAAGTGATGCTAGAGTTGAAAGCCTGCTTGAAGATGTGAGGGAAGAAATGAGGGCTGAGATGAGAAAGAGGTTTAGTGATCAACAACAGGGCATGTCTTCTAACAAGTGAGTTCGTGATGTCTAACCCTTTATCAGTATGTAAGCTCTAAACTTTTAGGTAGCTAATTTTGTAATGATGTTGTGAATTCATAACTGTAGCTGCCCTTAACGATTTTTGATAGGTTATTGTTATTTTGAACAAATAGTTGATGGATCTTGTTTAGCTTTATATATTGCACTGTTGTCTGTTGGAATGAATATCTTTTGTCTATATGTTTGATTAATTAGTAGCAGGTTATAAATGGTTTGTAAAACAAACCAATTTGTGTATTTCTGTAAAGAATTTGTTTAGCAACAACTTCATGTGGTTGCTACTATAACCAAAATTACCACCAACTTTACGTTGCTATTCCAAAAACTGAAAGTTGCTGCTGATTAGAGATTTAGTTGCTAATTTAGCAACGAGTGAAAAGTCGTTGGTAATGTCATCAATGATAATTCGTTGCTATCTTTTGATTTAGCAATGACTTCTCCATATCCCAAAACTAGCAGCGACTTCGAAGGTCATTGCCAAATAGCAACGAACTGAGTCATTTAGCAACGATATGTGGTTTGGCAACGGGCGATATAGCAACGAACCCGTTTCGTTGTTAGTGTTGTTGCAAACATTATTTAGCAACGAATTTAGGCCATACTGCAACGACTTTGGGCCGTTGCTATTGGCACTTTTTCTAGTACTTATAATTTGAAATACCAAGAATTTATATCTATGAACCAAACGGCACCTTAGTGAGTAAATATCACAAATTTTGTAGTGATAAGAGGAAAAGATTTTTAAAAAATATATATATTTTTATAGATACATTTGAAATATATAGGGCAAATGTTTTTAAAAGGTATCATACTTGCCATCATTTGTTTTTGTTGGTAGCGAATAAATTTTTTTGCTTTTGTAGGTATTTTTTTGTCTTCAAATTCATTTTTTTAGGGTACAATGTGACATTTTTGCCCTTCGGGGAAAAAAAATCCTATTAGCTAAGAGGGGCAAAAATGTCAAAAAATTTCATAAAATACCAAAAAAAAAGGATGAATTTGAAAGAAAAGTAACCGCAAAAGCAAAAATTTTGTTCGCTACCCACAAAATCAAATGATGACAAGTATAATACATTTAAATAAATTTGCCCAAATATATATATGATTGTGATTCTCACATTTTTCATTTTAATTTTAATTCTCGTATCGAAATAATAGAAGTCCGGATTCTTCTAAAATTCCTCAAACCGGCCATGCTGTATTTGAACAAAGATTATTTTGACATTCTTTTCGACACCTTTGCATGTGCTGGGCTTTGGTTGTTAGGAATTGTTTTGGTACAACCAAACCATACAACTAAGTATATATTATTGGCATGGAGTTAGTCTATCATATATCATTATATCAACATGTCAATACTTTCAGGTGAAGTCAGTTTTATCTTAATATAAAGATCGACATGCAAAGTCAATGGTACTACGACAAGTTACCAAGTTTAAATATATTACTCCTTTAGAAGCAAATACTCTTTACATATCTCCAGAAATCCAAATCTGCATCGCCTTTACTATCATTTGTTTCTTGAATTGAGTCTATACGTAAAACTGATCCCATTCGTCTATACGTTTTTCAAAATAGAGTCTGAACAATCTTACGCGACTTGGCATGACATAAAAGAGGTGTTTCTATAACTTTTTCACAATTTATTACTGTGTCATGATCGAAAACAGATTACACGTACTATGTTTACATAAAAAGTAGTAGTATATCAACTCCGTACAAACATTAATTTTTTGTATGATTATACGCTGAAACCTCTAAATCAGTAGTTCGACTTTCATTTTTTTTCCACATAACGTTTTTAGCTCACTTCCGTAATGTAATTCGAACAAACAATTTGGCATAACCAACAAGTTTAGTAACAAAATATGCGAGGCATAGGCTTTTTGGGTAGTTTAAAATCAAAATATTTATACTTCTTTGTTAGGTGAACAGTTAAGGTGTTGATATTCTTAGTTTTCAGTTGATCAACCACCTCTCATGTAAAACCCTAAAATACTCAAACGTGTTAAAAGACCATTATACCCCTCAAGTTAATACTTACGAAATTCGCGACACACGTCAAGCTCATTTAACTACGTTATAACCTATTTTACATGCGCAAGATAATAAAATTGATTTCCAATTTATGTCTTATAATATATCACACATCATATAAGTCAAATGGAATAAATAATATATGCAAGTTACATGAACATTTAAACTAAATTAAATACTAATGCATTTGATAATTATGGAAATGGAAATTGTCATAAAACCTCCCCTAAAACTCGGCATAATTGATTCCCCATTACTCCACCATTTAGCACCATTTATCTCATTTTTTTTTTTGTAACCTACCCATGCAAAAAATGGAAAATATTTATATGGTCTAACCTTTTTCCCCCTGGCCGGCCATAAATCTCGCCCCAATTAGTTCCCATATTTCCCTTTTAATCTCAAATCATCTCTTAATTGGTAACCTCCATATCTCATTCAAAAAAAATTCCCAAACCCAAATTCTCTACACAAAAAGTGACGGCTGAAGGTTTTCTTTCTCTCATTTCATTCGACCAACACAAAGTGCAAGAAGTCTCGAAGAGTTGCTGTGATCGTGGGGTTTTATTTCGAAGGTGGTGCCTTGTTCGTGAGTTTGGGTTTGAAACTACTCCTGGTCGTGGGTGTTTTGTCGTGGGTTGTTTGCCTGATCGTGGGATCACTTCCCTCGGTTCCTTCGTTTCTCGTTTCATCTCGTTCACGCCACTAGGGTATCGTCTAATCCCATCCATTTTGTACTCTTTTGTTTCCCTTTTAACTGTTGTCGTGAGGCCTATCCTTGGCATGCAAAACATCACATAAATGATATGTTAATCTTTACATTACATGAGTTGATAAAAGGTCTCCTAAAACCATGCATATATCACGTGAAGTATATAGGAATGAAGGACCTATGTTGTGACCCTTGTATTCGACCCATACTAAACTGCTTTCGAAAACTCTTTTCGACCCTCACGTACACGACTTAAGCCATATTTCATTTAATTCGTATCGAGCTAAATAGATGTAATAAAACGAGTTTGTCGTGGGTTATCTTTTTGTGTCGTCAACATGAAAGAAACGGAACTAAAATGTTTTGGTTGGTCGTATGGGTTGACATGGGGTCTTGTTTATATATCGACTAAAATGGAAAAGGATGTCTTGAACTTCTCTTAGGGGCTGTTTGATAAAAAACTATGATTTAGCACTGAATGAATTAAAAGTGCTGAATGATTCAATGTTGCTGAACGATTATGATTCTGAATGAAAATGATTGTTTGACAGCCGTTTTGAAATAAACGAATAAGATCACCGGTGTAACAAATTTTAATTATTTTTTGTTTCTATTAATGATTTTGCACTACATAAAATAAGCATATGAAACAATTATTAAATGAATATTTGGTAAATTTGATAAATTTTTTTTTTTCTATTATTTATTTTTTAATTATTTGATAAATTTTTTTACATGATGAAAATTTTGATTTAACCAAAGTTAGCTAGATGAAACAATTTAAATAAGCATATCAAACGATATTAATCTATTAACTTCAAATATAGGAAAAGTTATATGAAAGACGTGTTATAATAATATTTAATCTTACCTCCTTGTTTATTTGATCAAGAATATTCGTATAAATGAGTTAAAATAAGAAAATTTCATTAAATGTCATGAGAAGGTAGAATAATACAACATAAAAAAAAGAAGTGGTTGCATAATATTTTGTTGCTGAATGAGAGAGGACTATCTGTATGCTGGCCCACTCATGATTGAATTGAACTGTACAGCACTTATTTTTTTGGTACCAAACAAAATTTTCACTGACCGAATAAGAGATGTATACTTAATCATCCAATTAAGTGGTTATCAAACACCCCCTTAGTTGTGTAGACCCACTTTTCTTTTCTATCATGCATTTCATTTCACCATACATAGGCATGTCTCAACATAAATCATGCATGGATATATTATAAAACCTCACGTGAGGTGATAAAAGGCTACACATAAATGGAGCAGTTAGTGGTCGACCCATATGAATCATGTTTTAATTATTTTGTGGAACAATGGAGCATGTAATTACATAAATCTGTTCGGCACCCAACATATACACGTTTTTAATTATTTTGTGTCGAGCTAGATGGGTCTCATGCGTACGTTACACTTTGGTTTATTTGTTTCGACTAAAAATGAGATGGGGTCTCGAAATGGTTTTGTTATGTCGTATGGACATATATTTGATCTAAGGCATTGTCCCGACCTGGTCACACATGAAAGAAATTATTATAACCTTGTTTGAAAGTGATCACGATTGCTTAAAATGAAAAAGGGTGTCGAATGGATTAAAAGGTTTTTTTTCAAAAAGGTTTTCAATTTAATAAAGGTTAAAGGATTCATGTCGTGAATAATAAAACGTTAAGGTTGGCTATACTCTGTAATATTTGCACTTTAAACCCTAAACTGTAAAACTTGGCACAAATGACCCTTAAAGAATAATAACACCCATTTTGCATCATTAACCTATTATGACATTAAATGCATCATAAATGACAAAACCTGCTAATTATGGAAACCTGCCTAAAATGGAAAGTTACTAAAAGTGGAAACCTGCTAAAAATGGAAAGCCGTTTAAAATGAGTAATATGATCGTGAATAAGCGTTATGAACTTCATATAGGTTCCGGACGACGGGATTGATTCATCGTGTGATCGTTCTTTCCTATTTTGTTTGCTCCGAATAAGGTACAGATATTCTGACCTTACCTCTTAAGGTTTCTCATGATTCGCATTCATCCTTTGGTATTAGCTTTGGACTGTTATACTTTTACTCTGAGCCTTCTTATTAGGGCTTCCCTATAACTTTGCTATGCTCCCTTTGATTGAATCTCCTATGTGAACTGTTTGATTATGAACCCTATGATTATGAACCTTATGATTATGAACCTTATGATTATGAACCTTTGATTATGAACCTCTGATTATGGACCTATGTTATGGAACTCTGATATGAACCTTTGATATTGAACCCTCATGTTATGAATTTTGATATGAACTCTGATATGAAACTATGATATGAACTTTGATATGAAACTTATGATATGATTATGCTTTGACCCTTCAGTTTGATACCCGAGCCAAATATGTTTCACTAGGCATGAGGGTTCCATGTCCGTGTCATTGATGCACCAATGGCATGACTCTAGTGTGATTGAGTGATGTTCCACACCGTCCCTTTCTGTTATCTGATTATGAGCTCGATATATATTGTATGGCCACTATCTGTCTGCAGGGGCGTATGGATGCATCATAGATTTGTTATCTGTATCCGATGATTACGGTGAATGATGTCGTGTGCAATACGCGTCTTCACAGTCTGGGAGCTAGCTACTCCATATTGGTTATTGAGGTCTCCCCTCCTATTGTGCGGTATTCGAGGTCACCCTCCGAATACAATGGTTACTTATGATATGATATGATATGATATGTTTCGGGCTCGTGGTAGATTTCTGACAAACCTTACACTATTGTTATACCTATATTGTACCGTCTGTTTAATACAACGCACCATATTCGTATTGATTGCCCGTTACTTTGTACCCTTATGTGACTCATTCCACTACCATTCCGTTCACGTACCGGGTTATTGTATGTTTATTGAATTTGATTGTGCTATTTGCTTGTCCTATGTGACTATTGTTTACCCTGCTACGATATGATTAATATGCAATTGTATGATTCAACTGTTGTCATCTGAATACATGTCATCCTATTGTTATTTGAACCTCTGATTTGTATGGTGACCATGCTGGTGTGAAACCAATTGTTGATCTATTTATCTTGTATACTTCGTTTGTTTAATCTCGTGGACTATGACTTTCTGTTAGTATCCTTATCTGCTTATTGTTGATCCGCCATGTTTTATTTACTGTTATGATCTGTTATGCTATTGATTGTGGGTTACTTGACTTGTGTGATTGCCATGCTCACTTTCTAATTACTTGCTTCCGCTAGCTTTTAGATTTCCGTGTGGCTTATGTGTTGTCTGATTTCCTGATTCCTTGTATGCCTGTTGTATGTGCTTACTTATATGTCATCGATTCCTTGCTTTGCTTCGTTCTCTTTGTTATCTGTTCTTTCTGGATATCTGTATAATTGTATCTCTGCAGGATCCTCATTGACTCATTGTTCTCATTTCGCTGAAACTTTGTTATCCGTTTCCTTTCTTTCATTTTGCATTTCAGATTTTATTTAGCTTTCATTTTGTTATATCTGTTCACTGGGCTTTTTAAGCTCAGCCGCATTTCTTTTCCTGCGGCAGGTTTTAGATTTGAAGATGGGCTTTGATGGGCTGAGAGTTGGATTATCTGAGTGGACCAACCCTAGTTACCTTTCTAGTTGGACTCATTTTGGCGGGCTATTGTTTTGGAATTTTGGTTTATTTTAGACTTTTGGATTTTGTAATTTCCTTGTAAGTCGATTGTTTCTTTGATTTGATACTTCATTTTAAGGCTTCCGCTTGAAGAATTTTATTTGTATGTTCTGATATGACACCAGAATGTGACATTTCTACCCTTGTCGGGTTGGGGTGTTACATCTCATGTGCTGTTTTATAAATTTAATAAGTTCAATAGAGCTGTATGATTTAGGTACATCCGCCAGCTATATAAAGCATCACGCAATTCATTACCATGAATATGTACCCAAAATTTAAATTCAAATAATCCAATTTGTTTACTATAAGGTCGCAAAAATCAAATGTCTACTAGAACTGTTGACTTACTCAACAAGATGGGGGTTCAAGGAAGAAGGGTTTCGCGGACGGTTGATGAAAATGGCGTGGTAAGAATGAAAATATTGGTGAAAAGACACGAACTTGAGCAAGTTCTTGATCGTGTTGCAAAGAAACCAAATCACAACAAACAAAATCATGTTAGTATCAGACACGTTTCAAGATCACCAGCGTCAAATTCGTTAGATCAACGATTGAAGGATATGAGGAGAATGCGTATTCTGAAAAGCAGGCAAATAAAGGGAGATTCTCGTGGTTCTTGGAGGCCAGCCCTTCAAAGCATCCCGGAAGCTGTGGCGTTTTAAATATTTGAATATTAGTTAAAAGAAAATAAATACTGATCAGTAACAAAATTTAATTCATTCATTCGTTAGAAATAGTTTTACATATCGTATTAACATTGTATGTTTCGAAGTAAATTAAATAGTATATTAGATTTTTGTCATAGAAATCATTCATCATGTTTGTGTGGGTGTGTTTTTTTTGTTTTTCATAGTGAAGTTTAGAATCGTTTCTGGTAATGTTGTTAGGGGCAACCTTATAGTATCATACACAAAATCATGTGAAAAGTGTCATAGAACTGAAAACATCATTATGATGGGCGTATCATATGATTGACTAGCTTCATAACCCGCCCAATGGGCGGGTTAGCTTCATGATTTTACTTTACCAATTCTAACTTGACGTAAATAAATGATGGATAACACCAAATATATTAAACACAAAAGTGGGAAGGAAGAAAAAGAGAAAGCGTTTGTGTAAAAAGTGTGAGAAAAAAATAAAGTAGATGGTCCCATATACGAAATAAAACGTCTTTGCACACAACTTTTTTTATGTGAAGTTTGTGTATTCTCCGTCTTTTTCAAAACAAAGAACCTTCAAATCTTTTCTCATCTTGATTCTTGAAACAACCACATAAAGTTGGACATAATACCTTGGTGGCTTTAGAGTTATTATGGTTTGTATCTAGCGTATAGAGCATATTGACCAGAAAACCTAACAATCATGTCCAAAATAATCAATGCAAATAAAATATTATTAAGAATCCATTCCCATTTAGACACCATCCGAATAAGAAGCACTATGAAAACGTTATAATTTTTTTTTTTAATTTGACATCATCACGAATAACTCTTGAATCTTAACCAAATAAAAATGAGATTAGTATAATATTAAAAAAGAAAAAAAATATATATTTTATTTGACACGGGCTAATTAGTGCTAAAAATTTATAACGTTTTAGACAAAACTTGAGACCAAAAAGTTGTTGACCCATATACTTTAGTATTGATTTAAAAAGAAACTTTTTTCAATCGGCTAATAGTAGTTGTAAAGTTTTTGAAGATCAAAGATAATCACGAAAGACTTGTGTCCTGAAGATCAAAGGAAAGGCTTGATGAATGATAATTTGTTTAAGAAATATTAATAGTGTGATGTTGTAAAGTTTACCTAAGGACTTGTAACTGTTTGGATAATTAAAAAACAGAAACTAATGAAGCAATTATAGGGAACAATAACACACCTGCAGCGAATGTCATGACTGGAAATTTGTGACTGATTTTGCTAAAAAGGAAAAGGGTTGCTTTCATTTTCATGTGATAATTCTCGTCAACAACTCTTATACAGATGGTATTCTGTCTCTCGTGCCACATATTTGGCTGCAACCGTTCTTCATGATATTAAAATTCAATTGCATTACCGTTACAGATAATATACTTGTTAGTATTCTTTTAAGTATCTACCTTGCCATCTCTTGTGCGTGTAAATATATCAATGGCAAAGACCTCATTCTCTTCAAACTCAACGTCATATCAATTAGTCGTCTGGTGTGATTATGAAAACATGAAGAACACTCACTTTCACCTTAATCAGGAGATATACTATGATTTAAAACTTACATTTTCATCTCCTCATTGTAGCATAAAATAATATTTTTCATTTAATAGCTAACCACAATGATACACAACCAATAGGAAAAACAAATACATAAATTGTGACTTTCCATCCTACAATATCACCTCGAACAAACGAATATTACAAGTCAAACTAACATCAAGAGTCAAAATGCACATATATTTAGAGGATATGATGCACCTGCAATTAACATGACAAAGATTACATATAAATTTGTCGACTTGACATGTATGTTATTAATATTATTCTCAAATGAAAACAATACAATATCAATAGCGATGATGATGTGAGTTTATGAATGACAAGGTATATCATGTTTGTATATATAAATTTTTGAAGAAAGACAGACTGTAGGAAATCATTCTAAGTGGCCTTGTGGGAGTGCCCTTTAGTTTGGCATGCGACAGACATTACGCGTAATTGATAGTAGTGAAGGACGGCCTCAACGCAGGATCAGGGGCCCAACATAGCTCCATTAATCTTCTCCACTCGGGATCAGTGTGTTATTTTCAATGCCCCCTGCAGAAATACTTTCGTGTAAGTAAAGATGTATAAAAGAGTGTTGACCAAAACTCAATGGAGAAACTAACTTTAGGCAAAAAAAACTATCTTTAGACAGAGAAAGAAAACAATAAATATATCACCTAGCTTGATTTTCGATGCAAAACCTTGTAGATTTAATCAACTATTAACCATAACTCCATAATACAATCAAATCTCTACACAAGTACACAGGTGATAACAATTGAATGATGAGGGATATATCGACATCTGGAACTCTCCTAAATTACCGAAGTGATCCAATTAAAAAAATTTCGTCCACATATCTTTAGAATAAACCATTATTTTATATACCAAAATTGAATATGAGTCATGATATTAGGGATATGCATACCTTTGCAACTAAAAAGTCAGATATTATTCCATTTCCACCAAGTAACTTACGACCTAATGCAACTGTCTCCCTTGACCTCAGCGTGATTCTTGACTGCATAATAACTTGTTAAACAAAATAGAACAAATTAATTTGTTGAAAATAGAACAAGAAGAAATCAAACCTTTCCCAAGCCGGCTTGACCAGGAGTCATTTTACCGCTCTCATACAGCTTGCAAAGACGCCAACCAATTAGAAACATTGCTTAGATAACATTTGAACTAACTTCTGCTGATTTATTTGGAAAGCTGCCAAAGGGGCTCCAAACTGCTTTCTCTCTTGTAAGTACCTATCAACCATAAAACACCATTATATTCATAGAGATTCAATAAGCAAGCACCTATATACTATTTGAAAAAAAATAGCGGTAAAAACAATTTAATTATAATACCTATGGCACATGTCGTAGACACCCATTGTGATGCCAATAGGTTGCCATGCTACCATAACACGAGAAACAGCAAGCACCTGATATCACGGGTAAAATGGTAAGTATATATACTTATTGCAAGTAGGATGATGAAATTCATAACTGTGACAAGTGTATATCATGATTAATATGAAAAAAAACGAAAAATGCTACATCCACAAAATATTTACAAAAAACAATTAAATATTGTGGCAATGAAATATGGATTGTGAAAATAAGAAAGAGAAACTATAGTACAGCATGATCGGTCCTTCACATTAGCCACATCATTGTGTGAAAGTTTTTTTGTAAAAATTGTGTGAATGTAGCATTTCTTGAAAGAATACAATATAGTATTCAATAGCTAGTATCAAGAAAGAAATATATTAGTAATATCATACTTTGCTTGTATCTTGGAAAGAGTTGACACCAGGTAACCTGTCCTCATCAGGGACGAAAACTTTCTGCATGAGAATATCTCCATTTTGAACCATTCGCAGCCCAATTTTATTTTCTATTTTGGTAGCTTGTAACACAGGTGCATTCTTCTTTAAAATGAATCTGCCATGAAATCATTTATTATGTAATCACAAAGCTAAAACTTTTTAAAAGCAGGGAGTCTGAATTTCCAAATAGATTTCAAAGTTTTCTGGAATAGAAGATAAACACGTCATTTTCTTACCCATTTATTTGGTTTGTGTCTTTGTTTTTAGCAAAAACGACCAAAATATCTGCAAAGGTACTGTTTCCAATCCATCTTTTTTGGCCTTCAATGACCCAACCTCCTTCCACCTGATCATTCAAAAACTATATAAGACACAAAAAATGAGGCTTCCATATCAACTGAACAATACAGTGGTTACAAGAAATGACCTTTGTGGCTGTTGTTCTAAGGCCACTTGCATCACTTCCATTGTCAGGTTCGGTCAAACCCTAATAATGCCAAAAAAACATTCAAGCGCACATAGTCTAAGACCATCTGACATCAGATAATATGCTCACTTACCCAACAAGCTATTGTGTCCAGTTTGGCCAATGATGGCAAATACTTTTGTTTTTGTATTTCTGAACCGCACAAAGCTGTTGACAGATCAAGAAAATAGATAATTTATCAACCCATCACTGATAGAATTTGGTGGTAGTAATCTTGACCCATTTACCCAAAAGAGTGCTTTGAACTGCTCACACATGACCATATAATATGATATGGATCATAACAAAATGTACGGATTTGCTTGCATATCCATAAGAGAAGAAAAGGTGGGGACTAACTTCCTACAAATATATGTTTATAAGGTGGAGAGTAACTTCCTACTAAGCAAAAAGTTACTTAGCGGGATTTCTTTCTATGTTACTACTGCTGCATAAAAAAATTCTAGTGATGCCTTACCTAAAGTGTAATTGCTAAGCACCATGTCTTTGATGGTTAACTTGAAAACCAGTATTGGTGTTTGCTTTCGCTTATCTACAATAGCTTATACACCTTTAACCAGCCTAGAAAATTTTTTATACAAATAAAGTCTCTCTTTTAGCCTTATTGTTTTCTTGAAACAAATGTGTAATGACTATAGCAAATAGATTTTAATACATTATATGAATAAGCAATGAAGATGATTTTACATACAGTTGAGGCAAGTTTGAACATGTGTTTATTGTGTTTGAACATTAGCATATCTACATAAATGAAAGAGGATATATTAAGCAAGGAATTATGTCAACCGGTCAGAAAATTGAGAGTTTATAAGAAACACATGAAAAAACTCACTTTGGATCCAAGCGATATATAATTTCTTTGTCATCGGCGTCATCTTGATCCATTGAATTTTCACCTGCGAGGTAGAGTGTGTAGCTGTGACGTTTGTACAATGAAGAGACATCAGGAAGTTAATTTTAAATATCATGGTCCGTCCGAAAAACTTACTTCTGTGACTACTTTTAACTTCTTTATATGCACACTTTTAACTTCTTTATACGCACCATTGTTGCTGCTCGAGGTGCATCTGCTAACGAAACCTGGTATGAACCTGCAACTACTGAGGACCTAGAAAACCAAATCTTGTAATTAGTTTCATTACAAAATTTACATAAACAAATAATAACTTACAACTTATCATTCACACCTGGAGAAATAATGGTACAATGCTAATATAATTCTCAGATGTATACCAACTGCAAATCTGTCTCACACCTTCCATACGCGAAGTGACTGTGGATAACAATTTCTTGCAGCTGGCTTTTCGTGGGTCGGACACCGGGTGTGTCCAATTCCAGCAAGAACAGAAACGATTCGTCAAGATATAATTCAGTAGCAGAGATCTCTGAAACAAATCAAATCAATCAATCTATTGTTATAAAATGACGATAACTGAAAATCAAATTCAAAATCAAACAAACCTGACTAAAGATTGTAGATTCAATTGTATCATCAAAACCCTATGTTCAATCATCATCATCATCATCTGGTGGTGATGTTTAATTGAAAAGATTTTTGTTTATATTCTGTTGAAAATCATAGAATCAAAACCAAAAAAAGAAATATAAAAATGGAATAGATTAAATCAATGTGTTTTGGGATTATAATATGTGTTTTGTTATTTGGGGGGATTTGAATTCGGAAAGGCCGAGTGAAATGGGGAGGAATGAGATTTTGTTTGACTGGCATTGAAGATGAAGTTATTTAGGATCGATTTCAGGGGAGTGAGGGAGTCTGTTTTGATACTTTGTTGATGGTAAGTGTTTTTCTTGACTATTTGTTTGGGAATGCAAATTGTATCACAACTTCTGGCTTGATCCGATGGTTGAGGCACTTATTTGCGTTCCAACCGCCCAGGGTTCAATCCTCATCTGTGACAACTTTTTTACAAATTAAACCGGAAATAGTGCCATGTCACTAATGCCATGTCAACATTAAAGTGTCTAGTCAGCATTAGTGACGTGTCATATGTAGTCCCATATATATATATAGATAGATCCTCATCTGTGACAACTTTTTTACAAATTAAACCGGAAATAGTGCCATGTCACTAATGCCATGTCAACATTAAAGTGTCTAGTCAGCATTAGTGACGTGTCATATGTAGTCCCATATATATATATAGATAGATTAGGTATTTGTCCCAACACGTGTTTGTTCCTTTTGCTTTTGACACTTTTGGTTCCTTAGCCCCTGAAGCTGTGCGTTTCTTGGATCGGGTTAAATAAGATGGTTCGCAGCAATATATCGGCCCCGAGGGGTCACGATTATGTTTTCAGTAGAATAGGGTTTGCTATTCAGAAAGGGGTGGCGGCGCAGCTTGTTGCCCGTTTACCTACCACCTTGATGTAAATCCCAAATTTTCGGTATAATTAAGTATAATTAGGTATTTTCGTTAACGTAAAAGACGGATGAGTGATAGAGTACTTGAGTGACTCACCCTAATCAAGCATTTCAATAATCCAACAACCAAATCACTCCAACTAGTGTTAGACAATTAGGTTATTGGCCCAAACGTGCTTGCGTGTTTAAGGTCCATTAGATTTGGAGTTTCAATTATATTGGTTATTATCAGAACTATTTACTTATTATAATACACATGTTATCTCACAAATGTAACACATTCTATCAATAAATCTCTTTTAATATTTTATATGGTATCGTAGCTTTAGGTAAAACCCATAAAAAAAGGTCACATTCTCTGGTTATCGGCTACTCACAAGTGATCCAGAAGGATCCACGTTTATTAATTTTCGCTTTATTGTTTTTGTTTTCAGTCTTTTCATACCAATCCAAAATCCTAGTCGTCATAATACACCCCTATGCATGTTAAGAAATCATTCAATTAAATTTATCTACATTAACAAAACTTTGTTCTTACCTAATGGCTAAGCAAGTCACGACACAAAAAAAAAACATCACAAAAGAAGAAGGAAGTTGTTAAACACCGTAATAAACAACTTTGTCTTTGCAAAAACTATTCCTCCATTCAAACAAACAACAAAGAAGATGAGAAGAAGAAGAAGAAGCAACAGCTTTCAACATTCATTCCAATTTGTCCTACCGAAAGACTCCTGTTCAAACTGCAAGAGAGCGTTAGACGATTAGGATACTGTCCAAAGCCTAATTTTGTGATTGAAGCCCATTAGTTTTTAAGATTTGAATTATATTACTTATTATCAAAGCTATGTAATTATTATAAATACAGATGATATATCTCATATGTAACACATTCGACTAATAATAATCTTTTACTATTTTACAATCATTGAGAGCAAACTAAATCACTTGCTAAACCCTAGTTTTTATTAAGGAAAGTTCTCGACATAGACTAGATGCCTATCACTTTTCAAACTCTCTCTTTGGGCGTGCTTTTTTTAGACTGGTTGCCTTGACAACTTGTACTACACAACCATATGTCGCCATGTGTCCGATATGATTGTACTAAAATTGTGCAACTCAGTTGCCCAAAAAGTACACCAGTTGCCATATGACTCAGCACATCGTAATCAGTAAAGTCACACTTTTAGCTTAGGAGGTTGAGTTGCCCAACGTGACATTTGCCCATGGTTTAATGCGGCTCACCCAAAAAAAAAATCTAAAAAGTGTTGTGCCCTAAGGCAACTCGTATATTTTGAGAATTTTCCCTTTTTATTATGACAATTGGGGTGTAGAGAGGGTTTGTGAAACCATGACTAAACTACTTGAAAACCCAAATTGAACCTATAAGTATAAACGAACTTTAAAGGAACCAAATGGATACAAACTGGGTAGACCTAGTAAGCCGTTAATGACACTTTTGATCAGCAAGGTTTATCACTATACTTGTTAATTTTTTACACTTGGTACATAAAACTTATCAGTGCGAATTTGTTTTTAAGTGGATAGATGGAGATAGAAGCCTTTTACAGCAGAGATGCGTTGTTAGTTCAATTTTTTAAGGTTAGAGATGCGTTATTATTTTTTTTTTGGTAATCGTGATTTTCGACCTTTTGGCCGACTAATCTACGGGGTTTGAACCCACTGCCACACAAATTCAAACCAGGTAAAGCCCTCCCTTTTTAGGAGGTTGGCGTGGCCACTTAAAGTTGTTTGCACCTAGTAGGAATTGAACTTGATACCTCACACATTCTAGAGTGATAGTCACAAGTCATTTTACCACTAGGCCACCCTTAAGTGGTTAAAAAAAAAAGAAGTATTTTATGAACATGTGGCAAAATAGTCACTTTTATCATTTAGAATGTTTATTATACTATATAACATTTGTTGAAGTGGAACTTGAAAGCCGGTATTGTTGCGAAACCGCCGGTTGTGTGGTCGGCTGGAGGGAGGAGGATGGCTCCGGTGTATTGTTGAGTTGTTGCTCAAGCTGGCACTGTTCACACGTCTAGCCGAGCCGATGGCTAAGAGGAGGGAAAAAAATTAGTGGGGTTTCCACTTATTTGGCACTTAATTCTTAGGGTTCACTGCAGTTGTACACATGTTTTCTTTTATCGGAGATTTGAGGGTTAACTGCATGTTTTACACCTGTTTTTCATTATTAATTCTGGATCCATTTACATAAAGAGTTGTTTTATTTTTTTTGGTTTTTTATACAGAAACTCAGACACACACAAGGGGCGTATGTAAGAAAATTAGAGTTGGAATTTATTTTTTGGAATATATGTAGTAATTTGGGTTATTTATTTATTTATTTATTTTTTGGTGGTTAAATTTAAAATTGTTTAGGGATTCTGGTCAGAATGATGAGCAGAACGTATGATTATGCATGCTATATGATTTCAGTTAACTAAAAGAGTTAATCAAGGTGTTAGGGTTTTTGTACTATGTTGGTTAATTCTATTTTGAATATGTGGAATCCCAAACTACGGATCAATTCATTAGCTTGTTTAGTGTATGTTGCTTTGAATAAATGCAAGACAACAAAGGTAGAAACTTTGTTTAATGTTCAATGAGTATGCGAAATCTACTCAATAACACTTAGAAGATTATGAACAATATCAATGTAACAGTAATATGATCAAACAATATCACCAAAACGCTTCAATATTATTAATGTTAATAATACGAATACTCTTTCTAGTATTAGGGTTTACAACCTTGAAGCTATATCAAACTCTATGCAATTCGTATTCTAAACGTATAACCTAAGATCTCCTTTTATAGACTAATAAGTCCTTTACAAGATAAGTATGTATCTCCTATATTATTACAAAATATATGTATCTTCTAAATACATAAGATATACTCTAAATATCTTAAAATAAATCTCTTAACGCGTCTTTATCTTCTAGCAGTTCCTATCTCCATGCTATAATACAAACATCTTTCCCAAAAATGTCTTGGCAGTATTAAGTGTGTAGACCCTTAATTCCCAAAAATCCTCCCTTAAACTTATGATTTACCTCCAAATTACAAGTTTCTGAATTATACCTTAGAAGATTCTTCCAAACACTCATCTTCTAAGTCTGTTTGCTTGCATGAAGATCTTCTAAAGTAAAGTAAATGCCATTTCACTCTCATCTTCAACCCGAAGCTTATTGCACATCATCAATAGAAGAGTTGTACTATCCAAGGGATAATCCTTCTCCACTAGAATAAAAATGTCTCCTCCATACATTGTAGACACATGGTGTACTCCACATGAGTCATACAATCTCCAGGTTAAAGTGTTTAGACCAGTCTTAAATTTCCATAAACTATCTGTATCATCTGGTTCAAACAATATTTTCAATTCAACCCGCAACACCTTGTCCATGTCATCTGTTGGTTCTGCTGTAGTGAATCTCTCTTTGACTAAGCTCCACAGTTTACCAAGTCATCTCTGTCAAAAGCCTTTTGCATATAAACAAAGAACTGATATGCTACTGTGTTGTTGCCCACTCTTATGATCTTGCAGTATTTTTTGCTATCTTCAGTGTAAACCTTCCAATCTATAATAGGATATTTGGTTTGCAAGGCTTCCACATTCATACCAATTTCTGGAACCAAGATGATAACATAAAATAGTCTTGAATATTAAGTATCAATTTCCCCCGACAATGCTCGTATTTTATATCATTTATATGGATATACACTGGTTTTCTTCCATATTTCACTTTCAGATAAATTACGAGCATTGGAGCTAAAGAGACGCGGATTTGGAGAGTTTATTGAAGATATATGATAGTATGCTCATTTTGAAGATGTTACGGCGTAACTCCTCTCTCACATTACGCCGTAACAGAAGCGTGGCTCAGAAAACCAATTCAACAGAAGATTACGGCGTAACTCCCTCCTAGGATTACGTCGTAACTAATTAGGACAAATGAGGTTCCGAGCCCCAGTAGATTACGAAGTAACTAATTATTCAATTCTGGCGTAACAAGGATTTATTGAAGATACGACGTAACTCTTTCCAGATTTCCAGAGCAAATTATGAAGAATTGTATGTTATGGCGTAACTCTCAACTTAAGTTACGCCGTAACCAGATCTGGCCTATAAATACCGCCCAAATTCCATCATTTCTCATCGTCCCATTTCACACACAACATCAGTGAATGTGAGTAGAAGTAAAAGGCAGATCTTGGGGAGCATAAGGAGCCATCTCCAAGGGAGAAATCACTCCCCTACGATAAGCATTAGCATTTTATCTTTTCTTTACTTTCAATTCATGTATTTTGTAATGTTAAACATTGAATCGATTGTTTTAGTTAATATGAGCGGCTAAGCACCTTTGGTGCTAGCCTAGTTATGATTCCTTAATTGTTTTGTTTATATTTACATTGCTTCCGTATAATTGTTTCTAGTGTATACTTGCATAGTTTGTTGGTAGCTACCCTCGTTTCGGTAGTTTTGAATGGCGGTAGTGGCTAGTTACTTAGGAGATATGACCAACTGATCCTAAGTAGGTAGACTGAGTGGGAAGGGTAAGAATTGACCAACTGGCGACCCTTCTTCGCATGTGCGATTTGACCAACTGATCACCTACCGTTTGGATGAACTTAAGAAGTTAGGGGTGAGTGTTTAAGATGCTAGCGCCTGGGCACTCATTGTTACAAATCTTGATTGCAGCGGAACTTAATGACTTGGCTTAGGGGACTAAAAATAACTGGACTTTTGACGGGTCACCTGACATCTCTAGTGGAAGCCTTTGTTGATAGGTTAGGACGAACTGAACAAATGCTGTCCTAGCGACCTTTACCCCCACTTGAAGCAATTGGAAGTAATTAAACATGAACTTAACTTGATAGGATGAGTAACTAGGTTAGCACACTTCTCCCCTATTGATCACAACCCTCGCCTCTATTTGCTTTCTCTTATTTTCTTGTCTTTAGTGTTAATTAATCATTTCATCCTTAAAGTCTATTAAAACCTTTGACACCAAGACTTAGTTAAAATCCACACACATAGCTCTTGGGACGACCTCGGTTTTACCGAATACTACACTACACACGACCGGGTACACTGCCCGTTAGTGCATTAGGGTAGACCATAGGTATAACGAGACATTATAAATATTAAAACCTGGTCTGTAAAACCTGCATCAAGTTTTTGGCGCCGCTGCCGGGGAGTTATTAGGATTTTCAATAAGTCTTTCATTTCTGTTTTGTTAAAAATTTTCTCAATTTCTCACGATCTCTTTTCAAGTTTCAGGTGCCATGGAAGTTGTTAACATTGATGACCTCACTCTTGAGGAATATTTGGCGTTAACAAGAGAAGAACAAGGGTTGAGGCTCGTAAGACCGGTGATTAAAGCTAATGTCTGTTTCGAGATTAAAGATCAATTTATGAGGGAGCTTCGTGCTAACCCTTTTTCAGGAAACAAGGACGAAGATGCGTATGAGCACGTTGAGAATGTCTTGTACATCGCAAGCCTTTTCAACATTCCGGGTGTGTCTCATGACGCTGTTATGCTAAGGGTGTTCCCCATGACTCTTACTGGGGGAGCAAGAAGATGGATCGAAAGATTGCCCACCGGGGCAGTTGATACATAGGCTTTACTAAAAAAGTACTTCATCCAAAGATATTGTCCTCCGTCGAAGATATCTAATCAGCTCATGGAGATCCATAATTTCAAGCAAGATAACGATGAAACGTTGTATCAAGCCTGGGTAGATACAACGATCTCCTCTACAAGTGTCCTACACATGATCTAAACAACCAGCAAAAGGTCAACATCTTTTACAAAGGAATCAACGTGACTACAAGACAGATGCTGGACTACCAAGGACCAATTCCAAGAATGACCCATACTCTCGCAATTGAAGCAATCCAAAAAATGGCCGACCATTCCCAAAAATGGCACGATGGGGGAAGCAAAAGGAACCAAGGCGGAAATCTTGATGGAATTGCCGCCATCACTAGAAAAATTGAAAATCTAGGTCGAGATATGCTCAAGGTTAGAGAAAGTTTTCATGCCATCCAAGTAGGTTGCGAAAGCTGCGGAGGAGGATATCTCACTAAAAATTGTCCTCACAATAGCGAAGATAGCACTATCGAAGAGGCTAAATATGGAGAAAATCCACCATTTTATGGGGAAAATCGGAATAGAAATGGCTATCGTGGTGGACCTACTGGAAATTACAACCGCGGCCCTTATGGAGAAAAAAGGCCCAACATTGAAGAGACCATCAACAAATTTTTGGAAACCTCAGCCCAAAGACAAAAGGAACAAGATGAATGGTTAAAGGAATTCCAGGAAAACACTAATGGAAGCCTCTCAAGTCACGATACAACCCTAAAAAACCTTGAAACAATGGTGGAAAAGCTTAGTAAGAAGGTAAGAAAAAATAACTCTAAACTGGAAGGGATAAAACCTATGATGGAATGCAAGGTCATCTTTTCTGATGAAGATGCAAAGTGCAAGGCGATTCTCCTACCAAAAATTTGGTTATTGTTGAAAATTCCTGCGACAGTGATCAGTTACGCTGTAACATTTCTGACAAGTTGCGGCTTAACTATGGTTTAGATAACGATCGGGGCAATATGAAGAAGAAAGATACCGATGCTGATGACAAGAGTAAGTTACGCCGTAACCAAATATCAGAGTTACGGTGTAATTGGGATACGTGGTCTGACAAATTTCTCGAGTAGATGAATCAGGGACACAAGTTATTAACGGATGGTCCAATAATATTAATTTATGCCCTCAATCTCCATATAAAAAGAAGTATCATTGGTGTAAGGCTATTTCAATTGATAATGGAAAGTGTTATGATCTATGTGCTTCATGCGACCCTCGGAACAAAATTTTCGATGGAGGAATCGATAAGGATAAGGTCAAGGATAAAAAATTCATGTGGTCTGCATATAATGATGAAGAAAGGTTGGCAAAACTTTCATTCGAAGAAGAGGAGGAACCACCTATTAGTCACTGTTGCACCCTGATAATTATGACTAATAACGAGTCCACACAAGCATGGCCTACATGTAATCCTTTCCGCGAGTATTGAAATGGAGGTGGTAACATGAAAGCCGAGGAATGACCATGCCCGCATGAGCTCGAAAGACATGATGTTAAGTTCGGGGATCTATCATTCGATGATTGGTATGCAGTACAATTTGGGGATGCTAAAATTAACCCAAATCTGCTAAAGAAGCTCAAGATTGATTATGAGGAGCATTGTCTACAGAAAAAGCCCATAAATGATGATCTCTACTGCATGGAGGATCCCTCAAGTGACACCGGTGACGAGGTGACTCGAAGTCATTGGTGTGAAAAGATAAGAACACCTGGCGATGTTTTTTGAGCATCTTGCAACTCTTATGATGATAAATGTAATGGGGGAAGCAGTATTGAGAGAATTGGGGAAGATGAATTATTTTGGACCTCAACCAATGATGCGGAAAGGACCGAATTACCATGGTTAGACAATTTGGAATTTGAAAATTTGGTCAAAATCAAGTATGGGAAAGTTGATGCATTGACCAAGGAAAAAATCTGGAAGGAATATATGAGTAAAGAAGACCCAAACGAAGAAATTCCCAACGACATAAGTGAAGTAACAGATGAAGATTTGACAAGAAATGAGAAAGAGGAATGCAAACGGGCACTAGTGGAATGTTTACTCGATGATAAATGGTTTAAAGGTACCGAGTCCAACGATCATGATATAGAAGGGATTTTGGATTACCTTGAACTACAAGGACATGATGGATTCACTGACCCTGACGATGAAGCATATGAGCAAAGAAGATGCAAACTTCTTGGCATTCCGTATAAGAGGCCGCCACCAATTGTAGCTGGAAAGTATGAGTTTACTAGATACCACTTGGGACCGGACGAAAAGTTTTGCAAAATTCGAAAGATCGAGACTAAGGAATATCTCCGCACCGCTACAATTGTCGCCTGGGTCAGACATAATTTGATGAAGGACATGGAGGAAGTTGGCCAAGTCCAAAGGCCACCATAAAGCCCCAAGGCTTTGAGTCTAACTTAAAGACTCGTAAATAAAGAAAAGTGCTCTTTCGGGAGACAACCCGAATTATACCTTTTATTTTTTTTATTTCCATTTTTGTTGGGTTTTGTGTTTTTAACCATATTTGCAGGATTTCGGAGAAAAGTTGCTGCAGCATGCTGAACGGGGACCTGATCTATACACAATTACGACATAACTCATTCTTATGGTTACGCCGTAACATACTTTTCGCAGTAGTCGTTCTCAGAGCATTACCAATTACGGTGTAATCCTATGCAATGGTTACACCGTAGCTACACTCTTGTAGCGTCTGCCAGGTTTTGCACTAATTACGACATAACTCTTTATAAGAGTTACGACGTAACTATCCTCTGTAACACTTCTTTCTTTTTAAAACAAAATAACCTTGTAGTAGTTTTTAAATGAACCTTGTGGGTATGTTCCCTGTAAGCCCTCACGAGACTACACTCGTCCACATGGGACACCAAGTGGTTTAAAAGGCTTGTTGCATACGCTAAATGTAACCGTGATTCCTACGAAAGTGAGTTAGGTTTCTTTTTCATTTTTCTTTTTCTTTTTTTAGAATTATGCTTGTCGGTAGTGTGATTTCAGGGATTGAAGTTTGCTCGTGGATGCTTATGCGAAGGCACGATTCATTTCGTGGGCCTTCTTTCTTTTTGGAGCAAATATCAGGGAAGTTCTCGCTCTAATTCTACTTTTCTCTTCACCTTTATTTAACGCTTATTACAAAAGGGACTTTGTACATCTCAAGTGGGGGGACGGGAGTAGAATTGTCTCTTGAACTTTATTTTGCCCTCGTTTTTCTAGTTTATTTTGAAAAATTATGCTATTTTTAAAATTTTGACATGTTTTTCTTTTCCTAACTAGATTAGACCTTAGCCGAGCACATTATAACCCTTGATATTATATGGCGAGATTAGCCTTATCCGTTTCCAAATTTTTACCCCAAATCCACCAAATTATAAGTGTGCCGGTAGCTTGTAAACTTTAGAACTTGGCCTTTGCAACATTTCGAGACCATAGACGAGGTATGTTGAGTTAGCTCGACGTATTTGGACTTTTCAGTTTAAGAAGGCAGTATTATAGGATTATCACCCAAATAGCCTATCATCGTGTGTCCATCGATTAGTCACCTCGACTTCTTGACCCCCATGTTAAACCCTTTGTTGCACTCACCTTTAGTGCAAGATACCCCTAGATACACCCGTCTGAGCCATTCCTTTCATTTTCTTCACCCAATATATTATTTCGTTACACCCTTACACCTTAGCCTACCCTGTAGTCTTTATTTGTAATTGGGAAGTCATTATTTGCCTAAGTTCAAGGTTCAAGTGGAAAGGTTCGGGAATCACACTTTCGTCGATGACATATTCTTAAAAATCATTGAAGACCTCCCAAATTCTCATTTTTCATCTCAAGTTAGGGGATGTTATGTTTAGTTGTTATGATTCCTTAAAAAAATAGTTATTGTTATTCATTTGATTGTAAAGTGCGAAGTTATAAGCGCTATGTTATGAGCTGATTATAGATTTAGTATCGAGGAGGCCACCTCGGTCACATCTGAAGAATGGAGTTGGAAATGTGCCCATCATGACGTCCTCTAATGGCACATCTACCTGGTATTATCATGATCCGGTTTCTTAACTTCGAAACTTGAACTTTGGGCGAACGGTAAGTGGTGATGACTTGGTTGTAGATTTAGACTATTTGCTTGATTTTATTTTACACCAATTTTATCCCATGTCTTATCCTACCCTTTAGTCATGAAGCGTTTCTAGGTGATGCAGCGAGAAATCTTTGGTGTCTTAGCCATGGATTTGGTCATGTATCATTGATTTTTTCCACTTCCCAGTGACATGTTAGTTATGACATATCACCCTTAACCTTTGGCGTGTCTACCCATATTGCCTTCAAAATTTTTTTTGTCCTTAACTCTAGTGGTGGAGATTTATGTAACCACCAAGCTTATGATAGAATACATGCTATGACTGTGCAATGAGTGATCACCCCGAAATTGACACTTAGAATAGTTGAGAGATTTGAGTGTTTTGTTCCCATTTTGTGAGGTATTCGGTTTTGTTTTATTCTAGCAAAAGGGATTTGTAAACTTATATTTTCCAGGTAATGGGAGATATCTTTTTAAGAATCTATCTAATAAGGTCTACTTGAGGGCAAGTAGAGTTTAAGTGAGGGGATATTTTATAACATCAAATAGTCCTGAATATTAAGTGTCAATTTCCCTTGATAAATCTCGTATTTTATATCATTTACATGGATTTACGCTTGTTTTCCTCTATATTTCACTTATAGGTAAATTACGATCATTAGAGCTAAAGAGACACATATTTGGAGAGTTTATTGAAGATATATGATAGTATGCTCATTTTGAAGATGTTACGGAGTAACTCCTCTCTCACATTACGCCGTAACAGAAGCGTGGCTCAGAAAACCAACTCAACGAAAGATTACGGCGTAACTCGCTCCCTCCTAGGATTACGTCGTAACTAATTAGGTCAAATGAGGTTCCGCGCCGTAGCAGATTATGACGTAACTAATTCCACAATTATGGCGTAACAAGGATTTATTGAAGATACGGCGTAACTCTTTCCAGATGTTACGCCGTAACCAGCTTTTCCAGAGAAAATTACGAAGAACTGTATGTTACGGCGTAACTCTCAATTTAAGTTACGCCGTAACCAGATCTGGCCTATAAATACCGCCCAAATTCCATCATTTCTGATCATCCCATTTCACACACAACATCAGTGAACGTGAGTAAAAGTAAAAGGCAGGTCTTGGGGAGCATACGGAGCCATCTCCAAGGGAGAAATCACTCCCCTACGATAAGCATTAGCATTTTATCTTTTCTTTACTTTCAATTCATGTATTTCATAATGTTAAACATTGAATCGATTGTTTTAGTTAATATGAGCGGCTAAGCACGTCTGGTGCTAGCCTAGTTATGATTCCTTAATTGTTTTGTTTATGTTTACATTGCTTCCGTATAATTGTTTCTAGTGTATACTTGCATAGTTTGTTGGTAGCTACCCTCGTTTCGGTAGTTTTGAATGGCGGTAGTGGCTAGTTACTTAGGAGATATGACCAACTGACCCTAAGTAGGTAGACTGAGTGGGAAGGGTAAGAATTGACCAACTAACGACCCTTCTTCGCTTGTGCGATTTGACCAACTGATCACCTACCGTTTGGATGAACTTAAGAAGTTAGGGATGAGTGTTTAAGATGCTAGCGCTCGGGCACTCATTGTTACAAATCTTGCTTGTAGCGGAACTTAATGACTTGGCTTAGGGGACTAAAAACAACTGGACTTTCGACGGGTCACCTGACATCTCTAGTGGAAGCCTTTGCTGATAGGTTAGGACGAATTGACCAAATGTTGTCCTAGCGACCTTTACCCCTACTTGAAGCAATTGGAAGTAATTAAACATGAACTTAACTTGATAGGATGAGTAACTAGGTTAGCACACTTCTACCCTATTGATCACAACTCTCGCCTCTATTTGCTTTCTCTTATTTTCTTGTCTTTAGTGTTAATTAATCATTTCATCCTTAAAATCTATTAAAATCTGTGACACCTAGACTTCGTTAAAATCCACACACATAGCTCTTAGGATGACCTCGGTTTTACCGAATACTACACTACACACGACCGGGTACATTGCCCGTTCGTGCATTAGGGTAGACCATAGGTGTAACGAGACATTATAAATATTAAAACCTGGTCTAGTAAAACTTGCATCACAAGATCATCATCTTTTTCAGATCTTTTGTTGACAAATCCTCTTTTCCTTCAGCTTTAGCTTCAGTTGTCTTCTATCTCTTTGAACTCTTTGAAGATTCAGACTCTTCAACAGCTCTTTTTGAACTTCCTTCTATTTGCTCAGTCTGCTGTACAGGCTCTTGCTCTCTAACAATTCTCCCACCTCTTACTACCACATCTTCAGAACCCATAGGAACAAATATGTTGACGGACCCTTCTCTGCACCTTATCAAATGCTTCTTTAATAGCTTCAAAGGATAACTTCCTAACATTCTGAATATGATAACCTCCTACGTTTCTTAAGTAAATGCACATGAAGGTCTTCTGTTCTGTCTTTGTAGGTGGTTTTCTCATCCTTTCTTCCAGTCTCTTATGAGCAAAGTATTTCCTTCTATCTTCTACCAGCTCCATAAGAAGTCTGGATATTTCTTCAATGGTAAGTTATGCCTATTCTTCTTGAAGTAGTCTTTGTGCCAAAAGCTCATCAGCAGCAACTCTAGCCTGAATATCTTCCCAAGCTTCCCATTGAGCTATATTAGCCTATTCTCTTTCTGCAGACTTTTGTTTTAATCCTTTCTTTCTAAATAGCAGCAGCTTCATCCATTTCCCTTTCTATTCTAGCATCTTCATTAAGTTTCTCTTGCATAATCTTAGCCAATTCTTCATCTGCCTGAATTTGCTCTTCTTTAGATAACTCCTTTTCTAGAATTCCATTTCCTTTATCTTTAGAATGAATGGTAGGACCAGCTGAATAATGAGTAGCAGTAGTTTCTCTGATCACAACACCCTTTTCCTTAGGCTTTGAAGGATTTCTTGTGTAAAGGATAGGAACCTTTTCAACAGTAGGCTTATCACTCTTCAAGCTTTGTAATCCTAAAACAGCACTAGTAACATTATCTTCCTCTTCAAGTGGTTCTTCAATAATTGTTGTTTTATCAGTCGCAGCTTCAGTTGTTGCTGTAACACCAATAGGCAGAACTGGAACACTGACAGTACTAATTGTAGCTTCAGGAGTACTAACTTCTAAGCTACCAATATTAATTCCATAACCACCAGTATTAACTTCTATTGTATCTGCATTAAACCATAGGTTGATCACCTGAGCCCCCATATTTTCCAGTTGGCTAGGGTGTCCATCACCTGAATTAGGCCCATAAGAACATGACTCATAAGATGTTGCCATGGCTTGGGTCTTAGCAATGTTACCACTATCCTCCCTTGCCTCTAAGCTAGAGGGAGTAGTAGCAACCATTGCCATTCTATCCCCTTCATCACCTAGGATAGGCTCATCTGCAACTTGGGTCTCTGTAGGAGAATTGGGCTGAGCAACCACAATTTCCTGTCTGATGCGCCTCCTATATGTTTGTAATGTTGGTTGTTGTTGGGAGGTGGATGGAACAACATTGGGTGTGTGATGGGACTCAACTGGGGTTGTTGATCCTTCACCCTGAGAAGGCATTGTATCAAACAAATGTACCTCTACTCCAGGATAGCCATTACTAGCCCTTTTCATATTACTAAAAACCTTTAGAGTTAGCGTTGGAGCAGGATAAATATTTTTGTGAGTCTTGAGTAGGTTTTTCTTTTTGTTCAAAAACAGTTGCACAAATCTAGTATACAACAAAAATTTGATTTTTGTATCCACATTTTTCACCATACCATCAAAAATCATTTTTGAAAAATTGAAAGTCCTGTTTTCAGCTAAACAAATAAGAGCAGTTGCAATATTGCTACTGGATTGCTCCCAAGAGGTTTTCTTCGGACTTAAGAAATGTAAGATGGTATGTATGAGAAATTTCCATTGTGGGGAAAAGTGTCCCTTTTTAAAAGTTAAAGTATTATCAGATACATACCCCATCAAGGAGAGTTTATCAAAAATTTCAGTTGTAGTCAAGGAACTGATACTGTCATCATCTGCTAGTTTGAGATGTCTCATAACAGATGATTCAGTAACAGTTATGGTCTTGCCATCAACTGTTGCAATTAATTTTACTTCATTATCAAGTTTGTGGAAGTAGTAGTATTCCAAAACTGTTTAAATAGAGAAGTGTAGATAGTGGGTTTTAAAGTTAAAGCATACCTTATGATACTCAGATTTAGAAAGTCCACTGTCTGATAAAAACCCCACTACCTACAGGTTTCTCTAAGTACGCCACTATGTTGTGTTTATCTAGAAACTCCAAAAATGCCATTATGATTGAGTAAAGATGAATTAGAGTGCTGGGATATGTTTGTTTAAGAGAGAATGTGCGTTTGGGAAAGCCAATTTAAGATTATAAAGAGATTTACTTAGGGTTTCGCTTGGGCCGACTTAATAATTTGTTTCTTGTATGTGAGGAAATCTTATAATTGAAAGAAAGATTATACCCAACCAAAGTTAAGATCCATATAAGCAAAGTTAGTAACGCAAAAACCTCAACGACTATATTTAAAAAATAGTTATCCCCAAACAGCACTAACGGTTATCCAGTAGTACTAAAAATAGCCTAGCAGTACTAAGTTTTGGCTTAGCAGTACTAAATTTTTCAAAAACTTTTTCCCTTGTAGTATTAACTCAATTTGCTTTCAACACAATACTACACTCAAACATTTTGAAGGGATTAAGTGTAAAGGAAGACACTTAATCAAGTTCGGTCGCATTTGACCTCTGGTTTTGTGAGAACCAATGTTTTCTGTATTAAAACTGCTTGTGATCAGATAGACTCATTGAAAAAGCCTTCTTGACAGGGTGATGCACGCAGAAGGCGCATTTAGGGTCAAAGGAAACTTCCTTTTCTTCGAGCAAGTTTTTCAACCTCATAGGAAGTGAACCTAATCGTTGTAGTCTATTATGGGTAAGCCTCGGGGATTGATAATGTTCTCTAGGAGAATAGGGATGCTAGTAAGAAATATATGACGAGAAGGTAGGGTTGAGGATGATTCTTTGTTTATCTTTTTTTTGGTTTTTTAGAAAGCTAAGGTAAATATCTCGGGGCAATTGGTTGGGGATGACACTTCTTCTGATTACTCTACTTTAACTAATTATCTAATTACTACGGATAGCTATGTCTAATTGAGGTGTGCTCGTATGATGATTAAAGATGTGTTCACCTAGACACTATTACTCCCTAGTTATCTTTTATTGGTCACTTGAGTTGTCACGTCCTTTATCTTAATACGTTGTATTCCTAAAGGTCGTAGGGTATGTGTGGTCCCTAGTTCTTTGAGGTTATCTCTCGTATATGACCTACGGAATCGGCAAGCCTAGGCTATATCATCCATAGACCATATCATCATAAAGCATACTCAAGCATTAAATACAACGAAGATGCCTAGTTTCACTCCTAAGCCAATTTCAATAAAGATAAGAAACAACCTAACAATAATCAATAACTAGGTTTCATAGATCTAAGCAAACATACAAGAAATTTAGCTAGACATGATAGACAAGCAAGCATACACATAATCAATTGAATACGGGATAGACATAATGATAATTTGGATAAATAAACTTATCTCGATGTGTAAAATAGGGTATGGGACCCTAAGATATTGTCCAATTCGGATATTTAGGGTTTTTTCTCCAAAGGTCCACCTCCCAAAATATAGAAAAATCGAATTCTATATATAGATTTACAACTGCGATGACGTCACCTTTTGCATGGGACGCCGTCAGCTCACCGTCACTAGGGTTTCGTCTTGGCCAAGTCATCGATGGGACGACGTCACCATAGAGTTGTGACGCCTTCGGTCTTCAGTTGGGACATCGTCTTGATTCTAGATCTGGGCCGTCTGGGGGTAAAAGTTGTGAGTGACGCCCTTCTTCTTTAAAGCGTGACATCATCAGGTTGTAAGACTAGAAATTTAGCTGAGCCGTCGCGTGCATGTTTTGATCAAATCTTCATAGAGTGACGGCGTCGCCCTTTGGTTGGGACGCCGTCAGGTTCTATGGAACAACTTTGAGTGGCTTCGATCTTGACTTTGCCATTTTCTTCATGTATTTGCTCCTTTTCGTCCAAATGTGCTTCATTCCAGCATTTTGCTTCCAAAAGACCTAAAAAGTAAAAAGGAACAAAATTAAGCAGTAACGGATATAAAATGTGTCGAAATAGGGCTTAAATGACCTGCTAAAAGCGTATGTTTTAAATCCTTATCAAATATCCCTACACTTGGTATTTTCTTGTCCTCAAGTAAAATGTTCTTGTGACCAATCAATTTATAAGTTAGGGGTCATGACGCATTGGTTTAAAATAGTTCATAACAAGTAAAAGCACCACAATAGTCATAACAAGCACGGAAATTATATACTAGCACATCACAAGTGGTGTTTAGATTCTCTCATCTCTCGGGTTAATATGAAATATAATACGAATAGAAATGGAAGATAAACACTCATTACCTGGCATAGTACATAGATTACCATAAGCTTGAGAATAGATCAAATTTCCACCGCTTTGGCGTAAGCACCTAGGAACAACTATCTAAGAGGTCTTTACAAGGGTTGTGACATTAGGATTTCAGTAGGGAAACAAATGGTTTTGTTAGATAGGGGATATTTAGTGGTGACAAGTCAAAAATCTTATGTTACAAGCATGAAAAGCGTGGCGTTGCTAAGTCAAGACTCGACTCACTAAATCTAGATAACTTGAAACAAATCAAACATAAATTTAAAGACATAAACATAAAGATAGATGTAGGATGGTCGCCTGTATGTATTTTCTTCATATTTTTATTTTTTTTCATACCTTTTTACTCTACCATCCTCTACGATAACATCAAAATATAAGGGATTTATAGGAGCATCCCTACACTTGAGTGTTTATTTCTCTAACACTAATTGACCTGATTTGAAAAGATTAAAACACTTGGAGTATTTAATTACATAGACAAAGGGAATTTGAATTTATCGTTCTTTCCCGTTACTTCATAAAATATTACTTTTACCCATGAGTCCCAATCATCCCAAAACTGTGTACAAAAGATATGACTCGAGTTAGCAACCATGCAAGTAACTAGATATTTGAACCAAGGGTTAAATAACGATAACAATAATACACTAAAGATGAGTGCATACAAGGTAGGCTAAGGAGATTTGGTTGTACATTTAGGGGTGGATTGTAAACAATGCTCTTCATTGATATTTCGAAAAACCGAAACATCACGAGAACCGCGAAAATGATAGGCTCTGAGGGGTTAATTAGGGGTATCGTGTACTAAAGATGAGTACATCGCAAGGGTGTGGGGTAATTACTCAACCGATGTGGAAGATGTAATTATAATACAGGTTTCAAACAAGGGTTATCCTAATGCCTCTTTTCACTTAATTATTCCTAACTACACAAGTGTAGTCTCACTAGCGATCTCGAAATGCATTACAAAACAAGTTCTAAAATCTATTATACTACCGATACACTTTCTAAGCATTAAAGGTGAATACTTTTATTCCTAAAGATCTAGGGGCGAGCCTCACATTTTTGGGGTGAAATTTGAGTGGTAAACGGTTTTTGTGCTAGTCATATAATTCCTATCCATGAGACACTTTATTAAGACTAAAGTTTAGCTCGTAAATGTCATAAAAAATTTTAAATTTGGTGCTAAAATTTCCCTAACAAATATTTCTCATAGTTTATTACACAAATTACCAAGGACAAGACAAATGATCAAGTGAGTGAATAGTTTCTAAGTTCCAGTTTTATTCTCCCTCCCTACACTTAAACTGAACATTGTCCCCAATGTTCCCGAAAGTATCAAAGTTATGATAAAGGAAGATAAGTAAGGAAAAGAAACTAGTACTCCCCAGATTAGCTCGGTAGGGTATGTATGAAGTTGCGGTTAAATTCTTTTCCAAGAAGAATGCATGAGTAATAAGCTTCATTCAATGAGTGTTTCTTCTTCTTGCCAAATATAACCTGCACACTTATAAGAAAACAAACGAAACCCTCGCGTAAAATTGACGGTAAAACTATATATGATACACAACTACACTAGAAAGCAAGTAAGATATAATGCTTGTGGAATGGATGTTTGCAGTTTTTATGGAAAATTAAGACATGGGAATTTCCAAAAATTTATATGTTTCACAGAAAACGAAAAACTGATAATCTGTTTCTACATATCTTGACGTTGTCAGGCTTTAATCCTGACGCCGTCAGGTTGTCCTGACAGAAAGTGGTCTGCTGCGTTTTTCTGGAAAAATTACATCTTTAAACCTGGAAAAATTCCTTCAAAACATCCATTATGACTCGATATAAGCATTTGACTCTAACAAACACACATATATATATCAATTTCACTAATTGTAATTCTCATGTTCATGTTCTTCCAAAACGTATATGATCTTCTCTACACTTATCTTTTTGTAAAATACCTTTATATGTAATTAAGACGAGGTTAAAGATAAAATAAATCATTTTCACAAAGTCTAACATGAGAATAAACAACAACGAAAAAGATATAAGACACACAAAAATTGAAAAACAAAACAAGCAAACAATTAAGCATTGGTTGCCTCCCACGAAGTGCTTTTCTTTATTTATGAGTCTTGTAGCTAGACTCGAAGTCGTGCTCCTACTTTCCGCATATCTTAGATGCCCATTCGGTTTCCTTAACTCTTCTTTCATCAGGAATATATTCAGGGCCTAACTCTAGACAAGCGGTGTAGTAAAATTTTCCCTCACAATCAACTTGAAAAGCCAGAATGTTATCCACATCTAAATCATCAATGCCCTTAAACTTTTTATTCTTGCAAAGCATTACATACTTAACACATTCGATTCCATTTGAGAACTTGGCTATTCCTTCCTTTTGATCAAATATCATCACAGATTCCTCAATAAATGGTCTCCCAAGTATGACATCTCCTAGGAATCCATCAATGATGCCCTTAACATCTTCAAAGATCATGAAATCATAACTATATGTGAAATTACCTACGAAAACATGCAATCCTCTAGCTCTCTCAACATAGTTACTTACTTTCCAAGGATAAAACGGATCTCTCCTTGGTCCTAGCTTTTTGCTCATGATCCAATTGTAATAGAGCATAGACATTATGTTCATGGGTGCCTTATAGTCTATGTAAGTGTGATCCATATACAAGTACCCAATCATGCATGGTATCTTAATATTTCTAGGGTCACCCTTTTTTATGCATGGCTCGAAAGGTGGTTGCGGGTAGTTAACTACGTTATAGTGATAGGCGATTTCCTTTCCATTAAGGTATGACTTGAAATACTCATTAAGTTCCTCTTCCTCACTACCCTCCATAATTTCTAATACTTTATAATCTCCTTCCCCAATTTCATCATCCGAATCATCACTCGTGGTTGAATTGCTATCTAAAGTACTAGTTTTTTCTTTAAGGGCTTTCTCAAGTGCACTTTCAATTATCCTATTCAATTTCTTAAGTTCTCCAATTTCACTAACGATACGAGCGCGAAGTTGGTTGGCAAAAGTCGGATCAATTGGTGGGTTTTGTAGCGGATGGTTATTTGTTGGTGGATTGTTGTTTGGTGGGTTCACACCTTCCATGATGAAAAGTGACAAGGTTACGAACAAAGATACGACGAAGGGTGATAGACTACAAGGAAGCGAATGAAAATGAGAAAAAATCTTGCTTGATAGGAATCAAGCAGGGGAACCTAAATGAGATAGAGATCTAACTAGCTATTCTATTCCCCGGCAGTGGCGCCAAAAACTTGATGCGGGCGGAAGGCGCGTTCGGGGTCAAAGGAAACCTCCTTTTCTTTGAGAAAGTTTTTCAACCTCCTAGGCAGTGAACCTAATCATTATAGTGTAGTATGGGGTAAGCCTCGGGGATTGATATCATTCTCTAGGGGAATAGGAATGCTAGTAAGAAATATATGACGAGAAGGTGGGGTTGAGGATGATTCTTTTTTTATCTTTTTTTTTTTTTTTGGTTTTTTAGAAAGCTAAGGTATATATCTCGGGGAAATTGGTTGGGGATGGTACTTCTACCGATTACTCTACTTTAACTAATTATCTAATCACTACGGATAGCTATGTCCAATTGAGGTGTGCTCGTATGATGATTAAAGATGTGTTCACCTAGATACTATTACTCCCTAGTTATCTTTTATCGGTCGGTTGAGTTGTCACGTCCTTTATCTTAACGCGTTGTATTCCTAAAGGTCGTAGGGTATGCGTGGTCCCTAGTTCTTTGAGGTTATCTCTTATATATGACCTACGGAATCAGCAAGCCTGGACTATTTCATCCATAGACCATATCTTCATAAAGCATACACAAGCATTAAATACAACGAAAATGCCTAGTTGTACTCTTAAGCCAATTCAATTAAGATAAGAAACAACCTAACAATAATCAATAACTAGGTTTCATAGATCTAAGCAAACACACAAGAAATTTAGCTAGACATGATAGACAAGCAAGCATACACACAATCAATCAAATATGAGATGGACATAATGATAATTTGGATAAATAAACTTATCTCGATGTGTAAAATAGGGTATAGGACCCTAAGATACTGTCCAATTCGGACTACAAATGATTTAGGGTTTTTTCTCTAAAAGTCTGACTCCCCAAATACAGAATTCTATATATAGATTTACAACTGCGACGGTGTCACCTTTTGCATGGGACGCCGTCAGCTCGTCGTCATTAGGGTTTATTGGTGGCCAAGTCATCGATGGGATGGGGTCACCTTAGAGTTGTGATGCCATCGGTCTTCAGTTGGGACGTTGTATTGATTCTAGAGCTGGGCAGTCTGGGGTGAAAGTTGTGAGTGATGCCCTCCTTCTTTAAAGCGTGACGCCGTCAGGTTGTAAGACCAAAAATTTAGCTGAGCCGTCGCGTGCATGTTTTGATCAAATCTTCATAGAGTGATGGCGTCGCCCTTTGGTTGGGAAGCCGTCAGGTTTTGTTGAACAACTTTGAGTGGCTTCGATCTTGACTTTGCCATTTTCTTCATGTATTTTCTCCTTTTCATCCAAATATGCTTCATTCCAGCATTTTGCTTCCAAAAGACCTAAAAAGTAAAAAGGAACGAAATTAAGCAGTAACAGATATCAAATGTGTCAAAATAGGGCTTAAATGACCCGCTAAAAGAGTACGTTTTAAATCCTTATCACAGGGTTCCCAACTTGTGGCAGGTGTTGCCTCTGACACAGAAGTATTAGATTCACGTTTGCTCGCTGTTCTCAATATCAGACGTCCTTAGACTGATCACACTATACAAAGATAGATTGGTAAAGAGTGAGTTAGATCAGTTACTATCTGACTAACTAAATGCCATAAAATCAAGTTTAGTGCAAACATAGGACTGACTTCAAAACCAAGCAACCAAAGCACCTCTATTGCTTTCCATCGAGAACTCTAATCATACTGCTTTTTCTAAACCTGCAAATGTTAGTCTAAAGCCAAGAAAACACAAATCAAACCATTTTCTTGATACCAGTATTAATTTAGTCCCGCAGTATAAACACTGTTAATACAAATAAATCGTAAAAACGTTTATTAATATTTTGTGATCTCTTTGTGTTTTGTTGATAACAAATGTAATGTTATCTTAAGTATAATTATAAGGATACATGTTATTTTTGTAAAGCATTTACATATAGCCATTTAAATACAAAAATGTAATAATTAAGCATTTGTTGTAATAGTTTATTAGGATGGGTAAAACCATAACCCATGGACCATAACCCATGGATCTTAACCCATACCAAAGAAGACTTGATACAATTTATACTTAGATACGTTGAATCTAAAGAAAACCCATGGACCAACCCATAACCCATGACCCATAACCAAAAACCCATGGGCAAAGAGGAGCGCACCACGGATCCCTAGGATTACACTAGACGGATCCCAAGTGGAAGGGATCCGTGGAACAGAGGAGAAATTTGCCTATAAATAGAGAGCCATTTCTTCATTCTAACTCACCCCTCTTCTTACTAAATCTCATACACTCTCATTCTCTTCTAACATATAGATCACTTGATCTAGAGAGTTGTTCTTCTTTCTTTCTATTTGTGATCCTCATATAGGTCCTTCTCTAAGGCGAGATCACGAGCATTCTACAAGTCATCCAAGCAAGGGGTCCTTGATTGATTTGTCACTCCCCAAGATTTCTGTAGCAAAGATCTTGTATTTGATATTTCACATATTTGTTGTGTAATAGTTGTGTTGGTTTGGTCCACCGCGCTACGGACTCGGTATCTAGCTTTGTACCGGAAAAAGTGTAAGCAACGCTGTGAGAAGGCTTCTCCGCCAAGTGAAGGAGTTTGTTGACATAGTGCTTGAACTCTCGAGTAGGTGACTCGGGGAGTGGAGTAGGGCAAGGAAGGTGACCTTGTAGCCGAACCACTATAAATCGGTTGTGTCATTTCTATCCCTTAACTTTATGTATTTGCTTGCATTATCATTAGATCTATAAGTTCTCAACATCCATACGATTTCACATAATATCGAATCTAAAGTTTTTGAAATCAACTTAAAATCGGCAAAACTATTCAACCCCCTTCTAGTTTTCCACAATTGGCATCAAGAGCTAAGTTTATAAAAGTTTTAAAATAAAATTGTATTTTAAAACTTTTCGATCACTATGGGTTTCGAAAATTATAAGGAAGGGCAATCTATGCAACGACCACCACTACTTGAAACTAATGGTTTTATATATTGGAAAAATAGATTCCAAACATATGTGAAGTCTAAAGATATTGATCTTTGGTACATTATTGTTGAAGGTGATTTTGAGGCTACCTCAAATGATGATAAAGGAAATTTAGTTCACATACCTCATGATAAACTAAATGATGAAATGAAGAAAAAGCTTTCTAAAATAGTGAAGCAAAAATGGTTTTATATAATGCTTTACCGAAAAGGAATTCAAAGAATTTCTATGCTTAAAACCTCTAAAGAAATTTGGAATTCTTTAGTTGTAACTCATCAAGGCAACCAACAAGTTAAAAATAATAAAATTGATTTATTTGTTCAACAATATGAACAATTTTCAATATCGGATGAGAAACTATAGATCATTCATTTGCTAACTTTAATACTATTATTACATCTTTACAAGCACTTGATGAATCTTTTCTAGCCGTAACCATGTTAGGAGATATCTAAGGGCACTTCCATCGAAGTGGAGATCCAAGGTGACGGCGATCGAAGAGTCAAAAGATTTGACAATCCTCACCCTCGATGAACTCATAGGCAACCTAAAAGTCTACGAGCTTGTCCTTGCTAAAGATTTCGAAGCCTCAAAGGTGAAAGAGAAACACAAATCTCTTGCCCTAAAAGCCAAAAAGGCTTCGGCGATGAGAGAACTCATCTTCGAGTAGTGACGACGAAGAGTACGCTATGGCGGTAAGGGACTTTAAAAGTTCTTTAGAAGAAAGGGTAGATACGCCAAACAACCGTATGACGATAAGAAAGGCTTTCGGAAAAGCAAAAGAGGGACGAGAAGCCAAAGGATGATCGTACTTGCTTTAAATGTGGGGACCCAAACCACTTTATTATTAAGTGTCCCAAACGGATGATCGTTAAAAGGCGCTCGTAGCGACGGGGAATGAGCGATTTAGGAGGATGAAGAAATTTGTCTTATGGCAAATGACGAGGTATGTCTTGAATACTATAGTAGCTCATCACTTGATGACGACTCATTGCATAATGAATATGATAAACTATGCAATATTAGCTTAAAACTAGTTAACAAAACAAGCTTTTAAAGAGTCAAAATAAACGTTTAGATAAAGAAGTCATAGAATTAAAAGCAAAACTAAAACGCTTAGAAAATGGTAAAATAGCAAGTGGTGAATGTGAACTTTATGCTCAACTTCAAACACTAGTGGATCACCTAGATTCTAAAATTGCTAGAATGAGCACGAACACTTTAGATACAATACTCGATAGCGTTAAAACGGTAACAATCAAAAGGGTCTAGGTAGTCAACAACTTGATCCATCAACTAGTGAAAGTAAAGAAACAAAATTTTTTAAAGAACTAGAAAACTACCAGCATCTGTTGTGGCGGATCCCACGGATCCCTAAAAGGGAACCGGCTAGTGTAGAAAAGGGATCCGTGGATCTGTGTAGCAAACATTAGCAATAATGTAGCTTCTTCATCTAGAACCTGAAGTTTGTCATAGTTAATAGGAAGAAACCAAATCATGTCACCACTAGACAACCACCTCCAAAATATAATCCTACTTTTGCAAGAAACAAAGCTCCATCTTTTTCAAAACCTAACTCATTTAGGAGACCTAATAACGTTTACCCTAAAAGTAACCATCAAATGGGATGGAATCAAAACATGCAAAACGGTTTTCCTTTTCAAAACTTTGCTCCATAGAATGCATACTCATCTTATCCATACATGTCTAACATGAATGGAATGTTTAACACTAATTGACCCATGAACAAATGGGGACCAAACTTTTGAGTTTATTATTGTTTTAGGTGTGCTTAAAGGTCGACCTAGACCCGATGAATGGGTCAAGGATAGCGGGTGCACGAGGCACATGACCGCAATAGGATCTATTCTCCACATATGAATCCATTAATGGAGGTAATGTGGTGTTTGGAAATAGCAAAGTAGAATCATCGGTAAAGGTACGATTTCTAACAAATCTCTAACCATTAACGATGTGTGTCACGTAGAAAACCTAAACTTTAATCTCTTAAGTATAGGACAAATATGTGATAAAAAGTGCAATGTACTTTTACCGAAACCGGTAGTAAGATACTTAAAATGGCATAACCATAGGAAGAGGAATTAGGAAACATGGAGTCTATGTCATTAAAATCGGTAATGAACCTAAAGACAAACTATGTCTTACCTCTATGGATGATACTTCGACCTTATGGCATCGAAGATTGGGTCACGCCAACATGCGGTTTCTTCAATCGCTATCATCCAAAGATCTAGTAAGAGATCTACCTAAGTTAAAATATGAACATCATTTTTGTGATGCTTGTAATGTAGGAAAACAAGCTCATTCTAGTCATAAAGCTAAAAACATGGTGTCCACAACTAGGTGTCTAGAATTACTACATATGGATTTATTTGGTCCATCCGCTATCCAAAGTTATGGAGGCAACTACTACACTTTGGTAATAGTGGATGACTACTCTAGGTATACATGGACAAAATTTTTTAAAGAACAAAACGAAACCTTTAACTATTTTGAAATATTAAGCAAAAAGATCCAAAGACAACTAGGAAGTCCCATAGTGTCTATTAGGACGGATCATGGTAGGGAATTCGATAATGAAGTGCAATTCGGAGCTTTTGTGACGCTAATGGTATTACTCACAACTTCGGCTCCACGCGACTCCACAATCGAATGGGGTAGTAGAAAGAAAGAATAGAACTCTACAAGAAATGAGTCGAACCATGCTTAATGAACAATCCATACCTCAAGAGTTTTGGTGTAATGCCGCTTGATACTTCAACGTATATACTCAATCGAGTCTTGATTAGACCAATCTTAGGAAAAACTCCATATGAGTTACTTCGAGGCAAAAAGCCTACGTTAAATCACTTTAGAGTCTTTGGTAGTAAATGTTTTATTCTTAACACTAAAGATTACCTTACAAAATTTGATCCTAAATCAACCGAAGGTATCTTTTTAGGTTATTCGCCAAATAGCAAAGCTTACGCCATATTAAACAAAGAAACAATGAAGGTAGAAGAGTCATTAAATATAAAATTTGATGAAAGTCCACCCAAACCCTCTCCACCTCTTGTCGATGACGAGATTATAGAAAGTGAAGCCATAGTAATAAAGAAAAAGATAAGTGAAGAAGAAGAACCTCTAAGTGATGAAATAATAAACATTAAAGAGTCCAAAGATCACCCCGTAGATAAAGTCATAGGAAAACTAAACGAACGAACATTAAGGTCTCAAGTTCAAAACCAAAGTAGCTTGTTTTGTTTCGTTTCAACCTTAGAACCTAAGAATACACAAGAAGCCATAAAAGATGAAAGTTGGGTAATGGCTATGCAAGAAGAACTAAATCAATTTGTTTCTAATGATGTTTGGACACTTGTCCCTCCACCTAGTAATCAAACCATAATAGGAACCAAATGGGTTTATAAAACAAATTAGATGCAAACGGAGTAGTGTCTAGGAACAAGGCTAGACTCGTTGCTCAAGGGTATAACCAACAAGAGGGAATAGACTTTAATGAGACCTACGCCCGTGCTAGATTAGAGTCTATAAGAATACTTCTTGCGTATGCTTGTGCTAATGATCTAAAGCTTTATCAAATGGATGTCAAAAGCGCTTTTCTAAATGGTTTCATAAATGAAGAAGTATATGTAGCTCAACCTCCGGCTTCATTGATTTTGAAAAACCCAAACATGTGTATAAATTAAAGAAAGCCCTTTACGGTCTTAAACAAGCTCCAAAAGCTTGGTATGATAGACTCAAGTCATTTCTAGTTAAACACAACTACACCATGGGGTTAGTTGACAACACACTTTTACTAAGAAAAGAGAGTCACATATAATCATAGTACAAATATATGTAGATGATATTATATTCCGATCCACTTGTCAAGACATGTGTGATGATTTCTCTAAAATCATGCATGACGAGTTCGAGATGAGTATGATGGGAGAACTTAGTTTTTTCTTGGTCTACAAATAAAACAAGTAGAAGATGGTATCTTCTTTAATCAATCTAAATACATCAAGGAGATGTTAAAGAAATTCGGTCTAGAAGAGTCAAAACCAATTAGGACTCCAATGTCATCCGACACCAAACACACAAAAGATGAAGATGAGAACTGTGATAATACTAAATATCGTGGCATGATAGGTAGCCTTCTACCTCATGGCAAGTAGGCCGGATATCATGTTTAGTGTTTGCTTATGTGCTAGGTTTCAAGAAGACCCCAACATATCACACCTAGAAGTCAGAAAAGGATATTTAGATATATTAAGGGTACAACACAATTAGGATTATGGTATCCTAAGGGCACGGTAGAAACAATTGTATATGCAGATTCGACCATGCAGTGATTACGTTGATAGAAAAAGTACAAGTGGGTATGTACTTTTATGGGATGTTGTTTAACATCATGGTTTTCTAAGAAAAAAACGGCACTTGCAATATCAACAACCGGCCGAAGTACGCTCACCAAGAAAGCATGCCAACAAGCACTATGGATGAAACAAGCGTTAGTAGACTACGATATCCATCTAAGCGACATAGCCATCCTATCTGACAACAAAGGTGCCATCGACTTAAGCAAGAATCCGGTATTGCATTCTCGACAAAGCATATAGAGATTCGCATCACTTAAGAGACAATGTTCAAAAGGGGAACATCTCTATTGAGAAGGTAGCATCCGAAGACAACATAGCCGCCGTCCTCACCAAACCGCTTGAAGCGGAACAATTCAACCTACTTCGCCTTGGTCTTGGTCTAATGGAACAAACGTCATAACTTATTTGACTCTACAAGGTATGTAAACACTAGCCTTCTTCTTTCTGAGTCTAGGATTTCTATTTCACGGACAACTCACAAACAATACGGGAATTTTCAAAACCCAAGATGAGTTTTTACACTTATTGTTTTCTTATTTTTTAAAGAAAGCCTACTTTCACAATGTTTTCTAAAAAGGATGATACCTTCCTCAGACAATTTCACAAAAGCAATTTCTCACGCCTAGGACAAATCGCTTTTTCATTATTAATACAAAGTAAAAACCCGCTTTCATTGCATCTCATGTCTTTTGAATGCTAAAGGGAACACATAACTAATATGTGTTTTCGGTTACATTCATTTAAGAAACAATGAATTAGAGCATTGATAACACAAATTACGTACTCATGTACTAAATATGTGTTTCGGGTTATCTCAATAGGATGCTTTATACTTCTAGTTTATTTTTTATTTCTTTTAGGGGTCGAGATAACCGAAACTCCAAATAGTTTGCATATAGGCACACACTAGGCAAAAATATTTCCAACAGGAAAATTTTGTGCTCCTAATCACTGCACTACCGGATCCCAAATTTTATGCCGGATCGATCCTCAAGGGAAGGATCCGTGGGATCCGCGGAACGTAAGTCGTTTTCAACTTCTATTTTTTTTTCACTTTGGATGAAAAATCCACATTTGTTTCATTTTTGGGAGGATGCTCTTTAATGCTTGTGTTCTCATGATCACATGCCTTGAATTCATATCTAATCATTAGATTTTAATCCACATTTTGGGTCAAGCATTCATTACAATGCTTTGTTTTTCTATATATAGAACTCCCAAAATGCTTGCATACTCCATCTCATCTTCTCACAAACACAATCATCATGTCATCCAAAAATCCTTTAGAGAATCATCTAGTACAAACAATCATGATATCCAAACCTTTGTACTTCCACCATCCAAAATACCACAATCAAACTCTAGGATATCCGCACGGATTAGTATCCGATCTTGTTGTTTAGCAAAACCAACCTCAAATGGTTCATCCTCAACAAATAACTCACCACAAGATGCTTCCATTATAGCACCTCCTCATCACCAACAAGTACACCAACTTCATCACCACCTAAAGTCACACTTTTGGAACTCCTTAAGACTCCAACAAGATCTAAACAACCTAAACAAAAAGAAATAGTCTTTTCAACACCACCCACATCTCCAAATACTATCTTTCAAGATCTTGAAACATCACCACCATTAGCTCCCATCACATTACAAGAACATCTAGGTTCTTTTCCACCACCATTTACTAACATTCCGGATATTGATCCATATTTTCCTATTTTTCCACCACAACTTCCGCATAACTCAAATCAAAACAACCCGAAAACTTCCGCACTCATTACCCACATCATTTACATTGTGAACATTGCCAATCCACTAGGGAAATTGCAATAGAAGTTAGGGAAGAAATGCGCTTCATACTCAACCTCATCCTTGATCGCATCAATACCATTACTCATCAAAACCTCCATCCATAACCTTATGCAAGCATGGAAGGAATCACTACTACTATTTTCTACTTTTAGTATTTTTCTTTTGAAGTCATTTTCAAGAACAAGTCTTGTTCTTATTTTTACATGCTTGTAGGTGGCATACATACCACTACAATTTGTTGTTTTATTACAAGGCCTTGTTTACATACCTTGGCTCCCAATCTTGATTCTCGGCAACCACAAGATTATATAAGCATGTTACTAACCTTTCTTTTTGTAGGATTTTATTTTTTCTTCACTTGACGCCCAAAAGGGGAGCTACCGCCAAGGGGAGTTAGAAGTTTGTTTATTTCTTCCATTAACTTTTGTTTCACAAAAAGGGGAGAAGAAGTAAAACTTAGGGCTTTCAAAACTTACATCTATTCTTAAGTTTTACTCATCATAACATTATGTTTTGTCATCAACAAAAGGGGAGAGATTGTTAATACAAATAAACCGAAAAACGCTTATTAATATTTTTTTTATGATCTCTTTGTGTTTTGTTGATAACAAATGTAATGTTATCTTAAGTATAATTATAAGGATACATGTTATTTTTGTAAAGCATTTACATATAGCCATTTAAATACAAAAATGTAATAATTAAGCATTTGTTGTAATAGTTTATTAGGATGGGTAAAACCATAACCCATGGACCATAACCCATGGATCTTAACCCATACCAAAGAAGACTTGATACAATGTATACTTAGATACATTGAATCTAAAGAAAACCCATGGACCAACCCATAACCCATGACCCATAAACAAAAAACCCATGGGCAAAGAGGAGCGCACCACGGATCCCTAGGATTACACTAGACGGATCCCAAGTGGAAGGGATCCGTGGGATCCGGGAACAGGGAGAAATTTTGCCTATAAATAGAGAGCCATTTCTTCATTCTAACTCACCCTCTTCTTACTAAATCTCTCATACACTCTCATTCTTTCTAACATATAGATCACTTGATCTAGAGAGTTGTTCTTCTTTCTTTCTATTTGTGATCTACATATAGGTCCTTCTCTAGGCGCAGATCACGAGCATTCTACAAGTCATCCAAGCAAGGGGTCCTTGATTGATTTGTCACCCGCAAGATTTCGTAGAATAAGATCTTGTATTTGATATTTCACATATTTGTTGTGTAATAAGTCGTGTTGGTTTGGTCCACCGTATACGGACTCGTATCTAGCTTTGTACCGGAAAAAGTGTAAGCAACGTTGTGAGGGCTTCTCCGCCAAGTGAAGGAGTTTGTTGACATAGTGCTTGAACTCTCGAGTAGGTGACTCGGGGAGTGGAGTAGGCAAGGAAGGTGACCTTGTAGCCGAACCACTATAAATCGGTTGTGTCATTTCTATCCCTTAACTTTATTTATTTGCTTGCATTATCATTAGATCTATAAGTTCTCAACATCCATACGATTTCACATAATATCGAATCTAAAGTTTTTGAAATCAATTTAAAATCGGCAAAACTATTCAACCCCCCCTTCTAGTTTTCCACAAACACAACATGCTAGTATAACTAGCAAAGACTAAATATAAATAGTAGTACAAACTCCATATAATTCATCAGCATCATCCATTTTCAAAAATTTTACAAGAACACAAAGAAATTAATTCTGTTTATGATTACATTCCAATGCATACCACAAATACCTAAACCTTCCAACATCAAAAAGCTTTAGTAAGGAGACCAACATTATCATCTGTGAATTTTAAGAACTTGAACTAGCTTTTTCATTCCATGTGCTTCTTATAAAATGATGTTTTATTTCTATATGTGTTTTGTTTTAATGTTTAAAATGGATTTTTTTTATTATACAAATAGTAACAAGAAGCACTATATTTATGACAGTGTTCATGAAGTTGTACCCATAGTATAGCATCTGATTCTGTATCCAGAGTACTTGAGTACATCAATTTGCATTAGCTACATATTCAGCTTCAGTAGAACTATTTGCCACCATAGTCTCGCTATACTGCCAATTGAGATCAATCTGCACTTCAGAATCGACAACCACCTGCTGTTGATTTCCGGTCTGGGCAAGCTCTAGCATAATCACCGAAGAGTATGCCATCAAGTCAGAGAGAGAGTCTTTAGGATACCAAAGGCCTTATTTGGGTTGGCCTTTGAGGTACCTAAATATCCTCTTCACAGCATGTAGATGTGAAGCTTTAGGAGTGAGTTGAAATCAGGCACAAGATCCAATCATGGATCTCAGAACATAATATCTGGCCTAGAAACTGTAAGATACATCAAAGATCCAATCATGGATCTGCACAGATGCTCATCGACCTCTTCACCATCTCCATATTTGAGCAAAGGCTTGGAATTATCCATTGGAGTGCTTGTAGTCTTCACATCTGCATAGCTAAACTTCTTTAAGATCTCATCAACATATTTATCTTTGCTGATAAATATCCTATCTATCTTTTGCTTCACTTGCAGTTTCAAAAGGAAAGTAAGTTCACCCATAGAACTCATTTGGAACTTATCATGCATCAAGGTCTCAAAGTCTTTACATAGCTCCTTGTTAGTAAAGCCAAAGATGATGTCATCTACATAAACATGTACCAAAGAAAATATCACCCTTTTTCCTCTTGATGAACAAGGTATGATCAAATTTTCCTCTGTGAAACCCATTGTCCAACAAATGTTTAGCCAAGGTTTCATACCATGCCCTTGGAGCCTGATGCAATCCATATAATGTTAGGAATTGGAAATTCCATGATAAAGAGTCGGTCACCCCAATTATAGTCTAGCATATGTTAGCTCGTAGACATGTCGTTATTTACGTTGTTTAGTAGTTTATTAGTTAGTTTGTAGCGTAGATTAGTTTAGTGCAACACCGCTGAGGAAGGACCTGTCTTTACCTATTGTATGCCTGACCACAAATCCGATAGAGGACTATCTGTGTAACTATAAATACCCCTTCCATCCTTGGAAGGGGTGGAGCTTTTCTTAATCTAACCTTGCATTTTGTGAACCAAGTCTCTACCAAGAAACTCCCTCTCATTTACTCTCTAATGGCAAACATGTATTTTGATCATCCAGATCCATCCAATCATCAACACAATAATATTTCATCCTACAATGGTATCGTGAGCCAAGTTCAGAGATATGCACAAGTCATGATTTCTTCAATTAAGTGTGGATGCTGTGAGCATGCGGTTTGGATTGACTCCTCACTCGATCAAATTGCAATCGCTTCTGTGTACCCGCATACCTATTAAATCACACCTAAAGTGTCCTTGATCACTTTCGTTGAATCGAGGTACACCGCCCACGGTTCCCGCTGATCAAGACAAGTACTGCCCTCGGATCGTGTAGAATTCCTAAGAATCTCCTTGACAGGGTTTGGTACTGCTCTAGCCGTTCTCAAACCGAATGTCTCAAAGAAGACAACACGGAGTGAGTTAACCAAATAATTGAGATTCACTGATTGATGAAAAATTGATTTTAAAACACAATTGCGTATTGCTTAGAAGAAAGAGTTTTGCAATACGACGAAGGTTTTATGAGAAAGATCAATTTTCAATCATAAATAATTTTTGTATTTGAAAAGAGTACACATTTGATGTGCTAGAGAAAGGAAGAATTTCACACATCGAACGGTTTTTCCAAAAGTATTTTTCAATCAGAGATACTTTTTGTGTTTGAAAATGAATACACATTCGACGTTCTAGAGAAAAGAAGGTTTGCACATCGAACGGTTTTTCCAAAAGCATTCGTCCAATTCCAATCCTGACCAAGGTTGATTCAGAGTGAATCGCCCATCGTTTCTGTCCAGTTGTCACAAGCTTGATCTTTAGAAAAGATCTCACATGTTACCCACCAAGAGCTTGTTTGATGTTGGCTCTAGAAGGATTTCCATCTTCATCGTAAATATTTTCCTATCACTCGGATGTTCTGGCAATATCACAAGGATAATGCGTAGGCCTCTTAATATATTCTCACTTTCCACATTGTGTGAAACAACAAGTCTTCAAGAATTTAGTGTCCTAATGAGATATTGTGGATGATCTCTTGGCTCTAGACTCAATTTTGCACATTTGGTTTCCTAAGCCGGAGACTAGGGAGAGGGTCTCCTTCTTCAATATCAACAATCTCTAAGAGAAAGTCGATAGATTATGTAGGTTCCCCGTGAGAATGAAACAAGCCCTTTTAAGAGGAACTTGAGTGGTTTGAGAAGTTTAGTGCAAACAAGGCCACTGGGTCCATGACGTCTTGTCTTCAATACCAGTGTTACCTTGGTAACAACCAAGAGCATATGCATTGAACCCGGTTTCTAAGGTTGAATTATTGGAGGGCTATTTCTTTTCACCCCTTTTCACATTCATTTCTTTTTCATTCTTCAACCCCTTCAGTGCTTACCAAGACTTCATAACTAGAACCTTGTTGGGTTTATTCCATTACTAGCTCTGTCTCAGTCCGCACTCTTCCCATCTCTCATTTTTCTCCTTTTTTCATCATATCTAAGGACTCTACACTATCTAGTGGATTGTCCCTGGGTAGATCCCTCCGGCTCTAGCGGGATCGTGGGGACGAATGCCTAACCTAACCATCCTTATAACACCATGCATAAAGTAAATTGGTCGGTCTTTTGGTATTGTTCATTCTTCCATGAAACCAAATGAAAAATCATTTGGAAAAATCAATCAAGGTACTTGTGATACAAGATCAAAGCATTTTGTACCTTAATAGTTTTGATCATTTAGAAATGCTCCTCCTCAACATGTGCATATGATTATGAAATTGTTTTAGCACATGGAGGCAAGAGTTCTTTAGAAATATTTTCTTTGATCACAATTTCCGTAGAAAAAGCCATTTGATTTTCTTGGTAAATTCTCCCCCTCAATATGTGCATAGGATATTTGAAATCATTTTATCACATAGAGGCAAGAGTTCATTTGAAGCACATCCACGAATACAAAAGCCATTAAGAAACCATTTGCTCCCCCTCAATATGTGCATCGATAAACGAAAGAGTTTAGCACATATTAGAGAGAACTAGCACTTTTGAATCAAATCGATCATCCTTTATCAAATTTCATTATTAAATCACAAATTCTCCCCCGATCAAAAATATCAAACCCTTAGAGATTTTGGATCCCAAGTGATTTAATAAGGTTTAGAAAACATGGGAGAATATGTGCCTCGTTTAAATACTCATTTTGTTTTTGGATAAATGCTCCCCCTTAACATGTGCATTATGTGTTTAGAATCGTTTGGCCCATGGAGGCAGGAGTGCCTATAAAGGACTAAAACCGATTCCATTAAAACAGATTTGAGATTTAAATCACGATCTCTCCCCCGATCAAAAATTTCAAACCTTTTGAGATTTGTGATCCCAATTGATTTAAATCATTTAAAAGATTTTGGGGAAAGACGTGGCAAAATTTAAATTTGAAAAATGACTGATAAGGAACAGTTTAAGACATTAAAGATTGTTAGTGTCAGGTATGATTGTTTTAAGAGATCTTTAAGTAAAATAAAACAATTTCACAATCAAACAAGAACAGAAAAAATCTCATTTTGAAAGATCTTGATTCTAAAGAAAAATCATACCATGACATAACATTAAATCTTTAGATCACCACATTAATACGTACAAACGGACTTTTTATGAAGAAATATCGTTTGAAAATATCTTGTTTTAAATCACTCTCCCCCTCAATCGATGACCGTAGTCGTTGATTGAGTGACTTAAGTTTTGAAAAATGAAGTCCGGTGATTTCTAAAAATAAGACCAATTTATCATCAAAAACAATATTTTTCCATTTTCAAAACACTATTTTCACTACTTTTCCTGCACAAGATACGTTAGGTGGAGAGAATCATAAGTTTCCGCTTATGTTGATGTTGTTGTAGGGCTTGGAAGAAAACCGTCGCGATGCAGTGAGACTTTACGCTTGCATTTTAATGCCAACCGAGGTTAAATTAAGCCCCGTTTCTTCAATCACTTAGAAGAAAACCATCTGCTGATGCAGTGAGACCTCTTACGTTGCGTTTCATGCCAACTCTCCATAGAAGTCAAATTAAGCTCCGTTTCTTCATATGTCAACGCAAGATATAGTTACCCTTTCCTTTCGGCATCCAATCATCTTCAATTGTGGGATCCGGATCGGGAACATTCTTATATACCAATATACCTGCATACGTTAGTATACACACATACAGATATATGGTGGTCGACATCACCCAAACAACAATCGACTAATAAAAGTCAATACAACATATCAATCAGATCATAAAAGGCATGGGAATAATGTGCTTATCAAACTATAGTCATCTAATCCTAACAATCTTATCCTAGGCACCTAGTCCTTCAACATAGGTTAATTCACTTTTAAGGTCAAAGGAGGCTAGATTTGAGCTTTTAAATAGAAGATGTGACAACGGGGTTAATTCACTATTATGTATTTGAGGTTGAAGTGAAACATCACGGGCGAGTGTACTTAGTATCTGAAGGTATCGGGGATGGATGGATGAAGATTCTTCAAGATCCTTGTTCAAGCTTATTATTAAAAACGAAGACTTGTAAATCTAGTTATTGTTGGGTGTCTTTTACCTTTTCTTTTACCACTTGGGGGAATTGGGCTCTTACCACCACAAAATAACTATCACTTTAAGGAGTTACGTTGTAGTGCTCAGTGTCACATTCAATTGTGGATTTTTAAGAGGTGATGTGCGTCTTATACTTGATGGTTGGTTGGTTGAAGAGTATAGAGTACTTAGAGATTCAATGGGCATGAATTCTCGACACCGCTCTTTGTTACACATGTGCAAGTTTAAGTCACGAGTTTGGGTTATTTTACTTGTGGTCAAATTCATCATATTGGGTTTTCTCCATCAGCTGTCACGACAAAGAGCCTACTGAATGATAATGGGGTTGATTACAAGTTTTTCCAAGAGATTGAAAAGAGAGAGATTATGACGTCTATTCACATCAGTTCAGGCCTCATACTTCAACATAATGACGTATGAACACAACAGTTCATGCCTTGTACTCTAAAGAAAAGAAAAGTGTACGCGTCAGTGCGCTTTATCTTTTGAAGAAGAGAAATCTTCTTATTATGACCATTCTCATCCACATGCTTCATACTTTTCAATGCGCTATCATCACAACCGGGCTACCACTGATTGTTTTCTCATTCCACTTGCTCGATTATAATGAAGATGGCGACATCATGTGCTTATTTTGCAGGAGAGAAGTGTGAATAGAACATTCGGATGATTTTCACTTATTTAATCAAGAATGGCAACTCCGTATGCAATTCTTGAGGGGGAGAAGAAGTGTGAAATTACTGCATGGTTGATTGATTTATGAGAATAAATGGTCAAACGGCTCCAAATTCATGTAAGAACCGATCTTCTTCTTATCGGGTCATCTTCACATGGAGTTTTCTACTAAGTGTCATTGGTTAACATCTTCACACGGGCTGATATGATTAATGACTAAGTGCTTCCAGTTGCGGGGCTGATTTCCTTGATGAACATCTTTCTGTTCTTGTTTGATTGGGAGGGATTAGATTTAAGGGGATTTGCTATATACAAGTTAACGGGGATGCTTTTTGGTATGAGTTGAAGATGTTAACTATCTATTCCCCAACTGAACAATCTTGAAGAAGATCGAGTCTACAGTCGGTTCTACATTTTCTGCTACATGTTAGAAGACTAAAGACGAGTTGCATTTAAAGATCTAAAGCTTCTTCTTAATTCAAGCATTCATTATAAAGATTGTCGGTTTAGGGGAGAGCACTAATTGGGGGAGAGTGAAATGTCAGATTTAATCCCCAATTAGAATTGCTCATATTCTTCAGCAAGTTGATTCTCACAAGAGCTCAAGTGTTCTTCTCATCAAATTTCTAGTATATGGCTTACGCAGTGTTGCTAATCTAAGTATCAAACCAGCAAGGGGAAGGAGACACGCATACTCAAACGCGAGTAATCTTGATGAACTTAATACTTCTAAGTGATTGAAGATATCCCGGGAAGACTATTGTCATTATCGCAGAGAAACTCAAGGTTTGACTCATGGCGTTTAGTGATCTTATTCCAACTATGTGGGGGAAGAGATGGAAGAGTTAGTTTCTGATGATAAAAGAGGTACACAAGTGTGTGATGATTTCGATGATATCGCAATCATCGGGGGAGAGAAATTGTGTACATTGGGGATGCTCACTGTTTCACTTGAGTGCTTAATCATGATTCAGAGATATAATCACTTATTCCCGAGTTGAAATCCGCAGAGATAGTCCTCCGCAGAGATAATCAGTGATTCGGCATGCCTCTTCAATGTTATCGTAACTCTTTGGGCATTAGGTTACTTGTTCTTGAGCTTCATACACTTTCCTCAGGGGAGAGAAAGTATACATCGGGTTATTCTTTGGCTATTGGACTTAATCTGCTACTTTGATGGTATAAGTTTCTTTGTCTTCGGGTATGTGTATTCGGGTTCATGAGCTCTAGTCCAAGAGACTGACTGCATCAATTCATCTACTTGGGGGAAGTGGTCTCTTGACAACTCGTTGGATGCATTGCTCGGACTTCATGTAATGAAATATGAGAAGAAATTTAAAGAGTGGGATGATACGTTGCTGTTCTTGTTGATGATATAACCTCGAACGAAGAATCTCGATTTTCGTTCTTAAAAGGAGCAGCAGGATTTATGATAATGGTGTGCTTCTCTGGCACCGCTAAGGCAAGCTTGAAATAGAGCTTCGAATCGCTCATCTAATGGATTTTCGGTTTGGGGAAGCTGCCAAAGTCTCTTTCTCAAAGGCTCGGGTTCTCTTTTTATTCGAGCCTCGAAGCTTTGGTGGTGAAGTTTAAGAGATGACGAATTCTATCTTCTACGACGTGCTGTTCGATATCCTTATCTCGGTACTCGTATCATCATCTTCTTAAATTATATCATCTACTCTGTCTTTGTAAATATTTATCAAAAAATCAAAATAGAAAAATATAAAACCTTCAAAAACCCATAAAAATCAGAAAATTTGAAAAACACCAAAAATATTGTTTTCAAAGACATGTCTTCTGGTATTGATAACATTTGCGGTCTTAGAAATGTCATTCAATAGTGGCACGAGACCATAGATGAAGTTCGAGCAGGAGGTGTAAATATTCCTTTCAAAACATGTCTCAAAATATGGCCAGCTATTTCAGACTGTAACCGTGCTTAAAACTATGGCTTGCTATTATTTGATAGCAACCCTTATTCAAGGAAGGAAAGTGTTGCGCTAAACAAATTTTCAAAAATATCGTGCACTTATCCTAAAACAATTTGAGGAAAGTATGTCGAAGGACTGCTGTTCCTACACAAATGTTTTTCCGTCTAAAATTCTTCAGAAAAATATTTGTTGTTTTCAAAAATGGTGGAAAATGAGTTGCTTGAAAATCAATCAGATTCAGAGTTTTCGTAAAAATTGAAAACTAAATCAATGACTTCAGCGCTTTTAAACCTTTTAGAAAATGAGTCATTGATTGAGGGGGAGAATGTTTTCAAATCTATATCATCTAACGGGCTTTCTTAATTATCCTAATATGCTTAATTAAAAATGATGTTAACCTATGTTGAAGGACTAGGTGCCTAGGATAAGATTGTTAGGATTAGATGACTATAGTTTGATAAGCACATTATTCCCATGCATTTTATGATCTGATTGATATGTTGTATTGACTTTTATTAGTCGATTGCTGTTTGGGTGATGTCGACCACCATATATTTGTATGTGTGTTCACTAACGTATGCAGGTATATTGGTATATAAGAATGTTCCCGATCCGGATCCCACAATTGAAGATGATTGGATGCTGAAAGGAAAGGGTAACTATATCTTGGGTTGACATATGAAGAAACGGAGCTTAATTTAACTTCTATGGAGAGTTGGCATGAAATGCAACGTAAGAGGTCTCACTGCATCAGCAGATGGTTTTCTTCTAAGTGATTGAAGAAACGGAGCTTAATTTAACCTCAGTTGGCATTAAAATGCAACGTAAGAAGTCTCACTTGCCAGACGGTTTTCTTCCAAGCCCTACAACAACATCAATATAAGCAAAATTTTATGATTCTCTCCACCTAACGTATCTTGCAGGAAAGTAGTGAAAATAGTGTTTTGAAAATGGAAAATATTGTTTTGATGATAAATTGGTCTTATTTTTGAAATCACGGACTTCATTTTTCAAAACTTAAGTCACTCAATCAACGACTACGGTCATCGATTGAGGGGGAGCGTGATTTAAAACAAGATATTTTCAAACGATATTTCTTCATAAAAAGTCCGTTTGTACGTATTAATGTGTTGATCTAAAGATTTAATGTTATGTCATGGTATTATTTTTCTTTAGAATCAAGGTCTTTCAAAATGAAATTTTTTCTGTTCTTGTTTGATTGTGAAATTGTTTTATTTTACTTAAAGATCTCTTAAAACTATCATACCTGACAATAACAATCTTTAATGTCTTAAAATGGTCCTTATCTGTCATTTTTCAAAAATTGAATCTTGCCACGTCTTTCCCCAAAATCTTTTAAATGATTTAAATCAATTGGGATCACAAATCTCAAAAGGTTTGAAATTTTTGATCGGGGAGAGATCGTGATTTAAATCTCCAATCTGTTTTAATGGAATCGGTTTTAGTCCTTTATAGGCACTCCTGCCTCCATGTGCCAAACGATTTCAATATACATAGTGCACATGTTGAGGGGGAGCATTTATCCAAAACTAGATGAGTTTTAAATCGGCACATTTTCTCCCATGTTTTCTAAACCTTCTTAAATCACTTGGGATCCAAAATCTCAAAGGGTTTGATATTTTTGATCGGGGAGAATTTGTGATTTAATAATGAAATTTGATAAATGATGATCGATTTGATTCAAAAGTGCAGGTTGCCCTCCCATATGTGCTAAACGCCAATCTCAAAGCACATATTGTGGGGAGCATTTCAAAAGAAAATAAACTATCAAGGTACAAAGATTTCTATGTTTCATCATAAAGTACCTTGATTGATTTTCTAATGGTTTTCTGTATGGCAATGCAATCGTGGAAGTACTTCAAAAACCTCTTGCCTCTATGTGATAAAATGATTTCAAATATCCTATGCACATATTGAGGGGGAGAATTTACCAAGAAAATCAAATGGCTTTTTCTATGAAAATTGTGATCAAAGAAAATATTTCAAAGTTCTCTTGCCTCCATGTGCTAAACAATTTCTAAATCATATGCACATGTTGAGGGGGAGGTTTTCTAAATGATCAAAACAATTAAGGTACAAAATGCTTTGATTTTATATCACAAGTACCTTGATTGATTTTCCAAATGATTTTTCAATTGGTTTCGAGAAGGAATGAACTGTACCAAAAGACCGACCACTTTACTTTATGTATGGAGTTATAAGGATGGTGAGGTTAGGTATTTGTTCCCACGATCCGCCAAAACCGGAGGGATCTACCCAGGGAAAATCCACTAGATAGTGTAGAGTCCTTAGGTATATTGAAAAAGGAGAAAAATGAGAAATGGGAAGAGCGGATGAGACGAGCTAGTAATGGAATAAACCCAACAAGGTTCTAGTTATGAAGTCTTGGTAAGCACTGAGGGGTTGAAGAATGAAAAAGAAATGAATGTGAAAAAGGGTAAAAAGAAATAGCCCTCCAATTATTCAACCTTAGGGCAGAAACCGGGTTCAATACATATGCTACTTGTGGTTAATAATATAACACTGGTATTGAAGACAAGACGTCATGGACCCAGTGACGCACTGCACCTAACTTCCCAAACTACTCAAGTTCCTCTTAAAAGGGCTTGTTTCATTCTCACAGGGAACCGACATAATCTATCGACTTTCTCCTAGAGATTGTTGATATTGAAGAAGGAGACCCTCTCCCTAGTCTCCGGCATAGGAACCAAATGTGCACTATTAAGTCTAGAGCCAAGAGATCATCCATAAGATCTCATTAGGACACTAAACTCATGAAGACTTGCTGTTTCACACAATGTGGAAAGTAAGTATATATTAAGAGTCCTACGCATTATCCTTGTGGTATTGCCAGAATATCTGCGTGGTATGTAAAATTATTCACGATGAAGATGGAAATCCTTCTAGAGCCAACATCAAACAAGCTCTTGGTGGGTGACATGTGAAATCTTGCAAAAGATCAAGCTTGTGACAACTGGATAGAAACGATGGGGCGATTCACACTTGAATCAACCTTGGTCCAGGAATGGAATTGACGAATACTTTTGGAAAACCGTTCGATGTGCAAACCTTCTTTTCTCTAGCACGTCGAATGTGTATTCATTTTCAAATTCAAAAAGTATCTCTGATTGAAAAATACTTTTAGAAAAACCGCTCGATGTGCGAATCTCTTCTTTTCACTAGCACATCGAATGTGTACTCATTCTCTAATACAAAAGTATTTTGATTGAAAATTGATTTTTCTCATAAAACCTTCGTCGTATTGCAAAACTCTTTCTTCAAGCAATACACGATTGTTTTTAAAATCAATCTTTCATCAATCGCTGAATCTCAATTCGCTGGTTCACTCACTCGTGTTGTCTTTGAGACGCCCGTTTGAGAACGCTAGAGCGTACTGCTAAACCCCTCACAAGGAGATTCTTAGAATTCTACCCGATCACAGGCAGATACTTGTACTGATCAACGGGGAACCGTGGGCCGTGTACCTCAATTCAACGAAAGTGATCAAAGACACTTCGTGTGTTTATTGCTAACTGTTGTTTGCGTATACGGTTGCAGCTGATCGAATGAAGTCAATCCAGCCGCATGCTCACAGCATCCACACTTAATTTGAAGAAATCATGACTGGTGCATATCTACATAACCCGGTTCTCATATTTTTATACTATGCTTCGCTACGCCTCGCAAATATCATGAACCAGGAAAGCTTCCGCTACTCTGATGGAAAGATGTCATGATCCTGAAAGTGTGAGCATGTCGGTCCGAAAGTCACAACTTCACATGATGGCAACACAATAAAGGGTGATCCAGAGATTTACTATGGCTGATGATCTCAATGAAAGCTCGAAGATCATAAAAAATGTGGATCAGTTAAAGGCCTCCACTTAAAGTACAAATCAATGCGGACTTTGAAGAATCGCTACACAAGCACAATGATGCAGAAAATGAAGAATTGAAGTCTATGAGCTCAAGAACGAAGTCAAGAATAGAATGCTAAGATTCAAAATGTAAATCATGGGGTGACCTCCCTTAGGGGGAGATTGTTAGGAATTGGAAATTTCATGATAAAGAGTCGGTCACCCCAATTATAGTCTAGCATATGTTAGCTCATAGAAATGTCATTATTTACGTTGTTTAGTAGTTTATTAGTTAGTTTGTAGCGTAGTTTAGTTTAGTGCAACACCGTGGAGGAAGGACGGGTCTTTACCCATTGTATGCCTGATCCACAGTCCGATAGGAGGATGTATCTTGTGTAACTATAAATACTCCTTCCATCCATGGAAGGGGTGGATCTTTTCTTTAATCTAACCTTGCATTTTGTGAACCAAGTCTCTACCAAGAAACTCCCTCTCATCTACTTTCTCTCTTTAATGGCAAACATGTATTTTGATCATCCAAGACCACCCGAATCATCAACACAATAATATTTCGATCCTACATATAATGCCTTCTCCACTTTATACACCTTGTTTGGAAAGTCCGAATCTTCAAAACTAGGAGTTTGACAGACATAAACCTCCTCTTCAATTGTTCCATATAAGAAAGAAGATTTGACATCCATCTGATACACAGTAAAATCCTTATATGAAGCATAGGCCAAGAACAACCTAATTGCTTCAATCCTAGCAACTGGGGCAAATACCTCATCATAATCAATGCCCTCTTGCTATGTGTATCCATATGCTAATAACTCTGACCACTATCCCTCTCTCATCCTTCTTGTTTCTGAATACCCATTTTGTACCAATTGCCTTCTTACCACTAGGCAAATCTACCAAAACCCATACCTTCTGTAGCTTAAACTATAGCAGTTCCTCCTGCATAGCTTCCACCCAGGCTGAGTCTTTGAGAGATTTGGAGATCCTTTTAGGTTCTTCTTGAGAAACAAAATAGGAAAATAAACAAGTGAACATGTCTGCATGAACCTTCCCTTCATAGATAGCACTAAGGAAGCCTGTCTCACTGGTAGTCTTTGTCATATTCCTTGTCTTTACACCATATTGAACTTCACCAATTATGTTATCAAGTGGGTGATTTTTATTAATTATGGTGTGAGGGGTAGTAGGAGGTACATAAGATGAGATTATGTTGCTAAAATCCACTGCTTCATCATCACTAAAAGGATCAACATAAACTGGTGGATCAACAGTAAAAATTAATGGAGCAGTACTAAGTTCTGGCCTAGAAGTATTAATATTTGGCTCAGCAGTATTAATGCCATCAGAACTGTTGGCATCATTCTCCATTCCACTGTCTTTATCCTCATCTTCTTCATCCTTCTTTTCCTCTCCAATGGAAGGTTGTGATCCATCATTTCTGGCATCCTCTAAAGCAGTAACAAATGGAGAACCATCTTTCCATAGTGGCATCAATATGTAGTCCTGGCTAGATCCTTTCTCCACATCTGAATGATCTGCACCAACACCTTCTTCTATACCTACAAAATCATTAGTACATGCAATATAGTTCATAGATTTTGTTAGCATCTCAATGTCAAATAGCCACTTTGGTCTATTACCCTTTACACAGGGTTTATTCTACAAAAATCTATGTGCAAGTTTTCCTCTATCTTTCTATTTCTAATGTTGTAAACCCTAAATGCCTTACTGTTTTTAGAGTAACCAACAAACAATCCCTCATCTGATTTCCCATCAAACTTGCCCAAATAGTCCAAATGGTCTCATAAAGCTTAAGGCAGGAGTTCTAGCTATGAAAAGTTCATAAGGAGTCTTGTTGTGAGGCTTAACCCCTAGTACCCTATTCTGTACATAACAAGCAGTATTAACTGCTTTAGCCTTAAATGAAGTGGGTAGCTTAGAGTCAGCTAACATGGTTCTAGCAGCCGATATTAGTGTCCTATTTCTCCTTTCAGCAACACCATTCTGCTGAGGAGTTCTAGCTATACTAAATTTCCTCTTCATACCTTTTTGCTCACAAAATTCATTCATTATTCTATTTTTAAACTCTATGCCATTGTCATATTGGATTATTTTAACTTTCTTATCAACTAGGTTTTCTATATCAGTTATAAATTCATAAGAATGTTACTGGTCTCATCCTTAGATGTCATAAAGAAAACCCATGTGAACTTGATATAATCATCAGTAACCACAAGAAAATACTTCTTATTCAGTAGGCTACAGATATGTAAGACCAAACAAGTCCATATGAAGCATGAATAATAATTGAGTATTAGAGCTTAAAATCTTGGGCTTACAAGAGGCTTTGTGATTTTTTCCCTTCAGACAGGCAACACAAGTATAGTCACTTTCAAAATGTTTTAAAGCCAAACCTCTAACAAGGTTGTCTTTAACTAGTTTATTGATTACTTTAAAATTCACATGACCAAGCCTTCTCTGCCAAAGCATTGATTCATCAAAAGTGGCCTTTGCAACAAGACAAGTCAAGTTCTCTTTAGGAACAATGTTTTGCATATCAATACCGTATACATTGTTCATTCTAGGAACTTTAAGCAGTACCTGAATTTCATTAGGAAACTTAAATTTGGGAGACAAAACAAAGCACTCAGTGTCAGTAAACAAAACTTTGTTCTTTTTGTCACACATCTGGGAGACACTAAAGAGATTAAATTTCAAGTCTTGTACAAAGTATACATCCTAAAAATCAAGTTTACCGTTTTTAATTGTACCTTTACCAGTAATTGTTAGGATTTAGAAAATCCTGTAGTTAAATACTCGGTCACCTCAAGTATATGTAAGCATTAGAAAGCTCGTAGTCGTAGTCATTTAGTTATCGTTATTAGTTAGATAAGTAACACCGTGGAGGACGGACAGGTCTTTACCTACTGTATGCTTAATCCACAGCCCGTAGGTGGCGTATTTTGTAAGACACTATAAATACCCTTTGTCTCCCAAGGCGAAGGCTCTCTTTCTCTTTCTCTCTCTCTCTCTCTCCCCCTCCCTCTCTCTATCTCTCTCTCCCTCTCTCTCTAGAGTTTCATAATATACATAACTTTTTCTCACTAGAAGTTCCCATTTCTCTCCATCTTTCTCTCTCTAGACTCATATAGTTCGAACCATAGTCTTGTGTATTTATGAAAACCAATATGTTACAAATGGTATCAAGAGCCATGGTTTGATCATCTACTTTACATGTTCTTGGATTCTTGATTGGTTTTTCATAAGTTTGGGTTTGAATGAGTTTAGAGACATTTTCACTCTTTTGATCTTATTTAGTGTTAAAGTTTGGATTTTGATTGTACTTTTGTGTTTAGAATCATCATATTAGTTTAGTTTTTGGTTTGGAAGGCTAGATTCATCTTGGTTGTGGTGTTTTTGATTGGAAAAGTTTGGTTTTCAAGCTTGGTCTTGGATGCGATTTGTTCCTCGGACTTTATTTCTTCATTGCATTTTGATCAGATTTGGGTGTGAGTTGATCATATCTGAGTGCGTTTTGATCAGTGTTTGTTGCGATTTGACATGTTATCGCTGCGGTCTGTACTTTTATCGCTACGAGTTGTTAGGTTTTTTGCTGCGATTTGTCTTTGACTGCGTTTTGAGGTAAAAAGGACAAAAGGATAAGTAGTGGGTGTACTATTGATAGTGACTTGTCCCCTTGCGATTTGTCAAAGACTGCGATTTGACTCTCTACGTTTTGATAAACTTCAATTTGACTTTCTGCATTTTGACTCTCTGCATTTTGATAGACTTCATTTTGACTCTCTGCGTTTTGTTAGACTACGTTTTGATAGAGTGCGATTTGAGCTAACAACGACTTGTGTCTTTGCGTTTTGGCTAAGCTGCGTTTTGTCAGGACGTGATTTGGTTAAGCTGTGTTTTGTCAGGGTACAATTTGAAGTCTCTACGATTTGTGCTCTCTGGGATTTGACTAGGCTGTTGCAATTTGTCGATTGAGATTTGACACTTAGGAAAATCCTGTGTACTTAGGAATCATGTCTATAATCATATCTTCTGTTGCTGATGACGTTCAAGCTGCAGGATCTGATACTCATCCTCCTATGCTGGATAGAACTGATTACAAATCTTGGGCACAAAGAATCAGATTTTACTGCTTGGGCAAAGAGAATGGACTTAATATCATTCAGTCAATTGATGATGGACCATTCCAAATGGGAACAACCAGAGTTCAACTTCAAGCTAGTTCTGATGGAATTATCACTTTGGATATGGATAGACCAAGAAAGTATGATGACCTTAATGAGAAGGAGAAGAAAAGATATTATGCTGACATTAGAGCTTCAAACATCATACTTCAAGGTCTACCAAAGGACGTTTATAAGCTGATCAATCACAATACTGAAGCCAAGACAGTCTGGGATAATGTCAAGATGCTTCTCTCTAGTTCAGAACTGACTAAGGAAGATAGAGAGTCATAGCTTTATGATGACTTTGAGAACTTTAAGATGAACCCATGGGAAAGTATCACAGAGTATCATGTGAGCTATTTACAAACTTGTGAATGATATGAGGAACATCAGCATGACGATGCCAAATATCCAACTCAATTCCAAGTTCGTAAACAACATAAACCCTGAATGGCACAAATTTGTTATGGCAGTCAAATTGAACAAAGGATTGAGGAACACCAACGATGAACAGTTGTATAATTACTTACTTCAACATTAGAAGCATGCTACATTTGAGCATTTGATCTTGGAGAAATTTCATTCTAATACTGCTGCTGCAAACTCTTCAAATGACTCAACTGCATTTCTTTCAAATGTGAGGATAAGTACTAAAGCATCACAAGTCATACCAACTCAGAATCATAATCATATTACCATACCAGACTCAGGATTTACCCCAACTAACATGTTGATTAATGACCTTGCAAAACAAGTTGCTCTATTGGTTCAACAGACCAAAAACTCACTTCCCCAAACCAACAACCAACGTAGAACTTCCTCTAACTTACAGAATCAAGCTACAATAGAAGATGGAAGGATTGTGGTTCAGAATGTGCAAGGAAGACAGAATGTGAATCAACGAAATGTTGCACGGGGGAATGTTGGAGCAGGAGCAGGTTATATGGGAGCTGGTTATGTGGGTGTTTAGAACCGAGGAAGGATCATGGTTAAGGGTCAAGGGAAACCTATTAAGTGTTACAACTATGGAGGAGAAGGGCACATTGTTAGGAACTGCACTCAACCGAAACTTCTACACGTGAGTACTTCAGGGATAAGATGCTGCTGATGCAAGCTCAAGATAGTGGAGCAGTGTTGGACAAGGAAGAGTTGTTGTTCTTGCTGATGGGAATTGTGGAAAACTAGAGGGGGGGGGGGGTTGAATAGTTTTACCAATTAAAACTTTGTTTTAAACTATTTAGATTGACTTATGTCAATCTCTTTAATGTGTGTGTTGGATTTTGATAGATAAACGTATGAATAAGTAATGCAAAGATAAAGAGTAAGAAACACAAAACCACAACGCGAGTATTTATAGTGGTTCGACTGCAAGGACACCTTCCTTGCCCTAATCCACTCCCCGAGTCACCTACTCGAGAGTTCGTAAGCACTACACAACACAAGATCCTTAATGTGGCGGAGAAGCCTTCACAACGTCGCCTACTCTTTTTTCTGTACAAGGCTAGACACCGAGTTCTTCCACGAGGTAGAACCAAACCTATCACAACGTCGCCTACACTTTGTCCGGTACAAGGCTAGATAACGAGTTCCATTACAAAGGAGGAACTACTACCCAACACTACACAAAAACTATCCCAAAAGAGACATGCTCCTTATAACAACATCATAAGGATCTCACAATCCTTTAACCCAAACTAATCTATCTTGTACATCGATGCATCATATCGAATGTACACTCTTGGCACCTTTCACTAATGCCTTTGACACGACCCTTTGGCACCTTTCACTAATGCCTTTGACACGAACCTTCGGCACCCTTCACTAATGCCTTTAACACGGACTTTCGGCACCTTTCACTAATGCCTTCAACACAACACTTCTAGGGAGAGAGCAAAGAACTATCAACATATAACATCAGTAGTCTTGATGATGACGAAGCTTGGCAACTCATGGACTTGAGCTTGCTCGACTTCAAGAGGTGGTGATATCGCCTTTAAAAGGAACCTAGAGAATCATACAAACACAAAACTACATAGAGAGATCCTTTGGATATGAGGTTAGTGAGTTTACAATACTAAGGGAGAGTATGTGTAAAAAGGATGGGTTACAATGAAGAAATGGCTCACTATTTATAGGCAAAAACCTCTACTGTTCCCCGGATCCCACGGATCCCTTATATGAGGGATCTGTCCAGTGTAAACTGGGGGATCCGCCAGACGCTCCTCCATATTTGGGTTATGGGTCATGGATCATGGGTCATGGGTCATGGATATGAGCCTTGGGTATCCAATAAGATACAATGTATATAGACATTGGATCATGGGTATGGGTCATGGACCATGGATAATACCCAACATGACTTCATGCATGATGTCATGCAATGGGTCATGGGTTGTGGATCAAGCTCCATGGGTATGGGTCATGGAATTTGGGTTTTACGCAACTACATTCAACGTATCTAGTCAATAGGTTAAGAACTTAGATTTCTAGCCATTACATTACCCATTACAATATATACAAATGTATATATATATATATATATATATATATATATATATATATGTATGTATGTATATATATATATATATATATGTATGTATGTATGTATATATATATGTGCACATTTCCATGTTATGTAAACACTAGTTGTTATACATATGTATTTCTATAAGATGTAAACAATATTTCTTGTTTAGTGTTTTATATGAAAATGTAAGTGTGTTAGTAAACTATTGGCTCAAACCATTTGCGTATTTTATTTATTTCGTTAAAATGATTTTACGTTTGTTATCGACAAAACATTAAAAGATTGTAAAATATAAATATTTTTTACGACTTATTTGTATTAACAGGAATGCCAAAACATACGATGCAGATGTGGATGAACAACCGATATACGATTTGGCACAAAGCAATCCTAATGTTTTCCAGGTTTCAAATTGTGATGCTTTTGACTCTGATGTTGATGATGAACCAATGGCACAAACCATATTCATGGCTAATATTTCTCCAATGGTCTTATCACCTCAACAAGACGTTCCTTCCAAGGATTCTATCATATCAGAGGTACTAAAACTATATGACATGGTTGATGAGCAAAATATTCCTGAGAAAGTACAACCTACAGAAGTCGTTGAATCAGATATTGAAAATATGGGTAATAGCAATGTTATCCCATATGAGCAATATGTAAAGCACGATGAAAGTCTTGTTGTACCAAGTGATGAATCTTCTGTAGTTAATGATGAAGGTGTGTTTGATGAGTACATTGAATATGCACCTAATGATTCCATGACCAAGAAGCTAAATATTTATAAGGATCAAGTTGCCATCTATGAACATCGTGCTAAGTTTGAGCTAACTACCCCTGAGCAGGAGATGGATATCATAATGCGTACATTGATTTCAAAAAGTAATTTTAGAGAAGAAACGTTAAAATAAGAGTTAAATTCCTTACAAGGGAAACTTAATAAAACTATTTAGCAAAAACAAGAACTTCAAGAAAATGTGAAGACGCTTAAACACGAATTCAAAGAAAAGGAATCAAAACTTTTAAATGATTTTTCCAACCTAAAACTTTAAAGAACAAACTTGAAAATAAGTTGTACGTACAAGGGAACACCATTCAGACTGCTCACATGATCACTAAGCATAGAGTATTAAGTGATAAACACAATATTGACCTCGTAGAAGATCCAAATCCTGCATATCTTGAGAAAGCAAAAATAGCTCATGATGTGATTTAAGATGGTAGTGAGATTCTTAAGCCTAGACAAAAGCCAACTTGTATAGAGAACACTGAAGAGGACATAGAAATAGAAAATTCCTTTAGAGAGAAAATGGAAAAGAAACTAAGTGATCTTTGGTGTGTGAGTCATAATATTAATTTAAAAACTCCCAACTACACTAAGGATAACTGGCTAGCCACGTTTAGACCTCATACTAAATTAACCCCTGAACAAGTGTTTTGGAAGTTAGATATGGAAAAGAAAAAGGCAGAAGAACTTGTTGAGAATAATCCTCCCCTTAGGAAATTGCCTCCAGCCACAGTGTATCCTCCCAATACGCCGATGCATTTAATGCGTAGAACTCTTCCCACTCAAAGTAAAACCTTAATCAGCATATACGTAGTTTACCAACTATTTGTTGATTTCGAGAAAATATGTAAGAAGAGAATCACTCCAACAGGAATTACCGAAGGGGAAAGGGGTTTTGAGCAAAAAAAAGCATGTTATCTAACAAAGGTCATACCATTCTTTAAACAGCTAAAAGAACAATTCGAGGGCATTTAAAAGGCCTTAGATACAGAAGTTAAAGAAATGAAAATGATGTTTAATGAAATGGAAAACGATGTTAGAATTAGTGCATGTGAGCTTAAAAGTAATGAGATTGAGAGGAAAAATAGTCACATCCTTAATGAGAATTTGATTTCTAGATGTATTGCTCAAGATGTGTTTTATACTGTTACAAATTATTCAATTACTGCTTCTCAATTTCATGAATTATCGGTTGCATTGAAAGTTTCCCAAGATCGTGTCATTGAGCCTGAAACCAAGAATTCGAAATTGCATGACAAAATCGAAAAGGATGATCATGATAACATGGTCAGTCATTTTTTTAAATTAGAAGTTGAATATCTTGATTTACAATTAAAATATCAATATCTTAAAGAAAGTATTAAAACCTCAAATGCCAAGATATCTTTGGATTCTCCTGAGTTTGATGCAACTTTTGAAATAAACAAACATGATGAACAGATTCGAGCTCACTGTAACACGATCAGAAAGTTGAAAGCTCAGATTTTCCAATTGAAGGAAAAACATAGTGAAGTAGTTGGCTCCCAGATACCTCCATCTTTATATTCTCAGAACAATCAACTTCAAAACATCATTAATGAATTACAACATGAAAATGATTGTTATCAAGCTGAAAATTCTAAAGTTAAGCTACAGTTCAAAGAGTTATATGAATCAATCAAAGTCACTCATGACAAGAACAATGAAAAGATAGTTTCTTTGCAAAAAGAAATTAAGAATCTGAAGACTCAGGTAAAAGGGAAAAGGCCTATCACCATGTGTGATTATGTTGCACCAAAGGTGTCTGCTTGCAAGAAGTATGATGTTAATGTTAAATATATTCCTCCCCCTCTTAGGAATAATGTAAATGCATATCAATTATATCTTTCGTGCCTTAAGGACAATTTAGAGGGTCTCCGTGAGATTGTAGAAGATGATAGAATAGAGAAACCACTTGATAGTGCGGTTACTTATGCCTGTCTATATGCCAAACGATCTCAGGAACTCTTAGAATGTATTATTGCTACATGTCCTAAATCTGGTACTAGGCAAGATAGAATAATTGCACCCACCTCTATGCCTAAAGTCAAGCATGTTACCTTTGATGTGCCTCCTAAAGTCTCAGAGCCCAGCACTTCTAGACCAGAAATTCCAAGAGTAGTGAAACAAACTAATATTCTCATCATTCTTTCTACATGAGTAATCAGTGACCCTAAGGTTAGCTGGTCAAAGCCTTCAGGCAATACAAAGGAAGATAGGACCTCACGAGCTAAAAGTGATCAAGTCAAGAGAGTAGAAGACCACCTTAGGAATAAAAAGTTTGAGTCAAACAATAAGAATCGTGTTGATTCTAGTATTAGCTATAAGCGTACTGTAATTAATTCGAATTCTGCTACTGCTTGTAAAACATGTAATGAATGTTTAGTTTCTGGCAATCATGATGAATGTGTTGTGACTTATTTGAGAAATGTTGTTAAAACTCCAGTTAAAACTGTTAGGAATGCTAAACAGGTTAAGCAAGCTTGGAAGCCTATAGGGAAAAATTTTAGTAATCATTGGAAGCCTACAGGGAATTTTTTTAGTAATGTAGGTTATCAAAGGAAACCTACAGGCCGTAAACTCAAACTTAGTGAACTTTGCCCTAAATTGTCTAGATCAATGCTCATTAAGAAATAGAACCCCACTGGTAGAATCATACCTTTAAAAAGTCAGCACACTTCGACTAGGTCCACTGCCTCTAATAGTGTTGCCCCCACTAATAATGTCACTGATTCTAGAAATGCTGTTGGCCTTCAGATTGCTTATACTAACCAATCGGAACCTATTTTATTATGGGGATCCAATACTTCCAGTTATCCATTCTTGTCTGTGTTCAAATGTAGGTCGTACAAATTGTCCTTTGGTATTTGGACTCAGACTGCTCAAAACATATGACTGGAGATCGCTCACGGCTCAAGAAATTCGTGAATAAGTTCATCGGGACTGTTAGATTTGGGAATGACCACTTTGGGAAATTATGGGATATGGAGATTATGTTTTTGGTGATATTGTGATCTCCCAGGTATATTATGTGGAAGGTCTTGGTCATAATTTATTCTTGGTTGGTCAATTCTGTGATTCTGATCTCGAAGTGGCCTTTAGAAAGCACTCTTACTTCGTTAGAGAATTAGATGGTGTTGAACTCCTAAAGGGAACTCACGGCACAAATTTGTACACCATCTTTATCGAAGACATGATGAAGTCTTCTCCTATTTGCTTGTTGTCAAAGGCATCTAAGAACAAATCATGGTTATGGCACCGTCACCTCAATCACTTGAACTTCAGCACCATTAATGATCTTTCTAAAAAGGACCTTGTAAGAGGCTTACCCCGGTTAAATTTTGAAAAAGATCATATTTATTCAGAATGCCAATTAGGCAAAAGCACGAAGTATGCCCACAAACCCAAACCTATCAATACCATTATGGAAGTTCTTCATACCCTTCACATGGATCTGTGCGAACCCATGAGAGTTCAAAGTATAAATGGGAAGAAGTATGTGCTTGTCGTTGTTGATGACTACTCTCGGTTTACTTGGGTTAAGTTTTTGAGAACAAAGGATGAAACTCCTGATGTTATCATTAAACTTATTAAACAATTGCAGGTTAGGTTTAACAAAATAGTTAGAATCATCCAAACAGATAATGGAACTAAATTTTTGAATAAGGAACTTAGTCAGTTTATGAAAGCATTGGAATCAGTCATCAGAAAAGTATCCCACGCACTCCTCAACAAAACGGTGTAGTTGAAAGGCGAAATCGGACTCTTGTTGAAGCTTCAAGGACTATGCTAATATTTTCTAAAGCTCTAATGTTTCTCTAGCCAGAAGCCATTGCCACTCCTTGTTACACTCAAAACCGTTCCCTAATACATATTCTTCATGGAAAAACTCCATACGAATTAGTTCACAACAGAAAACTTGACCTCTCATTTCTTCGTGTGTTTGGAGCTTTGTGCTATCCAACCAATGATGGTCAGGATCTGGGAAAGTTAAGAGCTAAGGCTGATATTGGATTTTTCATTGCTTTTACACCAAATTGGAAGGGCTACCGAATCTGTAACAAAAGAACCCCGAGATGTTATGGAAACTATTCATGTTACGTTCGATGAGCTGACTGAGCAGATAGCTCCTGGATAATCTATTTCTGGACCCGCACCTCAACTTTTGACAAATGGACCCATTAGTTCTAGTATTGTACAGTATCCCGCTCCTACAGTTCTTTATGTACCTCCTTCAGAAGAATATTTGAAGAAATTTTTTGATCCAATGTATGATGAATACTATGCGCCTTCAGATAATGATAATCCTGCACCACCAACTGCTGCTGCTCCTACTCCTACCAACACAAATTGTCCATCGGTCTCAATATCTCTATCTCAAGAAGCGCCATTTGCTGATTATTCATCATCATTGTCGAATCCTCAATCATCTTATGTATATCAAGGAAATGTAGTTGATAATTATTTTGGAGATAACCCCTTTGCTACTCCCGAAGATGATCCGTTTGAAAATATATTTTCCCCTAAACCCTCACCTGAAACATCTTCACCAGGGGATCCTAATTCTGCTACTTTAGTTCCTTACCAACAACCACATGAACATCTCAGAAAATGGACACATGATCATCCGTTGGACAATATCATTGGGAATCCATCTCGTCCAGTATCTACTAGAAAGCAACTTGCCACTAATGCCTTATGGCGCTTCTTCAACTCTATACTATCAAAGATCGAACCAAAAGATGTCAAGACTGCAATGACAGAGGATAGCTGGTTTAATGCCATGCAAGATGAAATTCATGAGTTTGATCGTCTTGATGTATGGGAATTAGTGCCTACTCCAGATTATGCTATGATTATTTCTCTCAAGTGGATCTTCAAGGTGAAACTTGATGAGCGCAGTGATGTTCTGAAAAATAAGGCTGGGCTCGTTGCTAAAGGATATCGACAAGAAGAGGGAATTGAATTTGAGGAATCATTTGCTTCGGTTGCACGAATTGAGGCTATCAGAATCTTCCTGGCTAATGCTGCTTGCAAGAATATGGTAGTTTATTAGATGGATGTAAAGACTGCTTTTCTCACTCCAGATTTCAAAGAAGTGGTCTATGTTAGTCAACCCAAAGGTTTTGGGGATCCCGAGCATCCTACTCATGTCTATCGCTTGAAGAAGGCCCTCTACGGCTTGAAGTAAGCTCTTAGGGCATGGTACGATACTTTGTCAAAGTTCCTTTTGGATAATGGATTCTACAAAGGAGCTGTTTACCCTACATTGTACACCCGAAAGTCAGGCAAACATTTAATTCATGTTCAAATATATGTTAATGATATCATTTTTGCCTTGACTGACCTTAATGAATGTAACCATTTTTCTAAAGATATGGGCTCTAAATTTCAAGTGTCAATGATGGGACAAATGTCATTTTTCTTAGGATTACAAATTTCACAAAATCCCAGAGGCATTTTTTATTAATCAATCTAAATATGCTAATGAAATTTTAAAGAAATTTAGATTTGACTCTTGTGACCCTGTTGACACTCCCATGGTGGAACGAACAAAACTGGGTGAGGACCACTCGGGGATCTCGGTTGATCAAACTAAATATCATAGTATGATTGGATCCTTGATGTATCTCACTGCCGGTAGACCTGATATTCTGTTCGCTGTATGCATGTGTGCTAGCTACCAGGCTAAGCCTACTAAAAAGCACCTTGAAGTAGTTAAACGGGTCTTTCGGTACCTCAAAGGAACCATTAACATGGGACTTTGGTATCCGAAGGACACCTCCATGTCACTAATAGCCTATATGCTGACCATGCAAGGTGTCAAGACACTCGTCGGCACGTCCGAGGTGCTCAGTTTTTGGGTGATTAAGTTAGTGAGCTGGTCTTCAAAGAAACAAATGAGTACTTCTATATCCTCTACAGAGGCTGAATACATAGCCATTTCATCATGTTGTGCTCAAATCTTATGGATGAGATCCTAATTATCTGACTATGGCTTTGTATTCAACAGAATTCCTCTGTATTATGATAACAAAAGTGCCATCACTCTCTGCTTTAACAATGTTCAACACTCCAGATCTAAGCACATTGACATTATCACTTCATTAGGGAACAAGTAGAGAAATCTGTGGTTGAGCTATACTTTGTGAGGTCTGAATATCAGTTGGCAGACATTTTCATGAAAGCTCTTCCAAGAGATTGTTTTGAGTTTATCCTACCGCAACTCGGCATGAAAAGTCTGCAGCCGAAAATGCTCAAACATCTTCAGGAAGAGGATGAGGAGTAAAGCATTTTTATTTACCTATTCTTTGTATATATTTTATCAAAAACAAAATACAAAATTATAAAACCAGCAAAAAGAAAATAGAAAAATATAAAATCTACAAAAATCCATAAAAATAAAAAAAAATTGAAAATTCTAAAAAATATTGGTTTATCAAGACATGTCTTTTGGTATCCATAACATCTACGGTCTTAGAAATGTCATTCAATAATGGCACGAGACTTTAGATGAAGTTCAAACAGAAGGTGTAAATATTCTTTTCAAAACATTTCTCAAAATTCAAATGGTTTACAATTACTCCAGATTGTAACCCGCGCTTAAATTTAGGGCTTACTGTCATTTCAGGCAGTAACCCGGGCTTAAAATAATGGTTTAAAATTACTTCAGATTTTAACCCGCGCTTCAACATATGGCTTACTGTCATTTCAGGCAGTAACCCCAACTTAAAATGGTGGCTTACAGTTATTTCAGACTGTAACCCACTTTTAAAGAAAGGACAGTGATGTGCAAAATCGATTTCTAAATATCAAGCGCTGATCCTAAAACAAAATGGAATCAGGAAAATTTGTCAAAAAAAGACAAACGTTCCTCTACAAATGTTTTTCATTCTAAAGATTCTTCTGAAAAACATTTGTCATCAAATAGTAATAAACTTGTTTGAAAATAACTCGGACTAAATTTTTGAAAATCAACTGGTCTTTATCTTTGTAAACATCTTTGTCTCTCAATCAACAACTGTCGTCATTGATTGAGGGGGAGAATAATTTCAATATTTCAAAAAGGATATTTTCAAACATTTGGTACCAATCATAATTAGATCTTTACAATTAGAACAAGAGCATATTTTATAAATCTCGTACAAGAGCATGTTACCTTATCAAAATATTTTGTCTACAATTAGCACAAGAGCATGTTAATTTTGTTCCTTTTTCATAAAATTGGTACACAAGCATGTTTTAAAAAGTGGTGATTAAAGGTTTTGTGTTATATGTCATGGTAAAATCTTAAAATGGAGTTACGGTTCAAAAGTTATGGTCTGTTTTAGATCAAAAATCCGAAAAAATCTTTTCGATACCTGACACTAACAATTTCAAAATTCCAAAATCTGATCCTTATCAGGTAAGAGCTTTAAAACAAAGTCACATCTCTCCTCAAAATTTTTTCTAAATGATTTAAATCTCTTGAGATCCCCAATCTCAAAGGGTTTGAAATTTGTGATCAGGGGAGAGTTTGTGATTTAAATATGAAATAAACTGATTAATTGGCGAGGTTTTTAGAAAAGTAATTAAAGGCACTCCTTCCTACATGTGACAAACGATTTCAAATTTTCTATGCACATGTTAAGGGGGAGCATTTATCTAAAACCAAAGAAGATTAAATGCGATCGTCTTGAAAAAATTTAGATGTTCAGATCTAAACGCACTCGGTTGTCTAACAAACGATTTCAAAAACCAAAGAATATCTGAATAAGCTCGATCATGTGAACCTGTTGTGCGTCTAGATAAATGTGATTGTTTTGAATCAAAGTGCAGATTCTCTCTAATATGTGCTAAAATCTTTCGAATATCGATGCACATATTGAGGGAGAGCAATTCTTTGAAAACCAGATCTTTCCCCAAAATGCTTAAAGACTTAAAAACCAGATTTGATCAAGGGGGAGAGATGGAGATCGTTTTAGAAAACCCAATCACTTTGTTGATAACATGAAGAAGCATTGGAGCTTTCATTCTAATATAACATTCTTGTTTACTCTCACTGTTTTGGATCCTTCCTTATGTCCCAAACGATCTCAATTACATTAATGCACATGTTGAGAGGGAGAATTTCTAAATGATAAAAAACAATTAAGGTACAAAATACTTTGATTCTATATCACAAGTACCTTGATTGATTTTTCAAATGGTTTTTCATTTGGTTTCAAGGCGGAAAGAACTGCACCAGAAGACCGACCACTTTACTTTATGTACTGGTATTATAAAGATGGTAAGGTTAGGTATTAGTTCCCACAATCCTGCCAGAGCTGGAAGGATCTTCCCAGGGACAATCCACTAGTTAGTGTAGAATTCCTTAGGTGTGATGAAAAAAGGAGAAAAGTGAGAATAAGGGAAGAGTGCCGAATGAGATAGAGCTATAACTGGAACAAACCCAACAAGGTTCTAGTGATGAAGTCTCGGTAAGCACTAAAGGGGTTGAAGAATAAAAGAGAAATGAAAAGTGAAAAGGGTGAAACGAAATAGCCCTCCAATAATTCAACGTTAGGGCAGAAGCCGGGTTCAATACATATGCTACTGGTGGTTACTAAGGTAACGCCGGTATTGAAGACAAGACATCATGGACCTGGTGACACACTACACTAAACTTCCCAAGCCACTCAAGTTCTCTTAAAATAATTTTTTTCATTCTCACGAGGAACCTACATAATCTATCGACTTTCTCATAGAGATGGTTGATATTGAAGAAGGAGACCCTCTCCCTAGTCTTCGCTCAGGAGACCAAAGTGCACAATTGAGTCTAGAGCCAAGAGATCATCCATAAATCTCATTAGGACACATTTTCATGAAGACTTGTTGTTTCACACAATGAGGAAAGTAAGAAATTATATATTAAGAGTCCTATGCATTATTCTTGTGGTATTGCCAGAACATCCGATTGATATGAAAAATATTCACGATGAAGATGGAAATCCATCTAGAGCGAGCATCAAACAAGCTTTTGGTGGGTGACATGTGAGATTCTTTAAGAATCAAACTTGTGACAACTAGGTAGAAATAACGGGGCGATTCACTCTTGAATCAACCATGATCCAGGAAATGGATTGACAAATACTTTTGAAAAACCTTTCGATGTGCACAACATTCTTTTCTCTTGCACATCGACTGTGTATTAATTTTTCAAACGAAAGAGTATTTTATGATTGAAAATTGATCTTTCTCATAAAACCTTCGTCGTATTGCAAAACTCTTTCTCTTAAACAATACACGATTGTTTTCAAATAAATTTACATTCAATCAGTGAATCTCATATCGCTGGTTCACGCACTCTGTGTTGTCTACTTTGAGACGTTCCGGTTTGAGAACGGCTTGATTAGCTGCGAAACCCTGTCAAGGAGATTCTTCAGAATTCTACCTGATCACAGGAAGTACTTGTACTGATCAACGCGGAACCATGGTTCTTGCAACCCTATTCAATGGAAGTGAACAAAGACACTTTCGTGCGCCTTATTGCTAACTGTTGTTTGCTGGAACACCTGACGGTTGCAGCTGATCAAAATTGAGGAGTCAATCCATAACCACATGCTCACACCTCACACTCACAACTTAAAGAAATCATGATAATCTAAAGACTTTAAGCAACGCTTTCGCAACTCTGATGAAAAATATCATGATCCAACAAGTGTGAGCATGTCAGTCTAAAAGTCACAAAATCACAAAACAGCGATACAACAAAGGATGAGTCAGAGATTTGTTGTGGCTGATGATCTCAAAGATGGCTCAAAGAATCACCAATCCGTGGATCAGTTAAAGACCTCCACTTAAAGTACAAAGCATGCGAAATATGAAGAATTAAAGATTACGAGCTACAGAGCAAAGAACGAATAATAGAATCCAAGAACACAATTTGTAAATTGAGATGACCTCCCTTAGGGGGAGATTGTTAGGATATAGAAAATCCTGTAGTTAAAGACCCGGTCACCTCAAGTATATGTAAGCATTAGAAAGCTCGTAGTCGTAGTCATTTAGTTATTGTTAGTAGTTAGATAAGTAACACCGTGGAGGACGGACGGGTCTTTACCCATCGTATGCCTAATCCATAGCCTGTAGGTGGCGTATTTTGTAAGACACTATAAATACCCTTTGCCTCCCAAGGCAAAGGGTGGAGCTTCATAATATACATAACTTTCTCTTACTAGAAGTTCCTATTTCTCTCAATCTTTCTCTCTCTAGACTCATATAGTTCGAACCATAATCTTGTGGTTTGTGTGTTTATGAAAACCAATATGTTACAATAATTTTACCATCTCTAGCTCCGCCCCCAAAGGTAACATATCCTCCGTCATAAGCAATGAAATCTCAAGGATAGAACATGTTCCATGTCATGTGCCTAGAGCATCCATTGTCCACATAGCCATGATCATCATTGGGTAGATGTTCCTGCACATAAAAATAAAATAAATTAGTTTCCTTTGGGGACCCAAGCCATTACTGACTTGGATTTGCCTCGTGCATCAATGTAATCATGCTTCTTTAAAACAATTGATGCACCATTGGGTTTAATTAGTCTCCATACCTAACATGCTGAGGCCTTAACAACATTGTCCCCATTTACCCTGACAACACCTTTACTTGGCCTAGTAGTATTAATTATTGGCTTGACAATTTTAAACTTTCTATTAACAGTATTAACTTTTTGGTTGCAGTTTTTGAAAGTTGATGATGTTGGTCTTTGAGAGGGTCTTTTGACAGTAGATGGTGCTGTTTTAGAAAAGTGTAACATAAGTCTAGGACCATAAACAGATGGTCTAGGATAAGTGATGCAGGTTTTCTGACCAGGTTTTAATATTTATAAAGTCTCGTTTACCTATGGTCCACCTTATGTACTCATGGGTAGTGTACCCGATCATGTGTAGTGTAGTAATCGGTAAAATCAAGGTCGTCCTAAGAGCTATGTGAGCGGATTCTAATTAAGTCTAAGTGTCACTGGTTTTAATTGCTTTAGATATTGAAATGATTATTAAACTAATAACAAGAAATAAACGCAAAAAGTAAATAGTGGTTGTGATCAATAGGGGTAAAGTGTGCAAACCTAGTTACTCATCCTATCATGTAATATTCACGTCTTAATACTTCCAATTAATTCAAGTGGGGTTTTAAGTCGCTAGGACAACATTTGGTCAGTTCGTCCTAACCTATCAGCAAAGGCTTCCACTGGAGATCAAACTACTACCCTTGAAAGTCTAGTTTTTTTTAGTCCCCTAAGCCAAGTCATTAAGTACCTCTACATGCAAGATTCGTAATAATGAGTGCCCGGGTGCTAGCATCTTAGACACTCATTCCTAACTTCTTAAGTTCATCTAAACGGTAGGTGATCATTTGGTTAGTTAGCACAAGCGAGGAAGGGTCGTAAGTTGGTCAATTCTTACCCTCCCCAACTCAACCTAACTACTTAGGGTCAATTGGTCAATTCTCCTAAGCAACTAGATACTACCACCATTCAAAACTACCGAAGCTAGGGTAGCTACCAACGAACTATGCATGCATACACTAGTAACAATTATACAGAAGCATGTAAACGTAAACAAAACAATTAAGGAATCATAACTAGGCTCGCACCAAAGGTGGTTAGCCGATCATATTAAACGAAACCAAAGATTCAATGTTTGACATAATGAAATACATGAATCGAAAGTAAAGATAAAATAATCGCTAATGCTTATCATAAGGGAGTGATTTCTCCCTTGGAGATGGCTCCGTATGCTCTTCAAGATCTGCCTTTGGACCCCTCTTGTCGTTCTCTACTTTCGGTGTGAAGTGAATGATGTAAAATGCAGAAATTAGACTTGTATTTATAGGCACGATCTTGTTACGGCGTAACTTGAGTTGAGAGTTACACCGTAACCTCAATAATTCCTCAATTATGCTCTTAGAAAGCTGGTTACGGCATAACTCTTAGGAAGGGTTACGCCGTATCTTCAATACAGGTTACATTTGGTATGATTACGCCGTAATCATTAGAAAGAGTTACGGCGTATCTGATGGCGGCGTGGAACATTCCTTGACCTAATTGGTTACGGCGTAATCCTTAATTGGGAGTTACGCCGTAATTGATGCTGAGTTGGTCTCTTGAGTCACGCGCTAGCTATGACGTAATGTGAGAGATTGAGTTACGCCGTAGCTTCTTCACAGTAGGCATACTATCATAATTCCCTAAGAAAATCTCCAAATCCGCGTCTCATTAGCTCCAATGCTCGTAATTTACCTGAAAGTGAAATATAAAGGAAAAGAAGCGTAAATCCATATAAATGATATAAATTACGAGTATTATCGGAGGAAATTGACACTTAATATTCAGGAATATTTGATATTATCAAATATCCCCCCACTTGAACTCTACTTGCCCTCAAGTAGACCTTTATTAGAATAATTTCTAAAAAGATATCTCCCATTAACTGGAAAATATAGGTTTAAAAATCCCTTATGCTAGAATAAATCAAAGCCGAACACCTCATGAAATGGGAACAAAACACTGAAATTTACTCAAAGCACAGTCATAGCATGTATTCTATCATAAGCTTGGTGGTTACACAAATCTACACAACTAGAGTTAAGGACTAAACAATTCTTGAAGGCAATATGGGTAGACACAACATGGGTTAAGGGTGAATTGTCATTACTAACATGTCACGGCAAAGTGGAAAAAATCAATGTTACATGACCAAATCCATGGTCAAGACACCAAAGATTGCTCGCTTCATTACCTAGACACGCTTCATGACTAAAGGGTAGGATAAGACATGGGATTTAATTGGTGTAAAGTAAAAATAACAAAGCAAATAGTCTTAACCTATAACCAAGTCATCACCGCTTACTGTTCATCCAAAGTTCAAGTTTTAAGGGGAAGAAACTGGATCATGATATACAAAGTAGATGTGCCATTAGCGGACGTCATGATGAGCACATTACCCGTTCTTCAACTTTTGGCGTAATAATTACCAACTCAATTCTTCAAATGTGACTGAGGTGGCCTCCTGGATGCTAAATCTTTGACAAGCTTCAAATATAGTGCTTATAACATTGCACTTTACAATAAACAAATAACTACAACTATATATATATATATATATATATATATTTGAATCATAACTAAACATAACATCCCCCCTACTTGAGATGAACATAATATGAGAATCTAGGGGGTCTTCAATGATCTTCAAATATAGGTCTTTAACGAAAGCGTGATTTCCGAACCTCTCTACTTGAACCTTGAACTTAGGCAAACAATGACTTCCCGATCACAAATTAAGATTACACGGTAGGCTAAGGTGATTGGGTGTAACGAAACAATATATATTGGGTGAACAAAATGAAAGGAATGGCTCAGATGGGTGTATCTAGGGGTATATTGCACTAAAGGTGAGTGCAAAAAAAGGTATTAACATGGGGGTCGAAAAGTCGAGGTGACTAATTGATAGACATACAAGGATAGGCTGTTTGGGTGATAATCGTATAATATTGCCTTCTTAAAATGATTATTCCATATACATTAAGCGAACTCAACATACCTCGTCTATGGTCTTGAAATGATGCAAAGGCCAAGTTCTAAAGTTTACAAGCTATCGGCACACTCATAATTTGGTGGATTTGGGTAAATAATTGGAAATGGATAAGGCTAATCTCACCATATAATATCAAGGGTTATAATGTGCTCGGCTAAGGTCTAATCTAGTAAGGTGAAGCAAAACATGTCAAAAGTTTAAAAATGGCATAATTTTTCAAATAAACTAGAAAAACGAGGGCAATAAAGTTCAAGAGATAATTATACTCCCGTCCCCCCACTAGAAATGTACAAAGTCCCTTTTGTACTAAACCTTAAATAAAGGTGAAAAGAAAGTAGAATTAGAGCGAGAACTTCCTTGAAACTTGCTCCAAAAAGAAAGAAGGCACACGAAGAGAATTGTGCATTCACTTAAGCATCCACGAGCAAACTTCATTCCCTGAAATCACACTAACCAACAAGCATAATTCTAAAAAAGAAAAACAAAAAGAAATCTAACTCACTTTTGTAGGAATCACGGTTGAATTTAGCATATGCAACAAGCCTTTTAAACCACTTGGTGTCCTAAGTGGACGAGAGTAGTCTCGTGAGGGCTTACAGGGAACATACCCACAAATTTCATTTGAAAACTAATACAAGGTTATTGTGTTATTAAAGAAAGAATTAGAACTGAAGGATAGTTACGTCATAACCCATTAAAGGAGTTATGCCGTAATTATGGCAAAACCTGGCAGTCGCTACTGGAGAGTAGCTACGGCGTAACCATGGGATGAGATTACACCCTAATGGGTAATGCTTTGGAGAGAATCGCTACTGATGATGTGTTACGGCGTAACCATGGTGGTGAGTTCCGCCGTAACTGATGGACAGATCTGGTCCCCGTTTTAGACACTTGTGAATTCATCTTCACTTCCTGCAGAAATTGTTAATAACACAAAACCCAACAAAAATAGAAATAAAAGAAATAAAAAGGATAATTTGGGTTGTCTCTTGAAAGAGCCCTTTTCTTTATTACCAAGTCTTTAAGTTAGACTCAAATCCATGGGGCTTTACGGTGGCCGTCGAACTTGGCCCTCTGTAACATATTGGATTTCACAAACACATCAAATCATGATCAAATTGGGTGTATACAATAATGTTTTAGAGAGAGAAATAGTTAGAGGTTTGGGAACTTAGTGAGAGAAAATGAAAGTATTATTATGACCTTCAACCCTCTACCTTGGGAGGTAGAGGGTATTTATAGTCTTACATAAAACGCCACCTACGGGCTGTGGATCAGGCATACAGTGGGTAAAGACCCGTCCATCCTCCACGGTGTTACTTAACTAAATACTACTTAACATTAAATAACTACGACTACGAGCTTTCTAACGATTACATATACTTGAGGTGACCGACACTTTAATACATGGATTTACTAAATCCTAACAATCTCCCCCTAAGGGAGGTCACCTCAAATTACATTGAATACAAACAGATATTACATTGAGATTGTTCTTGGATTCTTGATAATGTTCTTTGCTCAGTAGCCCGTAGTCATTGATTCTTCATTTTTGCATGTATGGTTAATCCGAGTGGAGGTCTTTAACTGATCCACGTGATAATGAGTTTTGAGGCAGCATTGAGATCATCAGCTATCATAAATCTCTGACTCTTCCATTGTGGTGTTGACATTATGTGAAGTTGAGACTTTTGGACCGACATGCTCACATTCTGGATCATGAAATATTTTCATCAGAGTAGCAGAAGCTTTAGTTGATTCATGATATTTGCAGCAGCGTAGCAGAAGCATGGAGTGAAAATATCAGAGTCATTGATGCATTTATCATGATTTCTTTAGAAGTGAATGTGATGTGTGAGCATGCGGCTATGGATTGACCTCTCCATTCTGATCAACTGCAAACGTCGGACGTACCTGCATACAACAGTTAGCAATAAAGCGCATGAAAGTGTCTTTGATCATTCGTTGAATTGAGGTACACGGCCCACGGTTCCCCGTTGATCAGTACAAGTACTGCCTGTGATTAGGTATAATTTCGAAGAATTTCCTTGATAGGGTTTCGCAGCTGCTCTAGCCGTTCTCAAACCGGAACGTCTCAAAGACGAAAACACGGAGTGAGTGAACCAGCTAATTTGAGATTCACTGATTGATGAAAAGAGATTTGAAAAACAATCGTGTACTACTCAAAATAAAGTGTTTTTGCAATACAACGAAGGTTTTAAAGAAAATCAATTATCAATCATAAACACCTTTTATTTTTGAAATATTAATACACAGTCGATGTGCTAGAGAAAAGAGTTTAAAGCACAACGACCGGTTTTTCAAAGGTATCCGTCAATCCATAACCTGAACCAGGATTGATTCAAAAATTTGAATCGCCCCATTGTTTTTGTTTAGTTGCCACATGGTTGATCTATTGGATAGATCTCACATGCCACCCACCAAGAGCTTGTTTGATGTTGGCTTTAGAAGGCTTTCCATCTTCATTGTGAATATGTTTGCATATCACTCAGATGTTCTGGCAATACCACAAGGATAATGCGTAGGACTCATAAGATGTAATCTCTCTTTCCACATAGTGTGAAATAGAGAGTCTTCATTGACAGTATCCTAAAGAGATTTATTTGATGATCTCGTGGCTCTAGACTCAATTGTGCACATTTTGGTTCCTATGCCGGAGACTAGGGAGAGGGTCTCCTTCTTCAATATCAACAATCTCAAAGAGAAAGTCGATAGATTATGTGGGTTCCCCATGAGAATGAAACAAGCCCTTTTAAGAGGAACTTGAGTAGCTTGGGAAGTTTAGTGCAGTGCGTCACTGGGTCCATGACATCTTGTCTTCAATACCAGTGTTACCTTAGTAACCACCAATAGCATATGTATTGAACCTGGTTTCTGCCCTAAGGTTGAATTATAGGAGGGCTATTTCTTTTCACCCTTTTCTCGTTTCATTTCTTTTTCATTCTTCAACTCCTTCAGTGCTTACCGAGACTTCATAACTAGAACCTTGTTGGGTTTATTCTAGTACTAGCTCTGTCTCAGTCCGCACTCTTCCCATATCTCACTTTTCTCCTTTTTTCATCATACCTAAGGACTTCTACACTATCTAGTGGATTATCCCTGGGTAGATCCCTCCGGTTCTGGCGGATCATGGGAACAAATACCTAACCTTATCATCCTTATATCACCATACATAAAGTAAATTTGGTCGGTCTATTTGGTATTGTTCATCTGCCATTGGAACCAATTGAAAACCATCTGAAAATCAATCCAGATACTTGTGATATATTATCAAAGCATTTTGTACCTGAATTGTTTTAGATATTTTTAGAAAAAGAGCTCCCCCTCAACATGTGCATCATGTAAATGAAATCGTTTTGGCACACAGAGGCAAGAGGAAGGATTAACTTCTTTGATTACCATTTTCTAAAAGATATCAACATCACTTCCCTGATCAAATCAAGTAGATAAAGCATATTGGGGAAGGATGAGGTTTTCATAAGTTTGCTCCCCCTCAATATGTGCCTCGAGGTTTGAAAGAGTTTTGCACATATTAGAAGGAACCTGCACTTAGAGATAAATCATTCACGTTTCAATTCTTTGTGGTTTAAAAAGATGCTCCCCCTCAACATGTGCATGGAAAATTTGAAATGGTTTGGCACATGTGGGGAAGAAAGCTTGCTAAACACTTATGAAACCATTTATCGAATTATCAGTTTAAATCCAATTTAAATCACAAATTCTCCCCCGATCACAATTTTCAAATCATTTGAGAATTGTGATCTCTGAAGATTAAATTGATTTTGAAAGCTTTTGAGGGGAGAAGTGACTTGATTATGAGAAACATTTAACCGATAAGGATCAAGTTTGAAACTTTAGACTCCAAAGATTAAACATGCTTGTGTATCTTTTGAAAACATAATAATAACAAAGGTCTTGTACCAATTGTATACAATATTGTAAAACATTGTTCTTTTTGATTATTCAATAGTAGACCTTTCTCGATTACGTGCCAATTGTTTGAAAAATACTCCTTTTGATTGAAATCATTCTCCCCCTCAATCAATGACATATGTTGTTGATTGAAGGATAGAGATTTTGACAAATGAAAAGCCCGGATGATTTTCAAAAGTAGAGTCCGAAGTATTTTCAAAGCAATTTTGTTTTCATAAGATGACAAATATTTTTCAGAAGAATCATTTGAAGGAAAAATATTTGAAAGGAAACATTTGTCTTTTTAACGACAAACATTTGTTTTTAGAATCAGAGCATGATGTTTGAAAATTTAAGATAAAGCATGGCTCTGTTCTTTCTTTGAAAAACGGGTTACTACCTGAAATGACAATAAACCATAGTTTCACTTTCTCCCAAAAATATTTTTTGATTTTTTTTTTGAACATTCGAACAACATCTAAAGACCAGTGTCATTCTTTGAATGACAGCACAAAGACCGTAGATATTATCGAATCGAGAAAAACATGACAGAATGACAACACATACACACACACACACACACATATATATATATATATATATATATATATATTTTGAAATTTTTCAAGATTTTCAAATTTTTATGGTTTTTTGAACGTTTTATATTTTTCTATTTTCTTTTGTAGGTTTTGTAATTTTGTATTTTGCTTTTCGAATAAATATTTACAAGAGATGGATGAAGAAAGACCTTTACTCCTCGTCTTCCTCTTGAAGACGTTTGAGTGTTTCCGGTTGTAGAATCTTTAGAACAAGTCGTGGAAGGATAAACTCAAAACGTTCTTTAGGAAGAGCTTTGGTGAAGATGTCTGCTAATTGGTATTCAGTCCTCACAAAATAGAGTTCCACCACACCGTTCTCCACTTGCTCCCTGATGAAATGTTGTCGAATGTCGATGTGCTTTGCTCTTGAGTGTTGAACGTTGTTGCATGAGAGAGCAATAACACTTTTATTATCACAGTACAGAGGGATTTTGTTGAATTCAAAGCCATAGTCAGATAATTGGGATCTCATCCATAGAATTTGAGCACAACAAGATGACATGGCTATGTATTCAGCGTCTGTAGAGGATATAGAAGTACTCATTTGTTTCTTTGAAGACCAACTCACAAGCTTATCGCCCAAAAACAGAGCACCTCCAGACGTACTTCGACGTGTATCTTGACATCCTGCATGATCAGCATCTGCATAGGCTGTTAGTGACATACCGGTGTTCTTCGGGTACCAAAGTCCCATATTGATGGTTCCTTGGAGATACCGAAAGACCCGTTTAACCGCTTCAAGGTGCTTTTTGGTAGGCTTAGCCTCATATCTAGCACACATGCAAACAGCGAACAGAATGTCTGGTCTACTGGCTGTGAGGTACATCAGGGATCCTATCATACTACGATATTTCGTTTGGTCTACCATGATCCCTGAGTGGTCCTCGTCCAGTTTAGTACGCTCTATCATGGGAGTGTCAACAAGGTCACAAGAATCAAATCCAAATTTCTTTAAAATCTCATTTGCATATTTAGATTGATTTACAAAAATGCCTCCGGGACTTTGTGAAATTTGTAATCCCAAGAAAAATGACATTTGTCCCATCTTTGACATTTGAAATTTGGAACCCATTTCATTTGAAAAATGGTCACATTCATTAGGGTCAGTCGAGATAAAAATAATATCATCAACATAGATTTGAACGTGAATTAAATGTTTGCCTGACTTTCTGGTGAACAATGTCGGATCAACGGCTCCTTTGCTGAATCCAGTAGATAGAAGAAACTTTGATAGCGTATCATACCATGCCCTTGGAGCTTGCTTCAAACCGTAAAGAGCCTTCTTCAAACGATAGACGTGAGTAGGATGCTCTGGATTCACAAAGCCTTCAGGTTGGCTGACGTATACGACTTCTTTAAGGTCTCCGTTAAGAAAAGCCGTCTTTACATCCATCTGATAGACTACCATGTTCTTACTTGCAGCATTAGCCAAGAAGATTTTGATTGCCTCGATACGAGCAACTGGAGTAAATGATTCTTCAAAGTCAATACCCTCCTCTTGACGGTATCCTTTTGCAACCAATCGAGCCTTGTTCTTTAATACATCACCATGCTCATCAAGTTTTACTTTGAAGATCCACTTTAGAGAAATGATCATAGCACAGTCAGGAGCAGGTACTAATTCCCATACATCTAGTCGATCAAACTCATGAATTTCTTCTTGCATGGCATTGAACCAAATGTCTTCATTCATGGCAGTTTTAACGTTTTTTGGTTCGATCTTGGATAGTACGGAATTGAAGAAGCACCATAAGGCATCAGTTGCAAGTTGTTTGCGAGTGGATACTAGACGAGAGGGATTTCTCCTGATGAAGATGGTTCTGATGATGATTCAGGAGCAAATATGTTTTCAAAAGGGGAATCTTCAGGAGTAGCAAAGGGATTATCTCCATCATAGGTGCCAGACACACTTTCATGATGTACACTCGATGATTGATGATTTGTTGATGAGACAAAGTGATCAGCAGCAGGCGCTTCTTGACTTAATGACATTGAGACTGAAGGGTTAACTTCTGGGGATAGGAAGATCTGTTGATGGAATTGACAGATCATTAGCACTTGGCTCATAGTGTTCATAAAACATTGGATCAAACAATTTCTTCAAATCATCTTCTGAAGGAGGTACATAAGGAGTTGCTGGTGAGGGATATGAAACAAGAGTAGAACTGATAGGACTACTTGATGAAGGTTGAGATGTGAGTCCAGAATTAGATTTTCCTGGAGCCATTTGCCCGGATAGCTCATCGAACGTGACGTGAATAGTTTCCATGATATCTCGAGTTCTTTTGTTGTAGATTCGGTAACCCTTCTTGTTTGATGCACAACCTACAAAAACTCCAATATCCGCCTTAGCTCTTAATTTACCTAAATCTTGACCATCATTCGTTGGATAGCACAACGCACCAAACACACGAAGGTAGGAAAGATCAGGTTTTCGTGTATGGACAAGTTCGTATGGAGTTTTTCCATGAGATGTGTGTATGAGGGAACGATTTTGGGTGTAGCAAGCAGTGGCAATGGCTTCAGCCCAGAGAAACATTGGAACCTTTGAATAAATTAGCATTGTTCTTTCAGCTTCCACAAGAGTTCGATTTCGTCTTTCAACTACACCGTTCTGTTGAGGAGTTCATGGAACACTTCTTTGATGACCGATTCCAACACTTTCATAAAATTGACTTAAGTCTTTGTTAACGAACTCTGTGCCATTTTCTGTTCAAACAATTCTAACCGTATTGTTAAGTCGAACCTGAAGCTGCTTGACAATTTTGATTATGACATCTGGAGTTTCATCCTTTGTCCTTAAAAACTTTACCCAAGTAAATCGAGAGTAGTCATCAACAATGACTAAAATATATTTCTTCCCATTAATCGTTTGCACTCTCATTGGTCCGCACAAGTCCATATGAAGGGTATGCCGAATTTCCATTACTGAGTTTGTGGGTTTGGGTTTGTGGGCATATTTCTTGCTTTTTCCCAATTGGCATGCTGAACAAAGATGATATTTTTCATACTTTAATCTGGGTAAGCCTCTTAGAAGATCATTTCTGGAAAGATTATTAATGGTGCCGAAGTTCAAGTGATTGAGACGACGATGCCATAACCATGATTTTGTTTTTGTAGCCTTTGACAACAAGCAGATTGGAGAAGAATTCATCATGTCTTCGATAGAGATGGTGTATAGATTTGAACCTCGAGTTCCTCTTAACAGTTCCACACCATCGAGTTCTCTAACGAAACAAGTATGTTTTCTAAATGCCACTTCTAGATCGGAATCACAGAATTGACCAACAGAAAACAAGTTATGACCAAGACCTTCAACATAATATACCCTGGAGATTACACTTTTTCCAACAACATAGTCTCCATAACCCATAATTGCTTCAAAATGGTCGTTCCTGAATCTAACAATCCCAATGAATTTACTCACGAAGTTCATGAGCCACGAGCGATCTCTAGTCATATGCTTGGAACAACTTGAGTCCAGGTACCACATAACGATTTGAACGATTTGCAGTTGAACACAGACAAGAATGGATAACTGGATAATTGGGATCCCCATGCAAGAATGGGTTCCATTTGGTTAGTAACAGTGATTGGAACACCCTCATCGGAAGTAGAAACACTGGAATCATCAGGAATAGATGCAGTGCTAGTGTCCGTTTTTGACCTATTCAAAGTATGTTCACTTCTTAAAGGAATAGTTCTACCAGTAGGCATCCATTTTCTAATGGGCATTGACTTATCAAATTTAGCGCAAAACTCATTAAGATTAAACTTACGGCCAGTAGGTATCCATTGATAACCAATATTACTAAATTTTCTTCTTGTGGGTTTCCAATGTTTTCTAACTTTCTTTCGCATTTGCCTTTTAGCCTTCTTAGCTTGATTTTTGACATTAACAACTTTAACTGGGCATTTAACAGCATTAAGCAATACATTCACACCACATTCATGATCAGTAACAGAAATCAAACAGTCATCATTACATGGTTTGCAGATAGTAGCAGAATTCGAATTAATTACAGTACGCTTATAGCTAATACTAGAATCAACACGATTCGTGTTATTCAACTTAAACTTAGTGTTCCTAGGGTGGTCTTCTACTCTCTTCCAATGCATATTCTTAGCTTGCGAGGTCCTATCTTGCTTTGTATTGCCTGGAGGCTTTGACCCGCTTGCTTTTATGTCACTGATTACTCTTGTAGAGGTAATTATGGGAACATTAGTTGGTTGGGCTACTTTTTGCATTCCTGAACTAGACGTGCATGGATCAGAACTACTTGTAGGCACTTTAGAGTTCACTTTCTTAATACTGGGCATAGAATGGGTTGCATAATTGGCACTAGGCATAGAACAAGGCATCACATCTTTATCTTTTGCACCTAAGGATTTAGGACATGTTGCTCTTAAACATTCTAGCAGCTCTTGAGATCGTTTGGCCTGAATGCAAGCAAACCTAATCTCTCTATCAAGTGGCTTATTTATGAAATCCTCTTCTACAATATCACGGCGACATTCTAGACTATCCTTAAGGTGAGCCAAATACTTATGAAACACAAGTTCATTATTTCTAAGATGAGGAGGAATGTATTTAACAAGTCCGCATATATTTGGTACTCAAGTAGATGACTTTGATGCAACATTCTCATTAAAGACAAGTGGCATTTTCCATTTTTCCTGACTCCTCAGATTCTCAATTTCCTTTTGTAAAGATGTTATTTTTTCGTTATTCTTGGCACGAGTGACTTTCATTGAATCATATAACTCTTTAAAGTGTCGTTTAACCTTTTCATTTTCTTCTAGAAAACTCTCATTTTCCTTTTGTAAAACATTAACCAAGTTTTGTTGATGAAACGTTTGAGAACACTGAGAATCTAAAGGAGGAGGCATTTGGGAGCCAGTCACGTTGTTCTTTTCACCCTTTAATTGTGAAATTTGGGCTTTCAACTTTCTGATCATGTTACAATGAGCTTGGATCTGTTCGTCACGTTTGTTTATTTCAAAAAGTGCATCAAACTCTGGAACATTTGATGATGTCTTGAAGTTTGAGATTTTGACATTTTCTTTAAGATGTTGATATTTTAGTTGCAAATTAAAATGTTCAACTTCTAGCATAGAAAACTGTTTTACCAAATTATCGTGATCATCCTGATCAATTTTCTCATTCAGTTATGAGTTTTTGATTTCAAGCTCAATGACACGATCATGGGAAACTTTCAAGGCAACAGTTAATTCATGAAATTGAGAGGCAGTAATAGAATGCTTAGTAACAGTATAAAACACATCTTGAGCCACACAACTTAATACTAAGTTCTCATTTAAGATATGCAAGTTCTTCCTTTCAATTTCATTATATTTGAGTTCCCGTTCATAATCATTTACCTCAACAATCATTGCATCAAATTCCTTTTCCATTTCTTTGATATCTGAGTTAATCCCCTTTTGAAGACTCTCAAATTGACCTTTTAAGAATTTAAAGAAGGGCATGACCTCAGTTAAATAACATTCTTTAGTTTGCTCAAAACCCCTTTCCCCTTCAGTTATCCCTATAGGTGTGATTCTCTTCTTACATGTCTTCTCAAAATCAACGAATAGTTGATAAACAACATACAGGCTGATTAAGGTCTTGCTATTAGTGGCAATAGTTCTGGGAACTAAGTGCATTGGTGTATTTGGAGGATACACAGTAGCTGCAGGCATTTTCCTAAAGGGGGTGTTTGTTTCCACAAGTATATTAACTTTTTGTTTATCCATATCTTTCTTCCAAAAAATCTGTTCTGGGGTTAATTGAGTTTGAGGCTTAAACATGTTCAGGGAGATCCAATTTTCCTTAGCGTAATCATGGGGTTTGATCGTTATGTTATTCTTTTTACACATAGGATCGTTAAGATTCTTATCCATTTTCTCCCTAGATGCATCATCTAATTTTCTATCCTCTTCCGTGCTTCCAATACATGATGGTGTTTGCCTAGGCTTAAGAATCTCATTTCCATCATATACAATCTTATGGAAAGCTTTAGCTCTTTTGCAATATTCGGGATTTGGTTCCTCTACAAGGGGAATAATGTACTTATCGCTTAAGACTCTATGCTTAGTGATCATGTGAGCAGTCTGAATGGTGTTCCCTTGTACGTACAACTTATTTTCAAGCTTGTTTTTCAAAGTTTTAGATTAGAAAAATCATTCAAAAGTTTTGATTCCTTAGCACTGAATACTTGTTTAAGCACTTTAACATTATCTTGCAGCTCTTGTTTTTGCTTAACAGTTTTAGAAAGCTTTTCTTGTAAGGAGTTTAACTCTTGTTTTGACACTTCTTCTCTAAAATTACTTTTTCTAATAATTGTACGCATTTGGTCATCCATTTCCTGCTCACGAGTAGTTAACTCAAACTTAGCACGTTGTTCATAAATAGCAACTTGTTCTTTATAGGCATTCAGTTCAGAGATAACAGAATCATCAGGGGCACACGCAGTGTATTCATAAAAAACATAGTCATTATTGACTGCAGAAGATGCTTCACTTGGTACAATCTCACTTTCACTTTGCTTCACATATTGATCATATGGGACAATATTCCTATTACCCTCATTATCAATATCAGATTCATAAGTTTCAAGAGATTGTACTTCATTATGCATCTTTTTCTCATCAACTACATCGTATAGTTTTAATACCTCTAAAATGATTGAATCTTTTGATTGACCAGCCTGTTGTGGTGAAGGGACCTTTGGAGAGACCATAGGTGAGATGCTAGCCATGAAGATTTTCTAGGCAGTAGGTTCATCATCGACATCAGAGTTGTTAGGAATTGGAAATTCTATTGTAAAGCATCAGTCACCCCAAATATTATCTAGCTTAAGTTAGCTCGTAGACATATAATTTATTACGTTATTTGTTAGTTAGTTACTAGAGTAGTTTAGTCTAGTGCAACACCGTGGAGGAAGTACGGGTCTTTACCCACTGTATGCCTGATCCACAGCCCGAAGGAGGGCGTGCTTCTTTGTATAAATTTCCCTCTCCCCACAAGGGAGAGGGTTGGATGTTCATTTGGAATCTAACCTTCCATGTGGTTTTTGGGTTTGAAAAAGTTTAGTGGTTTTTGCATCATTTGGATCATTTCTTGTGTTAAAGTTTGAATTTTGAGTGTACTTTTGTGTTTAGAATCATTGTAAGTGCTTGGGTTTTGATTTGGAAAGCTTGAATCACTGTGGTTGGGCTTGTTTTGGATTGAAAAGTGTGGTTTGGAGTGTTTTCTTCGTAGCGACTTGCTTTAGCAATTTCCAGCGAGTTGTAGTTTAAGTCGTAGCGACTTGATCTTAGCGACTTGTCTATTGACACAAGCCGACAAACAGTACAAGTTAGTGGAGGTTCCACTTCGGCTAGCGACTTGGTTGGGTTAGCGACTTGTTTCTATTATTTCTAGCGACTTGGCTTTATAGTTCTTAGCAAGTTGCTACTTAGCGACTTGGAAACTTAGCGAGTTGTTCTTAGCGACTTGATACTTAGCGAGTTGTTCTTTAACGACTTGTCTGCTTAGCGACTTGGTGCCTTAGCAACTTGGTGTCTTAGCGACTTGTTTCTAAGGGTTATAGCAACTTGAGTACCTAGCGACTTGGGTAAGTAGCAACTTGTCTTCAAGGTATTTAGCAATTTGGTGAATTGATTCAAGTTACCTGTGCCTAATATCCATCAACACAATGACATACATCACTGACCCTTTAATCTCCAAAGAACTTGAACTCTATGATACCTCACAGAACAATGAAACCGTCTGCTATTCAGAATGTTTAACCATGATTGATTCGGCAAATCATGATCAAAACCCCTCACATTCTGAGTCAAATATCAATGAATCACACTTATTAATGACACATGATGCAAGGCAAATGGAGTGCAACATTGAGTCCTTTCAACTACTTCATCAGCACCTCACACAATTGTTATCCACATCTAGGGATCGAACATGCAGTGCTCTCTTCCGTCAGGACTTATCCACATTGACAAGAACTGTGTTGCTGAACTTAGAACAACTAAAGCTTCAAATTACCAAAAAGAAGGTATTAATGGATGACTCTAATGCTGCACTTCAAGCAATCCACAACCAATTTCAGCCATTTATCAATGGGTAATATTCCGCAGACTTTGATCAACTCGTGACTAGAATTTCATTCAAGAAACATACTGGAATGGAAATTCATGAGTTCATCAACACATTTATCCAACTTATGGATAATGTGGAAATGTACATTAAGGAAGCTGCTCAAGAGAATGATAAGTTGAATGTGTTGAATGGGTGTCAAGTAAAATTAAGTGAAAGTTGTGATATGTCGGGTAATGGATCAGTTGAAAGAACGGATAATGCCGAATGCAGAATTTCAGTTGCAACAAAGAATGATGAAACCGGCTGTACTCAACACAAAGGCTCAGAGTCAGAAAAGCTTGAAACATCTTACATGACAGTTACTCCTGTTATGCATGAGGTGAATACTGATGACATATCAGCAAATGAACAGGTGTCTTTTGATGAGGTACCCTTAACTGATCAACATAATGCATTTGCTAATGTACCTGATCAATTTGATCCTAACTCTGAACATGATATTGTTAAAAATGTCTTGGTTGAGCATGAATCTAAATTTTTTAAAACAAATGACATGGTTGAAAAAGGGGTTTATGATGAACTTTCAAATAAATACTCAATTCTTGAAAAACATTGTATTTCCTTGGAAATTGCATTACAACAAAGAGAAGAAAGTTTTCTTGCTGCAAAACCTTGCATTAATCAGGAATTCCCAGAATTTCAAGAATTTTTTGAAATTAACAACCTAAAAACCCAGATTCAGGACAAAGATTCAACCATATGCAATCTAAAATTACAACTCTCAGATCTGCATAAGAAAGGTTATCATGGAATGAACAATCCTAACCATGAGGTGAGTGGTACGCTTAAATCTAGGAATGATGAATTGGCTCTATGTGTGTCCAACCTATTAAAGGAAAATGAGTCCTTAAGAAAGAACTTATTAGACAACAATTCCAAGTTGATAGATCAAACTAACTCTTTCTTGGCTGACACTGATGCCCTCAAAGCCCAAATTCAGGATAAGAGCTTCACTATTGTTGCCTTAAAAAATGAGCTTAGGAAATCTATTGGAAATAGGGTGAACACTAAGTTTGCAAAACCATCAACCTTGGGAAAGCCAATTGTACTGAACAACTCAAAACATACTGTAGTTAGGCAGCCCAATGCTTTTAGAACTGAAAGATTTAAACCCTCAAAATCTAAGCTTGCCTCCCAAGTTGATACGAATACTGTTTTGTCAAAACCAGTCACTTCACTATTTCATTTCGATATGATGAATAACAATCCCCAGCTTAATGTTCGAAGCCCTAAGATCATGAATATTAGGAGTTCATCTAGTTCTTATAAGAAGCATAAAATGACTGGTCAATCCCCTAAGAAACAAACTAATTACAAAAGGACCAATATTCAAAACAGGGAAGTGGCTACATCCAAATCTACTAGCAGTTGTTTCAAATGGATTCCCACTGGTAGATTATTTAAGTTTTCAGGATCCAAACGTACTTACATACCTAGATCTTGCCTTAAGTGGATGCCCACAGGAAAACTCTTCAAGAATATTGAACCTAAATGGATTTCTATTAATGACACTCCTAGATCAAACTGTACAACATCCAATAGTGAGGTTACTCATGTCACTAACTCATCTATTTGCAATACTACATGTGCTTCTAGTACAAAGTGTCCTCAGTCTTTTTCAGGTACAATGCTCAATTCAATCATGAACATCATGACTTGGTTTCCATCAGAAATGAAGATTGCTCACTCAGGAATTGTAGCTTGTCAGAATTGATGTACCTCGTACTTTGACTCCTGTTCGACTTGAATCAGGACTCGTTCTCATGAATCAGTGTACAAATTAGTTTTCACTTTAAAAAAAAAATTAATTTTTTAATTAAATCAAAACTTTTTTTTATTAATTAAATTTTTACCCACAATCTGATAATAGATGTATCTCTTGCTATCGATAACATCTATGGTCCTAGAAATGTCATTCAATAATGACACGGGACCATAGATGAAGTTCGAACAGAAGATATACTCTAGTTTTATAACGGGGGGTTAGAATTAAATCAATGTTCATTGGTGACATTGATTGAGGGGGAGAATATTTCAAGTTATCTCGATATCTCAGTTTCTCTATGCACCATTGTTTGATATGTATTGTGAGTTGATGCATGTTTAAGTCTTGTTTCGTTATGTCCTCTGTGTTAGATAGCTTATCTATGTTATGTCACTTTTGGTTCTTGTCATATTATTCAACATGTTTTTATCAACTGTATTTGCATGCAATCTGATAAGTTCAAGGACTGAAAGTGTCAATAGTACATAATTTGATAGATAGCGACTTGCTTTAATCAGGGATAGCGACTTGGCCTTTCTAAGGAGTATCGACTTGTCATTTATATTTACTAGCGAGTTGCTTTTTCTGCACAAGTACAGGGACTGAATGTGTGAACTTGTGAAACTTGAAATCTGTACCTATCCCCCTTAGCGACTTACTCAACCTACAACTTTTCAAAATCCCAAAAAGTGTTTATTATCTTTCTCTCGTGACCTTTGCGCTAGCAACTTGATTGTGGTAGGTTTATTTCATCGTTTTTTTTCTAATCATGTAGATTATATACCTCCCTTAACTCTGTTCTCTTAACAGATTCCACCGTGCGGTGTTTGCCTCGTCTATTGATTCCCTCGTCTAGGTTTGTTAATGTCTTCATTTAACGGGGTCACTTGAGATAATTAGGTGTAGTTTGGGTTCACTTGGATATTTGTGATGGTGCAATTGTTTGTTTATATGGGCCTTTACGCGTATAATTGTATTATTTGGTTGAGTGTGTTGTGTTACGATGTTATGATCATGCTTGTGCTTGTAGTTGTTTGTATTGGCTCATTGTAGCAATTTGTTTGTGTCATTGTAATGGTTATATATGTGGATTGGACTGTTGTGATTTGCGTAATGTCTGGTTATGTTCTTGGTAGCAACTTACCTGATAAGCTTGATGTTCTTGGTAGCGAGTTGGTTCAAAGATTCCTCATGGCGAGTTGTGATAGCTTAATACATTCTTGCTAGCGACTTGATTTGTAACTAAACTGTAGCGACTTGGCCTTGTAACTTTTGATAGCGACTTGTCTTTACAAGTTAGCGACTTACTTAAATGTTTTGTAGGACCTTAAATCTATCAACCTTATCACAAACCCAACACGTATATCACGTTAACACAAACACAAACTATGCGTGAAAATGAAAGAAATAAAGATAAGAATAGATGGTGACTTGATGTTATGCGTATGAACAAGATAGAGAGATGAAAACAATAAGTTGTATTGCTCCAAAGAAAACACACACACACACACACTTTCAAGCACACCCCTCAAATGAGACTTTGAGGGGTTTATATAGTACAAGTAACATGATGCCCTAAAAGGCTTTCTATGGGCTTCGTGGGCTTGGACATGGGTTGGATTGGATATAAGGAAAGCTTAACTAAACTAATACCCATTTAGCTTAGTCCAATCCACGAGCCCGTTGACTATTCTATCATGATATCTAACACACGTTACAAAGTTCCTAAATGTGAATGACCATCACTTCTAATAAAAACTATTAAGGCTAACAATCTCCCCCTAAGGGGTGGTCATTCAAATGATGCTCCACTTGATTAGGTCTTTACTTTTCTCGAGCTTGAACTTTGTGTGTAGATATAGAATAGTCTTAATTCATTGTTCCTTCATGCTTTGTGATCAGTTAATGTGGTTGTTTGCCGTTGTCAATTTCGTTGGTTAGGTATCTCCACGTCTTTCTCCACCATGCTCACACTTCTATTTGTGTTTTGGTTACCAATGATGTAGTTCTCGAGTCTTTAAACTTTGTAGATTCTTTGACGTTGACGAAGAATCATCTTTAACTTTGAGTAGCCTTTGATTTTGATGAGAACTTTCATGTGTTGTTGGTATGAGCATGTGGAGAGTCTGCACGATCAATCCGCTCCGGAGCTTCCATAAGAAGAAAACATAAAACAGGTTAGTAATAAGCAGATTCTGGCACTTACAAGTTTGAATTTCGAGGGTGTTAACAGCATAGTGTGAAAACACGTCTCTAATTCTCACAAGGACCGTTCTGAACGGAGTCCCACAAGTGAGATAACACGATATACGAAGTACACCTATAGTTCAGATGAGTCGCTGAGGTACACCGAAGCATCACCCACGACTGTAGACCGTTTGAGACACACTAAGCGTAATCCACGGGGAGTTACCGAAGTGACCTGCTGTCAGGGCTGTTTGATGTTGACCCTCGCAGGAGTTTCCATTCAATCACTGAAGATCACAGATGTGAAACTTCTCATAAATGTTCTGGCAGATTGCTAAGATCTGCGTAGGACTCTAGAATATATCACTTGTGTCCTTATTGATGAACAACAAGCGATGTCATGTCATGTGTTCCTATGAGATCTTTTGATGAATCTCGTGGCTCTAGACTTAATTAGTTCATTTTGGTTTTCCTGAGCGGAGACTAGGGAGAGGGTCTCCTTCTTCAATACCAACAATCTATAAGAGAAAGTCGATAGATTATGTAGGGTTCCCAGTGAGAATGAAACAAATCCCTTTTAAGAGGAATTGAGTGGCAAGAAGGTTTAGTGCAGTGCGTCACTGGGTCCATGACGTCTTTGTCTTCAATACCAGTGTCAACTTAGTGACAACCAGTAGCAGATGAATTGAACCCGGTTTCTGCCCTAAGGTTGAATAAGGAGGGCTATTTCTTTTCACCCTTTTTCATTACATTTCTTTTTAATTCTTCAACCCCTTTTTTCTCCTTTCTCACATTACTCCTTTTTTCAATCATTCCTAAGGACTTCTAATACTAACCATTTGTGATGTCCTTGGGTAGATCCCTCTGGCTCTGGCGGATCATAGGACGAATTTCCTATCCTTATTCACCTTATAACTCCATGACTGTCCCATGTTGGCATAAAACCATTTTTCTTGAAAATCTCACAGAGTGTTTATGATAGAAAACATGTTTGAGACACTCCGCGAGTTTTATATTTTCAGAAACACTCCCCCTTCACATGTGCTTATGAGTTTTAACAAAAATCTGCACATCAAGGGTAGAGTTTGCACTTTTTGAATTGATCGGCTCATGATAGACAATTCCCCACGAGACACAGTTACGTTGCCTAGTTAAAGAGTTCCAATGTCAATTTTTAGGTGACAACTAGCTCTAATAACTAACTTGAAGTTGTAAACACTCCTTGAAAAGGAGGTTAGACCCATGAAGGTGCATATCTATCACAAGTTTCTCGAGATGGTACATATACTGACTTAGATTCCCGTTAATTCATTGGTTTCGACTAAGTCGAGCTCATTATGAGATTTAAACACCGATCATTAAACACTTTTGTTCACATTTTAATCACGTCTCCTCCCCCTCAAAAATAGCATATTCGTGATATTTTTGATATGAACGGATTAAACAACATTTTAGAATCTTTTGGGGAGACAAACGGATTTGATTTAAGCATGAATTTGGAACATTTTAGTTTTATACTCCCCCTTTTATAAAGCATTATCAATTAAAGGGTTTTAGAGGGAGTTATCTTGAGCACAAAATTTTTGAAAGATTTTGAAAAATCTTTTTTGAACAATCTTGAAAAGGTGCTCAAGATGATGATGATTTCTCACCATTTTTAAATGTAGTGCACTGAAGCGTACACTAGTGATTTTCATTAAAAAGCACGAGTTTTGATTTGAAGGATAATCAAAAGTCATCATTTTAGTCCGGGTTTCGTACTGAAGTATACGAAAGCCATTTTATGAAGAAATTTTGAGAAACGACATGTTTTAGAAAACATATTAAAGAACTCTCGCTCAAGCATCTGTACATACCCGTATCATTGTTGAATGACATTTCTAGAAACGTACAGAATATCGATTATACGAGAGACATGTCGTGAGAAGAATATTTTTGGATTTTTGAGTTTATATTGTTTTTGAATTTTTGAAAATTTTTATATTTTTATATTTTGCTTTTGTCGGTTTTTCAAATTTTGTATTTTGTTTTTCAAAAATATTTACAGTGAAGCTTTTTGAAAAGTCATTTTCAAGAAGATTCGAGAAGACTTTCTAACTCCTCAGGGGTTAGGCTTCGCATTCCAATTCGTCGAACTAAATAGTCAAACCTTTCTTTTGGAAGGGCTTTAGTTAATAGATCGGCGAGTTGGTAATCTGTCTTCACGAAGAATCATTCGACAGTACCTTCTTCCACATGTTCTTTTATGAAGTGATAGCGGACTCTGATATGCTTAGTCTTTGAGTGATGAACAGGATTGCATGATATGGCTATGGCACTTTTCGAGTCACAATACATAGGTATTTTATCGAAAGTAAAGCCATAATATGTGAGTTGTGTTCTCATCCATAGAACTTGAGCACAACACGCAGATAGAGACACATACTCACTTCAAGCCGGTTGAAAGTGCAGTGCAATCTTGTTTCTTTGAAGACCAGCTTACTAACTTTTCACCCAAAAATTGTGCTCCTCCGGATGTACTTTTTGCTGTAACTTGATCACCTGCGTGGTCCGCATCTGAAAAGGCAATTAGATCAAATCCGGATTCCTTCGGATACCAAAGACCCTTTTGAATGGATGTCTTCAGGTACCGAAAGATCCTTTTAACCTCTTTGAGGTGCAGGACGGTAGGCTTTGCCTGAAACCGTGCTAATAAGCAAACAGCAAAATGAATATCGGGTCGACTAGCAGTAAGGTACATGAGAGAACCAATCATTGGTGTTCTGACCGAATCACAATTATCCATACCATGATTTTTCAAAATCTCAGTTGTGTATTTAGCTTGATTTATAAAAATTCCACGAGGGGACTGATGTATTTGTAAACCAAGAAAGAATTTAAGTTCCCCCATCATGGACATTTCAAATTTTCTTTTCATGAGATTTTCAAAATGTTTTGAAAGATTCGGATTAGTGGACCCAAATATGATGTCGTCCACGTAAATCTGAACAATCAAAATGTCGTTTTTGCATTTTTGTGTAAACAAGGTAGGATCAACTGTGCCTTTGGTGAAATTGTTTTGGATAAGGAAAGAGGACAGTTCGTCATACCACGCTCTCGGAGCTTGTTTCAAACAATAGATTGCCTTTTTGAGTTTGTAGACGTAGTCTGGATGTTCCATGTCGATGAAGCCTTCTGGCTGACTCACGTACACTTCTTCTTTCAGAGTTCCATTCAAGAACGCGGTCTTAATGTCCATCTGATAAACCGTGATGTTTTTGTGAGCTGCATAGGCTAAGAATATCCTGACTGCTTCAAGTCTAGCTACCGGCGCGAATGACTCCTCGAAATCTATCCCTTCCTCTTATCTGTATCCTTTGGCTACAAGACGAGCTTTGTTGCGAATGACAGTCATTTCTTCATCCCGTTTGTTCTTCCATAACCATCTAAGATCAATGACGCGAACGTCAATGGGTCTTGGAACCATATCCCAAGAGTCATGTAGACGGTATTGGAGAAGTTCCTCCTGCATCGCTTCTATCCATGCAGGTTCGGCCATTGCCTCGCGAATGTTCTTTGGCTCTATATTGCTAATTGAGCAAAGGTAAATGCATAAGTCGCAATCGGTGGCAAGTTGGCGTCTCGTCTGAATAGGCCGTGAAGGTTCACCAATAACTTGTTCAATTGGGTGGTCTTTTGTCCACTTCAGAGTAGAAGGATACCGTTGGTTATACGTATGCGAGTTAGATGGTTCTCGTAAGCATGAAGAAGATTCAGCTGATTCCGTAGCAAACGGGTTTTCAAATAAGTCTTCATCTAACGTTGCATCATTCTGGTTTTGGTTTTGCTCATCAACTGCTGGTAGAACGGGTGCAAGAACTGTAGTAGATGTAGATGATGTAGTTGGAATTGGTGCATTGGTTTCAACCGTTGTAGATGCATCTTCTGTTGGTTGTGAAGGATGATTTTGAGCGGGTGCAGCGGAATGATGGTTTGATGCATTTGTCGAAGTTCCACCATAGTATTCATCGAACATTAACTCGAAGAAATTCTCCCATTCTTGTTCTTTAGGATTGTCAAGTGAAGTTGATTGAGCTCTTTGAGGTACGAGTCCTGAACGATGTGTCAGAAGTCTGCTGGTTTAGTGCGGGTTCTAGAGCGAGTCTCTCAGAAGCCATTTTTGAAAGTTCATCAAATTTCACATTCATCGTCTCCATGATCCTCCTAGTTCTTCTGTTATACACCCTGAATGCCCTCGAGTTATCTGAATATCCAATGAAGATTCCAATATCACCTTTAGCTTTCAATTTACCTAGATCTTCTCTGTCGTTCGTCGGATAGCACAAAGCGCCAAACACGTGAAAGTAAGAGATATCAGGTTTTCTGTTGTTCATAAGCTCATACGGGGTTTTATTAAATCTAGGATGGATTAGGGATCGGTTCTGAGTGAAACAAGCAGTGGCAACAGCATCAGCCCATAGAAATAACGGTGCACTAGAATAGATTAGCATTGTTCGAGCAGCTTCCACAAGAGTTCTATTTCTTCTTTCAACTACCCCATTCTGTTGTGGAGTTCTAACAACTGATGTCTGATGTGTGATTCCAACATCTTCAAAATAAGTTCTTACTCCTGATTAGTGAATTCAGTGCCGTTGTCTGTTCTTACAACCCTTACTGGAGTTTGAAGAAGTACTTGAATTCGTTTCAGAAAGGTGATGATGATGCCTGGTGCTTCGTCTTTTGATCTCAGAAACCTAACCCATGTATATCTCGAATAATCATCGACGATAACAAGAATATACTTTTTCCCATTAATGCTTTCAACTCTCATTGGGCCACATAAGTCCATGTGCAACATATGCAACTTTGCTTCCGAACTAGGTACGGATTTGGGTTTATATGATGCTCTTTTGCTTTTTTCTTGTTCGCATGATGGACATAAGTGATCCTTGGTGTATTTGAACTTTGGAAGTCCGTTGACGATGTTGTCTTTGGCAAGATTGTTGATGGTGTCAAAATTGAGATGGGATAACCTTCTATGCCACAACCAGGACTGTGTTCCAGATGCTCGTGTCATAAGACATATTGGTGATGAAGAGGCCATTTGATTGATGTCGATAGCATACAATTTTGTATCACGATTCCCAGTTAAGAGATCAGTGCCATCCAAGTTTCTAACGAAGCAAGCATTTTTCCTAAAAGCAACCTCTAAATCTGCATCACAGAACTGCCCGACTGAAAACAAATTGTGTCCCAACCCTTCGACATAGTAAACCCGAGTGATCAAATAATTTCCAAAAGGTAGATCTCCATAACCCATGATAGCTGCTACATGATCATTTCCAGAACGTACGGTTCCCATGAAGTTCCAGACGAAATTGATCAGCAGCTTCAATTTCCCGGTCATGTGCTTGGAGCAACCCGAGTCGACGATCCAAAGACAAATTTCGATAACCTGCCAGTAACAGAAAAAGAATATTGTGGAAACCGTTTTGATTTTGGTTCCTTTGGGTTAGAGGTAAAATCCTGATCACACTCAAAGAGGTTTTCTACAGGGAATTCTGTTTTATCACTCATTTTACCATTCAGGTGTGAAAGTTCTACCGTGGGTTTCCAAATATCATCCCTAAAGTATACACTATAGTTCCTGTCAGTAGTGTAAAGCCTAAGTTTTGCAACTAGTTTTCCTACTCGTTTAGCGTAAGATCTTTTTGGAACGTTCTTCTGAACAGGCTTATCATTCATATTCTTAGAAACACAATCATCTTGATCATTAATTAAAGATTTCTTGCAAGTTAAACAAAGAGATTCAACACATTCATTAGACTTAGCAAGTTTCATAGGTTCAGTACATTCAGATGAAATGTCTTTCTTATTCAAAAGCGGTAAATTCCTAGGGTGTTCTTCTACTTTCTTCTCTTTATTCAAGCTACTACTCTTAGAGGCAGTCGAGACTCTATTGTTCCTTGTATTGCTCTTAGGCTTTAGTCTGCTGCTCCTAGAGGTGCTTTCTAGTCCTGTAGAAGGTAAGGCACACGCATTAGGATTCACATTTTTATGAAGGGAGGTGGTTTCAGCTTTCCTAGTCTCTTTAGAGTGCTTTTCTAAACATATGTCGTTTGTTCCATATGTTTTAGATGTGGAGGCAGACACATTAGTGGTACTCATCTTAAAAAGGCCAGGTGCTAAAACTTTTGGTTTCTCGATAACCGCTTTTCCTTTATCAACATTATGTTTAGGTAGGGCAGGTGGAGTGACTGGTTTTGATGAAACATTTTTCTCATTGACTTTTGGAGGAGGCATAGAAACAGACATTTTTGGTTTGGAAACCGGTTTGGGAACATTTGCTCTCTCCTCAGTCAATGGTTTTGTAATCACAGTATCCACCGCCTTTCCTTTTTGACTTTCCAGCTGAGCCCTCAAAAGATCATTTTTCGCTTTCATGTCATTGTAGGCACGCTCATACGACAATTTGTCATATTTGCATTCCTCAGTTTTTCGATCAAGTTGTTTAAAATATGACACATTCTTTTTTCAAGTTTTTCAAGAGCTTTTTCATATTTTGAAACAATTTCGGAGGTCTCAGACTGGAGTCTTTCATGATCTTCAACAGAATATGTTTGCAAAATGATGGACATAATATCAGTAGTCAGAACATCTTCGAAGAGAGAATCATTTAAATTTTCCAAAACTTTGATGTGTTCAACACTTTCATTAGCTTGCTTTACCAGGGATTTATGGTCCTTGACAAAGTCAGCTGTTTCTTTCAAAAATGCTTGTTCAAAATGAATTACCCTTGAGTTGATGTTATTCAGCTGAGGGGCAATTTGAGTTTCAAAAAACTTTTTCTGTTCATTATCAAAACTATTGAACCAGATGTTTGTTGTAATATTGGTTTTAGTTTTAACAGTCTCTTGAAGATCTGTAATTCTAGTTTTCACATTTTCTAAAATACTTTGCGCATCACTTGTGTTAAAAGGATTGTTTGAAGACATTTGTTAAATGTTTGAAAGAGATTTGGAGACAACAACTGGTTTTGAAACTGATTTTGAAACTGGTGTTGACACTTTGTTTGAAACACTTGGTGTGGTGGAAAACGGTGACTTTTCTTTATGAGAAACAAACGAAATACCATTAATTTTGTTCCATTTGTTATAATCAATTGGTTTGATTTTCGGATGTTTTTGTTTCATTTTTGATCTACTCTCCGCAGATAGTTCCAACGTTTCAAGAGAATCATGTACAATTATGGGTGCATGCAAAGGTTTTCCATTGTTCAACACATTCTGAGATTTCTGAGCTTTCTTGAGGAACGAAGAAGGGTTGTTACCAAGAGCCATTTTATGTGCAGAATGAAAAATCAGATTTACTTGATTAGAAAGCATCTTGTTTGTTTTAGCGGAATGACCCGTTGTAAGAAGCAAATTATCCAATTTTTTGATAGATTCATTTTTATCCAGAATTTCATCAAGAAGAGAATCTTCTCGTTTTGAAAAATCAGCAATCAATTGTTTCTTCTCTTTTTCAAGATCAGAAAACAGTACTTTTTGTTTAGAAAGTTGGTCATTTAGATCAGAAATTTCCTTGTTTAAAGATTTTATTTTCACGTTCAAATTCACATCAAGTGTGTCATACTTGAGTTGCAATTGTTTTTCTCTTAAAACAGAATCTCGATAACCAATTTCTAATTCTAATACTTTGTTTGTATGAAATTCAAAGGCTCTTGCGTTCTCTTTGTAACTCTCAAGCTCAGAGGTCAATTTAGCATTCGCTGCCTTAACTTCGCGATTTACCGTTCTAACTTTCTCAATTTCAATGCCACAGTTATTGATTAATGATTCAAAGTAAGCACGTGTTTCCTCATCAGTCTCAGTATTTTGTGCCACACAGCCTCCACTAGGATCCACATCTGGAGTTTCAGAGTTAGTATTGCTACAACTCGGATTTTCCAGGTATGTATCATAAGTAGGTGCTGGCGTCACAGAATGCTGTTCGTCATGAGTAAACACATCAAATATGACATTGTTATAACATGGATCAATGATTGGTACCTCAGATACTGCGTTGGCGTCATAGACAGGAGGTGCGTCAGAGTCAGTGTCGTACTTAGTCTCCTGAAGATTTGCCATGAAGATGCAGTTTGCATTGAGTTCCTCGAGGTCTTCCAAATCATCCATAATAGCCATAAAGTCATGTTCCTCAGCACTCAACTAAAGGCCTGCGTTTTCCTTTTGTACCAACAAGATAGCTTTCTGAAGATACGCAAGATCCTTCTTTTTCGGCTTAGTAGGACAATTCCTTGCCATGTGACCAACTCCTTGACAGTTATAACACTTAACCTGATTACCCTGATTCATATTACCATAATTCCCAATGACTGGAGCTGCAACATTCCCATTCTGATTACCCACTGCTCTATTCCTAACATTCTGTCCCATCTGATTTCCAATATACTGACCCAACTGATTACCCTGATACGGAACCGCCTGATTACCCATACGAAATCCAGTAGCATATCCTTGCTGATTCCCAATAACTCCAACCTTTTGACCTTGATTACCCATATTCACACCCGGCTGTGCAATTTGCCTGTTGCGAGTGTTTGATGAAATCCTTTGATTGTTGTTAGTTGGTGTGGAATAGCGACTTCTGAATGCTTTGCCCAATAAAGAAAATACCTGTAGCAAGGCTTCTTCTTGTTCAGCTTCAGGATCAGTGATTCCTTGTTCCTGGTATTGTGGATACTGTTGTTGTTGAAGGACTTGCGGTTCTGGTGGATAGAATTGTTGTTAGTTGGTGTGGAATAGTGATTCCTTGCTCTGATACCAATTGTAGGACCTTAAATCTATCAACCTTATCACAAACCCAACACGTATATCACGTTAACACAAACACAAACTATGCGTGAAGATGAAAGAAATAAAGATAAGAAGAGATGGTAACTTGATGTTATGCGTATGAACAAGATAGAGAGATGAAAACAATAAGTTGTATTGCTCCAAAGAAAACACACACACACACACTTTCAAGCACACCCCTCAAATGAGACTTTGAGGGGTTTATATAGTACAAGTAACATGATGCCCTAAAAGGCTTTCTATCGGCTTCGTGGGCTTGGACATGGGTTGGATTGGATATAAAGCAAGCTTAACTAAACTAATACCCATTTAGCTTAGTCTAATCCACGAGCCCATTGACTATTCTATCATGATATCTAACACACGTTACAAAGTTCCTAAATGTGAATGACCATCACTTCTAATAAAAACTATTAAGGCTAACATGTTTTCATAAAGGCGACTTGTTATGTACTTTTCTTATAGCGACTTGTTTTGACAAGTTAGCGACTTGCTAAATTGTTTTTTACAATGGCGACTTGTCAATATTTTTCGTGTAGCGACTTGTTTTGTCAAAACTGTGTAAAGCGACTTGCTATAATTATTTCATGCTAGCGACTTGGTTCAAGTTTACTTGTAGCGATTTGTCTTGACAAAATTTCTCTTACCGACTTGCTATAACATTTTTGATCTAAGCAACTTGTATCTGGTTCCTCTTGCAGCAACTTGATTTGACAACTTGTTTTTAGAAATTTGTTATAACACTTCCAAAATAGCAACTTGTCTCATGAAATCCTATTATAGCAACTTTGTTCTTCACAATTTTGACTCAAAACAACTTGTATCTTGAAAAACTTTGTCAAAATGATTTGTTACTTTGAAAATTACTAAAGCTACTTAATCTATTTCCTAAGGATGTCAATTTGCTTATTGGTAATCTGTCATGTTTGGTACTCGTTATGCTTGTGTCATGAGGGTGCATTAAAAGTTGTTCAACTAACCTTGTCTAATCTAACATGCTCTCGTACACTGTGGTTGTCTGTGTGTTTCTACAGAATTTCCAATGGCTAACACAACTTCATCCGAGAACCTTGCTACCTCTACTCCATCCATAGTTCTTACAGACAATGAAATTCTTCCAGAAGATAAATGGGTAGAGATAGGTAAAAGCAACTGCTATGTGGACATGAAAAAATTGTAACAAAATCCAATCTTCAAAGTTGTTATTGACATTCTTAAAAACACTAACTTCTTTAGTGCCATGACCAAGCAATGCACTATCCCTTCCATTTACCTATAACAATTTTGGAACACCATCACATGGGACAAGATCACTGCCACCTATTCCTGCAAGCTTGATGATAAGGAATTTGAAATCACATCTGACATTCTCAGTAAGGCTCTAGGAATCACACCATGTGACCCAACCTGACAATCTGTCCCTCCACCTAGTGCGGAAGAGCTAATAGTCTTTCTAATTGGTTTGGGTTATCAAGTTGGCATAACAAGGGCTTCAAATATCATCACTGGACACATGTATCAACCTTGGAGAGCCATGACAACTATTCTCAACTTATGCTTATCGGGCAAAACCTCAGGGTTCGATAAAGTAAGGATACCTATTCTGCAAATCCTATGGGGTCTCGTCAATGGGGTGAACATTAATGTCTCAGAACGTATTTGGGAAGAATTCTCGCTGTCTATGCACACTTTCATCACCGATAGAACCAATCTTCAGAATCAAGCTCAAGGAAGAAAGAAAGTACACAAACTTGTGATTCCTAGCATCAGATTCTCGAAGCTAGTCATCCAGTACTTGCAACAGACTCATAACTTCAATCCTAGGAGTGAATCAGTCCTCCATAATGCTAAGGATGAATTGGTTATGGGTAACCTCAAATATGTTGCTAGAGGTGTCAATAAAAAATCTTCGGATTGCCAATTCCTGATGTTCTTCTCACTGACGATATTAAGAAGACTGATCACTTCAAATTATACAAGAAAAGGGAATCTAGATCCAATGTTGATGACTCTCCCATTCCATCACAACCCAAAGCTACAAAGTCCACTTCCAGTACAAAGACCTCATATGTTGCCCTTCCCAAGAAGAGACGTGACAGATCACAACCTACTGACACTTCAGCACAGAAGCAGAAAAAGGAAGAAGAAAGATGTTGGAACGGGGAACGTTGAAGGAACTGAGGTTTCAAGGAATTTGATTGATGAAGATATGGCTGCTTTGAAAATGGGAATTAAACAAAGCCTTGAAAGCCAAAACATGAGACCACCAGTGGGAGGAGTTACAATAAGAGAACCTGAGCCTGCGCGACGACAAACAACTCCTTCCACTCAAGACAAAGGAAAAGGGATTGCTGGAGCGGAAGCTGAACAAGCTGCTCACATGCTTCTGACCATCTCTTCTCCACCATCTGGAACTACCACCCAATTTGAGCTAAAGAAAAGAAGTGTTGAATCATCTTCAGCTCAAGAACTAACTGGATTGGAAAAGGAGGTATCCGAAACACATGAAGAAACTCCTGCATCAAGTGATACCCAATCTGATCAGAATGATGATGAAGAGTTGCAGAAAGACTCACAGGAGAACCTTGAGTCAAGATCTGATGAAACCAGGCATATGGAGGAACCTAACATGTCTACGGGTTCTCTTTCCTCACTTAAGAATCTGGATGCCGATTTCTCATTCGGTGATCAGTTTTTGAATGACAAACCTTCAGACACCGAGACTCATAAGCCTAATGATGAGAAAGAGGAAGCTGAGTCCATGTACACGGTCAGCATCCAGCAAGACACATCAACCATCCCACCTATGTCTGCACCTGCTCTTACAACCAAACATCCACCACCTAATCCTGCTAACGATCTATCACTTGAACCAGTGGTTACAGTTACTGACACAGACACTCCACCGGCTTCACCACCTCAAATACTAACATCTGATCAATTGCTCGACAAAGCAGTGAAAAGAATTCAAGCTCTTGAAAGACAACTGCCTAAATCTGTCGATTTCCTCGAGGATCGTGTCTACAGGCTGGAACATCTTAACTTAGATGAAGGGGTAGCAGACGCCATTGAAGGCAAAGTTAAGGATGCTGTAGAATGGGCAATGCAAGCTCCTCTGCTTCAACAGTTTAAAGACCTACCCATTTCAGATATGAGAGCTGTCCTTTCAGACAAGATGTATGAAGCTAACGAGCATAAGCATGAGGTTCATAAGAAGTTATTCGAGGCTCTCGAAGAATCGATTAAGCACGACAATCATCTACAGTTTTTAGAGGACATTGGAGAAATAAAGGCTAAGAAGAAAAGGAGGACTGTGGTGCTGGAAACGTTGCGTAAAGGTCCTAAACCTCCTCCTCCCTCGCCTCCAACTGGAGGAGCTGGAACTTCTGGGGCTGGTGGATCTTCTAAAACAACCACTACACCTCCACCACAACCACCATCATCACCACCAAAACCTTCCAATCAATCTAGTTCATCCGGTGATCAAGGAACTCAAAAGAAGTCTGCAGCTTGGACCACGGTTGATTCAAGGTTTACACCCACATTCTCCACTATTCCAGAAGACCAGGTGCTACACGAAGAGTCTTATGTCACGGCAGAGTCAGAATCTGATGACGATGATGCATCCACAAAACATATCCCTAAGCCATCTGAAGATGATTGGTTTGATGCATATGTTTCGGGTGAACGCTCTAAAACCACTAGAGTTGCACCTTCTAAAGACATGACTCAAAGCTGGCTCACCGAAGAGAGACCTCAAACTCCAGAACCTTCATGGTTCATCCCAGAGTCTGACACGATGATTCCTGACAACAACTGGGCTTCAACAATCACTACCAACTATGAAGCCCCAGCTGAAGACTCTCTTCTTCACATCACAGGAGATATGGGCAGCTTTATGAAGTGGTTTTGTGAACAGAAGGGAATCTCGTCCATCACTCCAAAGGATCTTGAAGGACCAGCATTTGAAATAGTCAAAGTCTTTCACTTAGATGCCAATCAGCTTCAATACCAGATGGAAGAATGTCATAAGATGCTGAGTGATCAAGTCAGTGAGCAGATCAGCTGATTCAATGTGAACAAGCCTCTTCCTCTCGGTGGTGAACCTGGATAAATGACCATTCAGTCTGAGTTCTTCTTCAACCATTACCTGGACTATCTATGTGCTCGTACATCTGAAAGAAGACCAGCTTTATCGATATCAAAGATGAAAGCTGCTACCTACTCAGATCCGGGTCTTGAGCAGATGGTACTTGATCAATTCTGGACTGACAAAGAACATGTGTATGACATCGAGGCTTCATACGGCATTTCTCATTGGTGGGTTAAGAAGAAGAAATTCTACATTGAACGACATGGAGCTGAAAAGAGACGCAAAGCTGTTCGACCCAAGCTGCGGATTCTAAGTGTTTTCAGTATAGAAATCTGCCCAATATATGGTTATGATTATCGGAAGAAGATTGTTCTTCGAAGAGCAGACTTGAAAGATCGCGTGATAGAAGAAAACGACTTCAAACATCTGTTGCCAAATGACTTTAAAGATCTCTATCTTCTAAACCTTCAAGGACACCTTGATCACCTACCTGTTCGTGAGAAGAAAGCTCTCTCTGATACTGTCAATCTCTGGATCAGAGGCTTGGTCATTCGAAAAAGAGTTGAGGATTTTCAGCTAGGAATGGAAAGCTATCAGACTTGCGTCAACCTAACAAGACCGCAATGGGAAGCCTCAGGACTTGAATTTCACCACGAATATAAAGTGATTGATACTCCTAGAGCCATCATCTTTACCGATAGATACGGGACAAGAATACTAATGAGGCTATGCGAGCTATACAAGTTCAGTGATAGTACACTCAGGATGGTTGAACAAGAATTGAACTCAAGAGTGAAGGAAATCAAAATTGACATGAAGCCGTGGAACAAAACTAGATTTTGGTCTGAACAGGACTTGAAGATGTGTGAAGATTTCATTACTGCAATCGGACGAAGATTAAAGACTAGAATGATTTATCGCAGCCTTGAAAGTTTTGTGAGTGGTAGACTTCGTGAAGGTCACTACAAGCTGCTTCAAAGAACTGAATGAAGACATATTCCGGAAGTAGCTTGTTTTGTATTTTGATATGTAAAATTTGGTGTATGTACTATGAACAACTATAATGTATGTAATAGTGATAGGTTATGTATTGTGGTTTCCCTTTTATCTAACAAGGGAACTTGGTGTAGTCCACTTCAGATCATATAAAACCGGACACATTTTTTCTCCAACAAAGTTTTGTTTCATACATATTTAAATCACTTGAGACCCAAAATCTCAAAGGATTTGAAATTTTTGATCGGGGGAGAAAATGTGATATAAATATGAAAAGCAGGATAAAAGTGACCTTTTTAATTCAAGTGTGCATATTGCTCTCCCATATGTGCTAAACGCTTTCGAATCTCGAAGCACATATTAAGGGGGAGCATTTCAAAACAAATATAAACTATCAAGGTACAATGATTTCTATGTTTTAACATAAGTACCTTGATTGATTTTCTAAATGGTTTCTTAATGGATTTTGTGATCGTGGATGTACTTCAAAAGAACTATTTCCTCTATGTGATAAAATGATTTCAAATATCCTATGCACATATTGAGGGGGAGAATTTACCAAGAAAATCAAATGGCTTTTTCGAAGGAAATTGTGATCAAGAAATTATTTCAAAGAACTCTTGCCTCCATGTGCTAAACAATTTACAAATCATATGCACATGTTGAGGGGGAGCATTTCTAAATGATCAAAATTATTAAGGTACAAAATGCTTTGATCTCGTATCACAAGTACCTTGATTGATTTTCCAAATGATTTTTCAATTGGTATTAAGGAAGAATGAACGTACCAAGACCAACCATTTTATTTTATGCATGGTTATAAGGATGGTTAGGTTAGGTATTCGTTCCACGATCTGCAGTGGGAGGGATCTACCCGAGGATAATCCACTAGATAGTGTAGAGTCCTTAGGTATGATGAAAAAAGGAGAAAAGATAGATATGGGAAGAGTCTTACTAAGATAGAGCTAGAACTGGAATATACCCAACAAGGTTCTAGTTATGAAGTCTCGGTAAGCCTTGAAGGGGTTGAAGAATGAAAAAGAAATGAATGTGAAAAGGGTGAAAATAAATAGCCCTCCAATAATTCAACCTTAGGTAGAAGCGGGTTCAATACATATGCTACTGGTGTTTACTAAGATAACAACGGTATTGAAGACAAGACATCATGGACCTAGTGACCTTGTTGCACTAAACTTCCCAAGCTACTCAAGTTCCTCTTAGGACTTGTTTCATTCATGGGGAACCTACATAATCTCGACTTTCTCTTTAGATATTGTTGATATTGAAGAAGGAGACCCTCTCCAGTCTGGGCATAGGAACCAAATGTGCACAATTAAGTCTAGAGCCAAGAGATCATCCACAAAATCTCTTTAGGACATCTGTCAATGAAATCTCTGTTTGCACAATGTGGAAAGAGAGATTATATCTTATGAGTCCTACGCATTATCCTTGTGGTATTGCCAGAACATCTGAGTGATATGTTAACATATTCACAATGAAGATGGAAAGCCTTCTAGAGCTAACATCAAACAAGCTCTAGGTGGGTGGCTTGTGAGATCTATCCAATAGATCAACCATGTGACAACTGAACAGAAACAAAGGGCGATTCAAATTTTTGAATCAATCACGGTTCGGGTTATGGATTGACGGATACCTTTGAAAACCGTCGTTGTGCTCAAAATTCTTTTCCTTAGCACATCGACCGTGTATTAATATTTCAAATATAAAAGGTGTTTATGATTGATAATTGATTTCTCTCAAAAACCCTCGATGTATTGCAAAAAACACTTTATTGCGCTAGTACTCGATTGTTTTCAAATCTCTTTTCATCAATTAGTAAATCTCAAATTATGATTCACTCTGTTTAGAGAGCACTAGAAGCATTTGTGAAACCCACGTGAAGGAGATTCTTGAATTATACGATCCGCGGTAGTACTTGTCGCGATCAATGGGGAAGTGGGCGTGTACCTCAATTCAACGAAAGTGATCAAAGACACTTTCGTGCTTTACAACAAGCATTTGTATGCGGTTACGCGGGCACCTGCATGTCATAGAATGGAGGTCAATCCATAGCATGCTCACACACACATTCATTTCTAGAGAAATCATGATAAGTTTGTCAACGACTCTGATATTTTAACTCCATGCTTTTGCTACGCTGCTGCAAATATCATGAATCCAGTAAAGCTTCCGCTACTCTGATGGAAAGATGTCATGATCCTGAAAGTGTGAGCATGTCGGTCCAACTGTCACAACATCATATGCGAGCAACGCAACAATGAGTGATGCTGAGATCAACTGTGGCTGATGATCTCATATGAAGCTCAAAGGTCATCATAATGTGGATCAGCTCTCTAACCTCCACTAAATGTACATTATAGTTGGATTATGATAATATCACCATGAAAGCAAAAAGATTGATTATTTTGATGAAGTGAAGTCTACGAGCTCAAGACTAAAGATTAATTGGAATGCTAGGATGCTAAATTGTAAATCATGGGGTGACCTCCCTTAGGAGGAGATTGTTAGGAATTGGAAATTCTATTGTAAAGCATCGGTCACCCCAAATATTATCAAGCTTAAGTTAGCTCGTAGACATATCATTTATTACGTTATTTGTTAGTTAGTTATTAGCGTAGTTTAGTCTAGTGCAACACCGTGGAGGAAGGACGGGCCTTTACCCACTGTATGCCTGATCCACAGCCCGAAGGAGGGCGTGCTTCTTTGTATAAATTTCCCTCTCCCCACAAGGGAGATGGTTGGATGTTCATTTGGAATCTAATCTTCCATGTGTTTCTCTCACTATAATGTCCCACTTTCTCTCTCTCTATAATCATATAATCACCCATATTTGTAATTGTTTATGTGTTTGTGAAATCCAATATGTTACAAGAGTCAAATGCATCACAGTCTGCTACTTGAAAGGCATTTTGATGATTTTGACCAATTTCCTGAATTGGCTGCTCATCTACATCCGCATCATAGGTCTTAGCATTTCCCTCAGCAAGAAACAACAATTCTTCTTCATCCAAAACCACTCCACTGTCCTGAGCTTGTACCAGGAGCATCTTGTCCCTGAAGTACTCTGCATTTTGAGGGCGTTTTGGAGATGTGCAGTTCCTTGCAATGTGTCCATCACCACCGCAGTTGTAACACTTGAGTCTTTGCTCAGTCCCCTTGAGTTGCATTCCTTCCACGATTTTCTGTTAGCCACATACCCTCCACCAACTCCACCTCTTCCTTGTTCATACTACCTTCCTTGAACTGGTTGCACCATAACCTTTCCATCTCTGACAATAGCATGATTGTGTAGATTGGATGCAGTTCTGATTTCGTTGTTGGTGTGAAGACTGTTACTCTGTCGAGTAAGGGTCAAGTTTTGTTTAACCATAAGAGCCAGTTGATTGATGAAGTGTTCCATGACTGCATCAGCATCAGATTGCTTGAACCTCGGATCGGGAATGAGTTTGTGATTACCGTTTCCAGTAGGTATGACTTGAGAGGCTTTGGTGGTAATTCCAACATTGGTGTAGAAGGCTGTTGAGTCATTTGACGAACTAGTTTCTCCCTGCTTAGATTTGAACTGTTCAAGAATCCTTCGTTCAAACATAGCATGTCTCTCATTCTGGAGAAGGAAGGCATACAGTTGCTCATAGTTGGTGTTCTTCAATCCTTTGGTTAGCTTCACAGAGGTGACAAATTTGTGCCATTCGGGATTCATGTTGTTCACAAACTTTGAGTTCAGCTGAATATTTGGCATGGTCATTTTGATATTCCTCATATCATTCACAAGCTTGTGGAATCTCACGTAATATTCATAGACACTTTCTTCTGGTTTCATCTTAAAGGGCTCAAATTCATCATACATTGTGATTTCTCTGTGTTCCTTAGTTAATTCAGAACCCAAGAGAAGCATCTTGACATATCCCAAACCGCCTTGGCTTCAGTGTTGTGATTGATAAGCTTGTAGATATCTTTTGGAAGACCTTGAAGTATAATGTTTGAAGCCCTGATATCGAATCTCTTTTTCTCCTTATCACTGAGCTCCTCATACTCTTTGGTCTGTCCAATCCAAAGATCATTGTTCCATCTGCAGCAGTATCAATTATGTATCTTGTAGTCTCAATTGCATAAGGTCCTTCATTAATTGACTTGAGAATGTTGACTCCATTTTCCTTTCCCAGAAAATACAACCTAATTCGTTGAGCCCATGAGTCATAGTCAGTTCTGTCAAGCATGGGTGGAGGAGTGTCAACCAGCTGCTGAACGTCCTCAACTACAGTAGAGATGATTGTAGGCACGTTGGTAGACATGTTTACAGATTTCACGGGATTTTATAACTCTATGATTAAACCGGAATACATTCTTCTCACGCTATTTACTAAATCAAGAGAAAACCGTATTAGAAACAAATATTAACCAAGTCGCTATAACCCTTGAACCAAGTAGCTAAGCACCAAGTCGCTAAGTAGCAACTCGCTAAACCTCAAGTCGCTGTGAATCAAGTCACTAAGACCCAAGTCGCTGAACACAAGTCGCTAAAGCACCAAATCGCTAAGCAAAAAAGTCGCTAAAGAACAACTCTCTAAGTATCCAAGTCGCTAAGAATCAAGTCGCTGAACACAAGTCGCTACTGCACCAAATCGCTAAGTAGACAAGTCGCTAATAGAGCAGCTCGCCAAGAACTATAAAGCCAAGTTTCTAGAAATAATAGAAACAAGTCGCTAACCCAACCAAGTCGCTAGCCGAAGTGGAACCTCCACTAACTTGTACTGTTCGTCGGCTTGTCTTAATAGACAAGTCGCTAAGATCAAGTCGCTACGACTTAAACTATAACTCGCTGGAAGTTACTAAAGCAAGTCGCTACGAAGAAAAACACTCCGAGACACAAGTCGCTAAGTTGAAAAAACTTCAAACCACACTTTTCAATCCAAAACAAGCCCAACCACAGTGATTCAAGCTTTCCAAATCAAAACCCAAGCACTTACAATGAATCTAAACACAAAATTTAAACTTTAACACAAGAAATGATCCAAATGATGCAAAAACCACTAAACCTTTTCAAACCCAAAACCATATAAAACCACTAGAAATCCAAGGATATGTAAGAGAGATGATCAAACCTTGGCTCTTGATACCATTTTGTAACATTTGGATTTCACAAACACATCAAATCATGATAAAATGGGGCATATACAATAAGGTTTTAGAGAGAGAAATAGTTAGAGGTTTGGGAACTTAGTGAGAGAAAGTATTATTATGAGCTCCAACCCTCTACCTTGGGAGGTAGAGGGTATTTATAGTCTACATAAAACACCACCTACGGGCTTGATTAGGCATACAGTGGAAAGACCGTCCGTCCCCCGTGTTACTTAACTAAATACTACTTAACATTAAATAACTACGACTACGAGCTTTCTAACGATTACATATACTTGAGGTGACCGACACTTTAATACCTGGATTTACTAAATCCTAACACCCTCCTTAGTTGATCCTTAGTTGGAAGAGGGCAGGTCCCAAACAGATGGAGGAATGTACGGAGTCACGCAATATCGAGTTTCTTGCAAGAAATTAGTCTTGGAAATTCATAGCGATACTTAGACTCGATCTCCCATTCTAGTCTTGTAGCCCCAAATTTTCGAATGAGATCCCCTTGTATCCGACTTCCATTCTTTTTTCTTCACCAAAACATGCCCACTCCTTATATTTGAGCCAGTCAAGATCTGAGAATTCTCCTCCATTACAAATATGTTGGTTAGGATCGCATGTAGGCCATGCCTTAGTGGTTCCCCCAAAATCAATAATTGATAGTTCACAAAAATTGAGAGTCCAATCCAACTCTTCAAACCAATCGGTCATAATATCGCGCCCCTGAAACCACTGCTCATTGATTAGTTTTTCATCCTTGAAACACCACCAAACTTCTGCCTCTTTCTTAATTCTTTTTGCAAAGAACTACCATTGCACCGCTTGAGAAATAGAGAACACGTTGGTAGTGTTAATTTAGAACCCTCTAGCATAGAAGTTATAGGAGCATAACAATGAAGATTTCCAGTAACAATAGTAATATCCTTTTTATCAGGCTCCATAGGTGAAGTTTGAACTTTGTCGTTATTTTCTTGAGAAGACTCATCACTGTCGTCTTCATCACTTGACTCAGTTTCCCGTAAATGACAAAAATATGAAGGGTGAAAATTATCAAAAAAAATTTCTAGCACTTCTTTGGAAACTTCTTCTGCAACAACTTCATCAGGTTCATGGCACGAAGTTTCGTCCATTCTAAACACCACTCTCTCATCACTATATCCCAATGAAAGCTCCTTTTCTAAAACCTTGATTCGGGTGCGTGAGGAAGCAAGGAAAGGTCTTCCAAGAATTAAATGTTCTCTTGGGGTGTTTGCCATGTCAATAACTACGAACTTGGACGTAAATATGAACCTGTCGACTTTAACCAATATACCCCTGTGATCCCAAGAGGGGTTGCTTTAGTCATGTTTGCCATCTTAATCACCATGCTCATTTTCCAAAGATTAGTTAATCTTAGCTTTAAAAATATTGAGAGCGGCATGATGTTTATAATGGACCCAAGATAAACTAGTGCCAAAAGATCATGATTACCTATGGAACATAGAATGATGAACCCATTCATGCAGACCTCCTTGATCGGTAGTTGGTTAGGTATCTTAAGTCCTAACCTAGGCTCGCTTTCTGGCTCATGATTATGCCGTAACTCATCGCAAGAGTTACAACGTAACTGCAGACTGCCGCCGGTAGCAACCACAAAATCCGAATCAATAGTAGAAGAATGGAAATCATCAACTTGTAAATTTGCATCTTCTTCAGAAAAAACGGCCTTGCACACCACCATAGGTTTGATCCCCTCAGGTTCAGTGTTAGTTTTCTTCATCTCTTCACTAAGTTTCTCCACCACTGATTATAGGCTTTTTAAAGTTGTGTCATAGTTGGAGAGGCTTTTATTTGTATTTTCCTAGAAACTTTTGAGCCACTCATCTTGTTCTTTTTGTCTTTGGGCTGAGGCCTCCAGAAATTTGTTGAGGGTATCTTCAATGCTGGGCCTTCTCTCTTTGAAAAGCCCACGGCTGTAATATGCGGGAGGTCCTCCCTGATAACCATTCCCGTTCC